>OY992531.1:43199678-43701419 GCA_963921185.1 Dasysyrphus tricinctus | reverse complement strand
TGGAATCGCAGTCGGTGCTGAGGATATGGAAAAATCATTTCTGCAAATTGTATAACGGCGATGACGAACCGAATTCCGCTACCATGCAAATTGCACCATTCAACCTGGACGACGTAGGCCAACAATTCCGTCCACCCGATCTTGACGAAGTGAGGATAGCCATATCTAAACTTAAGTCCAATAAAGTTGCTGGAGCTGATGGCCTTGCGGCTGAACTATTCAAAGCGGCTGGCGATGAATTGGTTAGGAGTATGCACCAGCTCATCTGTAAAATATGGTCGGAGGAAAGCATGCCGGATGAATGAAACCTCAGCATTGTTTGCCCGATCCTCAAGAAAGGCGATCTTCTGGACTGCACCACCTACAGAGGCATCAGTCTTCTTGATATCGCCTACAAGATCTTCTCTGCCGTACTTTGTGAACGTCTGAAGCCATTCGTCAACAACCTGATAAGTCCATATCAGTGTGGCCTTAGGCCATCAGGGAAGTCCACCACAGGCGCGGATACAAGGGGGGGGCAATGGGTGCAATTGCCCCCCCCTGGGCAAGAACGAACGAAGCATAAAATATGACTTAAATCAAATATAATCAAAAAGAAAGGTTATTTCGTTATACGTTTATAAGCAAATTTCTTGGAAGCGGAGCGTTGCAGCAATGAGTGGTTGTTTGTTGGCCGCTGGCGCTGGCTGACCAGGTCTGGTATGCACAAATAGCGCCTTCAAATCGACTGAGTGGAAAGTTTATAACTTCGGCTTTTGATCTCGATCAAATTGGTCTTTAATTAAAAGATCAATGTCAGGCTACATTAATATATAACATTTTGTGAGAAAAGTCAATTTATTTCATACTAGGGAGCAGGTTGAATCCCAAATCGATTTCACTTTAACTTTTCAATATGCTTTGAACGAAAAATTTCTTTTTCTTTTCTTTTGTTATAATAATAATTTTAACTATATGCCTGTAAGACCTAAGGTCTTTTAAATGCAACCTGAATTGCACGGCACTAGTTAGAAAGAGTAGGAGGATAGGAAAGATTTGGCACAGTGGATTGAGATTTCACAATTTGAAAAATAGTGTTTTAAAAAGGTATTGCTCAACCTCCAACCCTACTCTACAAATTAGTAAGTAGTTTTTTTATACTTAAATGTAACGGCAGAGGCGACAGGGGCACTCATCTAAAATTTCAACCTTGGAGTTGATTTTAATAAAAAAAAAAATACTAGATAAAATACGTCGATTTACGAGTAATTACCTTCAAAAATTTCTAATTTTGCTTCAAATGATCTACAGGATAAAGATATCTCATTAAAGTTAAAATAATAAACTACATTTATGTATAAAGGTTATTGAGAAATACCAACAAATTTCATACTAAATGGGTGATAGAGTTCTTTTTGTGATAAATATTAAAATGTGTTTTTCCTTGAGGGAGTATTTTCACTATAAAACTCTCGAGAGCGACTCTCGGATATCTGTCTACCCCTCTGGTGAGCTTAAATTTCATGACTGTGTCTGTGTCCACTTTCGAGTTTTACTCTCGAGAACTTCTTCAGAGCTGCTCATCGCCTTGGTACTCTGAAATGGATACGCACCTTTAGAGTATGCAGTTTCGAGTTCGGCGCTATACGCAGCGTTTTTGATGCGAGAATTTTGTCACTTTTATGGATGTGTTTTGGGAACTTCCATGTTCCATATCATTAAACTACCGAAGAGAGCGAATCCAACGAAGAAGATTGGAGAGAGACCAGGAAACGACTACAGCAGTCACTGCCGAAGAGAAGTTGGATGGAACTTTTATAAGGAAAGGATGGTTGTTTCGTCAATTCGATCGTCAAATGATTGCCATTTTTTGACGCAAATATTGCTATTGTATCGAACTACATCATGAGTGTAGAAACTCTGTAGTCGATGCTTTGAGCTTATATGAAACATTTATATTAAAACTTAACGACTGCTAAGTTTATCGTTAATGAAATGTATAACAAAAGTTAGTCACAATTGAGAAGGTCGGATCGAAAGTTTTAATAAAGAGTAGTATTTTCTTTGTATTTTCCACTATAATCATTGTGTTTTATTTCAATATCCGAAAGTTTGGTTTTGTATTGATGGACGAAGGCACTTGAGCAAACGATACGGTTCATCTCGGTTTCGATCTATAATTTTAATTCAACTAAAATACAGATATTGTCAAATTAATGTTTATGAACACGTTCTCCGGCTTCTCAATATTTTTGTTTCCAACTCGATTTTTGACTGCAGAATTGCACCACACATGATGTTTTGAACATGTGACTTTAGCTAACTGCATTATCGAACACAATAGGTCTGTTTCTCTACTTTTGGGATAAAGTTTGGGAAAAAGTTCGAGAGAAGTTTGGGATTGAACTTTCTGGTGTTGTTGTTGTAATGTTTAACCAGAAACGAAAAGTAAAGAAACGCATTTGGGATTTTTCTGGTTTGTTGCGGCTTAAATTTCCTATTCAACTTCAATGCTCGTTGGCTCACCGCATACAAAATTATACGATTTCAATTATTTTTACATGCACTGATCATGTTGGGCTCTATTAAGAGAACAAAGAGAAATATTTTACTTTATATTTGCCTCCATTGTATCATTTTCATTTTATTTTATTAAATTAAACCATTTTATGTACGCTACTTGAAAAATTTAATTTCAAATTTTTCGATCAGCTGATTTCTTATTTGACAAGCAAGAAAGTGCAGTAACTAAAATGTTCGGGTAGATTCTTGCTGGAGGGGAAATGAAAAAAAGTCTAAAGCTCTGGCATTTTCGTGCCAGAAAATAGTAAAGAAACACATTTTGGGTAGATTTGGGATACTTCGGTATCCCACGGGCGAGTTAAGAAACAGACCTAATGCTTATGCAGTAAAACTTGAATTTGCCATTTCTAACAGCAGACTTTTGCAGTTTGCGTTTGAGAATAATCTGCAAAATGCATTTTTGACGCTGATGAAAACGACCTTTTACAACACAAGCAAGGTTAGGTTAGGTTGCCAGCTAAAGAAAAGGCTGGAAATTTCTCTCCAACTCAAACGTCATGTGTCTGAATAGGAACATTCCCCTGTACCATTATGTTTTCCGAACATAATATTAGAGTTACGCAGATCCAGATGGAACTCAAAAACGCTGTAAAGACACCATGCTATAGCTACAAACCGCAAAAATTCATTTCACAAAGTTCAGAGTACCCTGTTCAAGAACTGTGGCAGTTATGAAAGAGTTTATTTGCTTTCTTCAAATTTCGAACTCATCAACTCACATTGCTTTGTGTGACCAGGCGTGTAAATAAAAATAAATTGGGTGGCGCAACAGCTCATGGAGAACCAGGGCCTAGTGACTTACAACTCACAACCATTCCTGTGTGCGTGTTTGTTGGCAGGAATGGAGGGGACCTACAGTTTTTTGCCGAGTCCGAACGGCTAAATGAGATGCACTTTTTCATGACAAGTATACTCTTGGAGGATTTGTCAGTTCCTCGCAAGAGGCAGTACCTCGAATAAAACATTTCTGTTTTTAGGTGGCACGGCTGGGAATCGAACCCACACCTTCGGCATGACAGTCCTACGCACTAATCATCAAGCCACGAGGTACTGACCAGGCGTGTAGAGTGGCGTGAAGTGTACTCAAATTTTCTGTAGACCCCATCAAGATTTTGGAAAATCACGAAAATTGCCCCCCCCTGAACGAAATCCTGGATCCGCGCCTGGTCCACCATCGACCAAATATTCACACTACGGCAGATCTTGGAGAAAACCCAGGAGTTTCAAATCGATACCCACCACCTTTTTATCGATTTCAAGGCCGCGTATGACAGCATCTATAGAGACGAGCTATATAGAGCAATGTCTAGTTTTGGCATCCCTGCCAAACTCGTCCGTTTGTGAAGGATGACGATGGAGAATGCACGCTGCTCTATCAAGGTCGGCAAAGACCTCACCAACAACTTTGATGTCAAAAAAGGTTTTAGGCAAGGCGACGCGCTGTCATGCGACTTCTTCAACATCGTTCTTGAAAGAATAGTGCAAAACTCTCACGTCAACACTAGAGGCACAATCTTTCAAAAGTCCGTCCAATTACTCGCTTACGCTTATGACATTGACATAATAGGACGAACAAAGCGTGATGTCAGTGGTGCTTTTGTGAGCATTGAGAAGGAAGCCAAGAAGATGGGTTTAACGGTGAATGAAAGCAAAACGAAATATATGCTGTCAACAAGAAAGGACACCCAACACCGACGTCTAGGACAGTACGTCACTATAGACAGCTATAATTTTGAGGTGGTCAGAGACTTTGTCTACCTAGGATCCGCTATAAACTCAGCAAACGATACCAGTGCTGAGATCAAACGAAGAATTACTCTTGCCAATTGCTGTTTCTTCGGGCTTAGAAGGCAATTGAGAAGCAAAGCCCTCTCTCGAGCAACTAAACTGTCCCTGTATAAGACGCTTATCATCCCGGTCCTGATGTATGGTGCAGAGGCATGGACATGGACACTGCTAACGGTGGATGAGAACACGTTAGGCTGTTTCGAGAGGAAAATTCTCCGGGTGATTTTTGGTCCCGTCTGCATAGATGGGGAATGGAGGAGAAGATACAACAACGAACTGTATGGGCTGTACAGCGACACCGACCTAGCCACAAAAGTGAAAAGCCAACGACTAAGATGGCTGGGTCACCTAGAGTGAATGGACATCAATGCTCCGGCCCGGAAAGTCTTTGAATCCAACCCCGTGGGACAACGCAGTAGAGGTGGACAGCGTAAAAGGTGGCGCACGCAAGTGGAAGAGGACCTCAACCAACTTGGCATGCGAAACTGGAGACAGCTAGCTAGAAACCGAGCCGGCTGGAAGAAGCTTGTTGGTTGAGGCCCTGGTCCACCCCGAACTGTAGCGCCACCTTAAGTAAGTAAGTAAGTAAGTACGAATGCAAAACTTGTCATTTTTTGAAGGTAACTGTATATGTATATCGCAAGGAAAAACTATACGTTGCTCTTAAGCATTAGAAAGCTATTTCTCTTTGAATATTTTTATATTTTAATGCTGAATAGAAATTTCGGAAAGTAAGAAATAAGGCTTTTCTGGACAATAACTCTCTCTAAAATAATTTTATCAGAGCCCAGACTTAGCCATGAGAATAAAACTATAAGCTTTATACAACCCTCACATGCATTTTATTGTTGTGTTCCAGTTGTCTCGTAATAATTTGCAGTACCTATAATTCTGTCGTATACAAGTTCTTTTACCTCTAAACCAAACACAAAGTCAATGTGAGTCCACTCTTTCACAGGAACATCATAGCTTTCGACTAGATTCGGAAGCAGTTTTTCCATTCTCTTGACATCAACTACTGGTGCAAGTTTATCATTGTCTCCATAGTAAAAACGTACTGGAGCAATAATATTTGATTCATTATAATTTGGTGGTGTGATCTGACCATAGATCTTGAGATTTTTCATTCTACCATGATCGAATTTTCTGAAATATCCCGACTTGAGCTCTTGTAAATAGTGAATGGCTTGTCCCGTTGAACAGCCAGCAGGGTGAGTTTCATAAGCTTGTGGTAGGAGAGTCTGAAAATAAGACTTCAATGAGAATACGAATTTTGTAACGATTTAAAAAGCAACTTACATAATTTAAATGCTTTGAATCCCAACCACCAATTATGAAAAGAACATCAGCACACAGCCATTGAAACCATGATCCAACGGCACATAATTCTGATCCCAGAATCGAAACAGGCTCAATCATTGGAATAAATTCGTGACTCTCCAGAAGATGGCTTAATATCGAGGATTGAGTTATGATGGTTGCTGCCGTTATGCCAATGATACTCTTGATATTTCCAACAAACGCTATAGGTGCCAACATGTATGAAGTCTTGAACTTTGAATTGTATTCAGGTTTCTCGGAGAGAAGAACAAAAAACACTGTTGCTCCTTGAGAATGCCCGACAAAATGTAACTTCTCCTGATTAGTTTTTTCGAGGACATAATCTATCATTGCTGGCATATCAAGTATTCCCAGTTCATGCCAAGTAAATTGCCAGAACTTCGAATCGTTTGGTGATATCTTAGTGTTTTTCCTGCTATAAACATTACCTCGATGGTTTCCCATCCAAACGTCATAGCCCGCATCCGCGAGTAGATATGCCAAAGCATTATCAGGGCCATTCAAAATAAATGAGTCGGAAGATGTTGACATGCCATGTTGAAGAAGAAAAACCGGCCGTGATTTCGAGTCATGTTGATGGTGTTTTGGTGAATAAGGAATACGAAACATGGTAAGAATGTAGTCATCTGATGTTACGACCTCATGGGTCTCCACGGGGTAATTATAGCTAGCAATACGTTGAGCCTTTAAAATGTGTTTTCCTTAGATATTTTAAAAATTCAATATAGACTTACGGTGGTGTAAAGGATATTTGGTCCTTTGAAATCTCCAGCTAGGACCATCACAGCCCCACTAGCTATAAATGATAGAAAAATATGCATCTCTGATATGAATATGACAGATAGCAACTAATTGATTTTAATTAGGTCAAACTGCTTTTTATAGAAAAATGTATTTATATTTTTTTTTTTAAATATTCATAAATTTTTATTTAACATCTATCTATGTGATTATTTTATTTTTAATTTAATATAATTATTTGTCAATCTTACGATCTTGAATTTGAGTAAATATATAATTATGAGTATGTATACTTGAAATTATTTTTCCTGCTTTGAATATAATACAGGTCAGATAAAATGATAAACATGCGGGTTCCAATGCCAAACTCAGGTGTATCTTATTTATATTTTTGCAAGTTTATACCTAAATAAAACGTATATGGTAATAACTTAAATTAGTTTTAAGAGTCACTTTGCTAATCAGTGAGTATTGAATAAAGTTACTCATTGAACCAGAGACTATACTTTGAAAACTATAAACCTAGCACAAGAAGCTGAATTTTTTTATACAGAAAATAAAATATCCCATTAGGAAGGACTTTTGCAGTGAACTTTAAAATTTTCTAAATCGATATGTTCGCTATGAAATTTAACAAACGTGATTATTTACTGTTAGGGTAAGATTCTAAATTAAGGATGGCGAAACAGGAATCAGTGAATTAATGGATTATGGATCTCTGAAAGAAACCAAAACAATTTAAAACTATAAACGAAATTGAACAATATGAAGTTATAAAATTATTGCACGAATCCAACGTGCGTTGCGACGAGAAGGTTAGGGTAGGTTAAATGGGGTGATGATACGAGAAGCTCGCATCACCTCACTCGGATCTCAATGGATCCATTGTACTCCCCTGAGTGCAGGCAAGGTAGGTATAAGGAGGGGGAAGGAAATTGATTATTGGAAGTTTAGGTATGGGGGGTCTTGAATTCTGAGTGAATTCAAGGATGTTTCTTAGTGGCAAACACGAGACATCACCCAGTTCGTCGAAAAAGTATTCTCCGATGGCTGCCCTTCTAGTTCTGGCTAGGCTGGGGCATCCACAGAGGAAGTGAATTGAGCCCTCCTCTGCCTCTTCATCCTGACACCCTCTACATAAGTCAGATGAGCCGATGCCCATTCTGCTTAAGTGGGTTCCCATTGTGTTGTGATCTGTTAGGATTCCAACCAATAGGGATAGTTGAGGCCTGCTTAGCTTGAGTAAATACTCAGTTTTTTTCTTTGAAATATCCGGCCATAAGTTCCTCGAAATACGACAGGTATAAATTGTTGACCATCTGTCGTTGACAACTTTAAGGAAAATCGGCAATTTCTTCTTTTTTCTTGCTCTAGTGGCATAAGAACCGAGCAGTCGGTTTGGCTCGGATCCAAAAAAATGACCCGGTTTTGGCCAATTCATCTGCCATTTCGTTCCCGTATATGTCACGATGTCCTGGGACCCATCAAAGGGTGACTGCATTTGATTCGCTGAGTAATTTCAACTCATCACGACAACGAACAACCAGTTTTGACTTTGTCACAACTGAGGTAATGGCTTTGATTGCCGCCTAGCTATCAATAAAAATGTCAATATTTTTACTAACCAATTCACACGTGTATAGGCTCTTTGCAGCCTCACAAACTGCGAGCACTTCCGCTTGGAAGACACTGCAGAAATCTGGAAACTTTATTGTTCTGTCTAAAGGTGGGTTAACTGAAAAAAATGCCTGACCCTACCCCTTCATTAGTTTTGGAGCTGTCCGTGAAGACCGAAACATGATTATCGTTTATGACCCGGTTTTCCATCCAGAGTGTCCTTTGTGGGAATATCTGTTAGGGCTACCGGATTAAAATCAATGTGCGGTAATGTGTAGTCTGTCTGAATGTTTATGTCGGTATATCTCATGGTAGTTCTATGACCGTAAAGGCCATTCCTCAAATTATTGCATTGTTGAAGTCGCAGAGCACTTTTGGCCGCCATCTCTCTCGTAAAAAAATCGAGTGGGGCTAGTGAGAGGAATGTTTCTAGGGCTGCAGTTAGTGTAGTTCTCATGGCACTGGTTGTGCCGATACATGCTAGTCTTTGAATTTTAGTCATGGTTCTAAGATTGGTTGCCTTATCCAAGGCTGGCCACCAAACCAAACATGCGTAAGTCAGGATTGGCGATATTATGGCTGTTTACATCCACTGAATGGTTTTAGGGCTTGGACCCCATCTTTTACCGAAGATTCTACTGCAAGTATAGAATGCTATTGATACTTTCTTTTCTCTTTCCCTTATGTTTTCTTATTTCCACAGCTTTTTGCCCAGTGATTGAGCTTGTTAAGGGATGTTTATGGGATGTTTATAGGAGCTCGCACAGTATGGGGACAAATTTCCCTGAGGCCATAATTACAATATCATCAGCATATGCCACGACTTTGACACCGCTGAGATTGAGATTAACCAGGATCTGAATAACGACCAGAAGCCAGAGCAAGGGAGATATAACCCCCCTGTGGAGTGCCCCTACACGTCCTTACTTTAAGTTGCTTTGACACATTTGTGCATTTACAAGTCTCGTCTGAGGAATGGAGTCAATCCAATTTGAGAGCCTTGGATCGATACCCATCGAGTCTAGGGCTTGTCGAATTTCTATGTTTCTAACATTATTGAAGGCCCCTTCTGTGTCAAGGAATGCTCCCAATGTAAATTCCTTGAATTCTATTGATTTCTCAATTGTGCTGACCACCTCGTGAAGTTCTGTCTCAACAGATTTGCCCTTCATGTAAGCATGTTGGGCCTGCGAGCAGTAGCGTAGCTACCGCGGTATCAGCCGTATCAATGATACGGGGCCCCCGACATAAAAGGGCCCCCACGATACAGAGGACTCGATGTCTGCGATAAATTTTTCATTGAGATAAATGTACTTATTTTTGTATCATGTGTTTTTCGATAGCTTTCCTACGTATCCTATGTGTCTCTATCTACATCCTACCAAATAGAGCAGCCGTAACTGTTACGTACTACCACTTTGTTTTTTTTATTGGAAAGCGTGCCAGAAGCCAAGGAAAATTGGACGAAAATATGGCAAAATCAGAAAAAAAATTCTTACAAAAGTGAATTTAAATGAGGAGCCTCGTTTTAACGTCTTAAGCATTTAGTAAAAAGTTCCAACTCTTAATCTGGGCTGGGGCTAATATTATTAGGGGTAAGCAAATGTTATTATGCGCACTAAAAAAATTGCTTACCTTTTTCATGGCCAGATTAATCGAAAAAAAAAACTAAAAATTCGTTAGAGCATCAGATTTTCAGAGAAAGATGCCACAGTGCGGCACACTGGTTAACGCTGACGATCACATAAATGACGCTTCTCGGTCAATATTGTCCTAAAATGCACTGACGTGTTACATTTATTGGTTTCTCTTTGGTGTCAATGAATTGACACGTGAAACGTTGACGATTACACTACTTGACCATATCCAAACACTATGAACGTTGAGGTGGAGTTGACAAGAACAAAATTCAATCATTTTTTTTAAGGTTGACGATCACACGCCATTGGCTGTACTCGTAATGTTATCAAACAATACAATGTGGATGGATGAAAAACCTCACATATACCTTTGCTGTCAAAATGTTTTCCATCTGTCAAGCCATCAACTGTTAAATTCCATACAGAAGGATGACTACGAAGTAAATGGATTAAAAAACCTCTAAAAATCAGAAATTTTTGAAGTTTTTTACTGCTCCAGAAAAAAGTGTTTTTAGGGCAATCGGGTGTTATTTAGATCGAAATATACTTTTGATGTCAAAATATTGTTCGTCCCCCATCTGCTATTTTAACTGTTGATGTATTAAAAATCCTCAAAAATAAAAACGCGAAATTTTCTAGATAGATATGAAGGTTCACGCAAGCTACTTTAACATGGCAGAAAATTCTGCTGTGTCAACGTAAGAATACAGTCAATGCGTTGGTGAACGCAGCCTAACTTCGTTGAAAGAGTGAAAGAATGATCACATTGACCCTTAAATTTGTGTCAACGAGAGTGTCAACGCAGCCGTAAACGCTTCGAAAGTATTCTGCGTTGATGATCAAACGACAAGACAACTCTGGGATAGAGTTTGACGTCACTTTGAATTCAGAGAATCAATGCCTTGACCATTTGCGTTGACCGTCTAATCGTAGCTTAATCTATGCAAAGTTCCTAGATTGTTATACCTTTAAAATAAGTTGATGTAAGTTTATTTTTCAGGAAAAAAAAGGTAGTGCCCACTGTCATGAAAAAGGGGGCCTCTAAAAATTTTTTTATACGGGGCCCCTGAAGTGCTCGCTACGCCATCGCCACTGCCTGCGAGAGAACACGGTCATTAAGCTTTGAGCGTATGTGAATTTCTATAAGTCTTTCTAAGGTTTTAAGAAGAAAAGAGGATGGGCTTATTGGCCTGAAATCTTTTGGTTCAGTGTGGGTGGGCTTGCCAGCTTTGGGACGATCTTTGCGACGAGAAACTTCCAATTAAATAGACAGCTGGTCGAATGGGAGTATTGGATAAAAGTTTAACAAAACAACATACATATAATGATTGAATATGACTGTATGGATGAAAATCAAAATCGATGGAGTGGGTTTAAAAACAAAAATATAATTTATTTATGTGTAACAGAAAATACAATTTCAAAATAAAATTTGAAAAATTTTGAATTTGAAAATTAAAAAATGTCGTTTCTGAAAACTTTGATATAATATTTGAACATTTTTGGAATTTTTTTGGAATTGCCAAAATTGTATAGCAAGTCGATACCTGATACTTTATTTTTGGTTCTTAAAAAAAATGAAAATAATGTGTGGAAGGAATGACCAAACGCTATATACCGAGTTTAAATAAAATTGATCTAGCCACTTAGGCTGTAGCTAAACGGACAGACAGACAAACAGACTTTGTGAGACCAACTATTTTCGTCTCCTCTTTCATCGTAATAACCAGAGTTCGATTTTTTTTACAAATGCATAACTTGCCGTATAGTACCTATTATTGCAAGTAAAATAAAATGCACGGGTCGCACGTACTTGCTCTTATGTTCAAGACACTGCGGGTTTAAGAAAATTGTATATAAAAACATGAATATTATGAGAGAAAAATGTAGAGAAGCATGAAATACGACATTTAAATTGGCTAAAACAACTCCTTTGACAGTTTGAGGTGGAAAAAAAAGAATGCCATCTTAATTCTTGATTGAATATGATTGTATGGGAAAAAAATTTAAAATCGTTGGATCGGTTTTGTAAAAACATATTTTTTTATATACATATATGTAATTCTTAAAACATTTTTAAGGACAAATTTTGGTATGCAAATCTAAAGTATATATTTACATATGTGTATATTAAAACAAAATTTGAAAAAAATTGTCAACCAGTTTTTGAGATATCGAATTAAAAATTAAACTTTCTTTAAAAATTCAAAAACTTTTTTTTCGAAAATTTTGATATGCAATATTATTAAATTTTATCTGAAACTTATATATAAAAAAATTCATCTAAATCCCGTTAGTCCATAACGAGAAAATTCAAAATAAAGAAATACGTTCTAGGACATCAGGTACTATTATTAGTTACTAAGTGTAAAATTAGTTTTTAGTAGTAGATTGTACTAATTTAAGTATATGCAAAAAGCTTAATCAAAATTGTTTGGTTTTGGTTCTGGAAAAATTTAAAAAAATGTGTGGGCATAATCACCAAAAACCATTATATTTCAAGTTTGAAGAAAATTGATCGAGCCGTTTAAGCTGTAGACGAACAAACAGTCAGATAGAATTGTACAAAATTTGTAGCGAAATTTTTCCTTAAAAATGTTTAAAAATTTTATTTACTTAAAAATTAGTTTTGTTAAGAACACCTCCAATGATTTTCAAAATGTTTGTTCTTATAAATTCATATTTTTTAAATACTCAGAAGACTTTCCATTTCTTCCTTTTTTTCCAGAGTTTTTTAAGCATTTCAAAAACGAGTTCCATACATTTAAACATTTTTTTCTCAGAATATCTATGTTCTTTTAAATACAATTTTTAAAATTCAAAGCTTTTGAATATAAGGCCAAGTAAGTGCGATCTAGTCGTTTGTTTTATTTTTATGTTTTTAAAATATTAAGTTTATTATTTAAATTTTTAATATCAAAATATCTACTTTTTTCACCCTCTGGGACTCATTTAAAACAAAACCTACGTTAACACTGACTAACCGCCTCCCTTCTACGCTATTGAATATACCGAAACAATCTATGTTCATGGGTCTTAATTTGAATATATGTTGGTTGGGCGGCTCTGGACCTTTGGCACCTCATGTATATGTATGGGAAATGTGAAGAAAGATAAATGCCACCTATTTGGTCAGTAACTGGTCAGAAAAGGTCAACTTGTCCTAGAAATTGGTCAGCCCTAGATAACTTGTAATGAAGGCTTAAGCTTTCTCAAGGTCACGCACGATTCTTATTTGTGGAAAATTTTCAAAAAATGTTTGCCATCCGAAAGATCTCTAGATCGTGATAAAAGGGCAAGTATTTTCAATAATTAGTCAGCCAAAGATTTTTTTTATGAACTTTTAAGGCTTTGTATGTAGGTCACAGTGAAAGCTATGCTTTGTCATACGGAAATTATCTTTGCATCTTAATAAACAATCTTGTTCTTAACAAAGCCCTTGAAAGTTTTACATTGGTCCTTACAAGAGCCTGCCAATGATAGCAATCGAAATTGTTGCCTCGCTAGTCACGCAATTTTGTGGATTGAGAGGCAATAAAAAAACTTAAAAAATGTATAGGAAAAAATTCTATGGCTGACCAATAACTGAAACTTATTGACCTTTTATGTTGATCTAGTAACCTATCAGTATATGTATATTTTGTTTTGTAAAATTATCCTAATAAGGTACCAAAAAACGTTCGTTGAAAAAAAAGCTTTAAAAAATTGTCAAAAAATATTCTATAGATGACCAATTATCTACTGAATTAGGGTTTTCGAGTGGATTTTTGGAAACAGTAAAAATACAACAACTTCCCAAATGTCCAAATGAGTTGTCGGAGAAAAAACAACTTAAACAGAGAGTTGTTGGAAATTTTGTATACTTTCAATTGTATTTTTAGGAAATCTACGAATAATTGATAGTTCTCGAGCCATAACTAAAAAGCTTAAAAAAAATCCATTTTTGCATTTGTTCCCATGTTGCGTCACAAATTTTAGTAGCAAACCTCAAATTCAGACTCAACACCGCCGAAAACATAAAGCAGGAATAAAATCAAAACTACCCCACAATTTGCAAGATAAAAACACAATTTGACTGGGCTATAAGGCCTATTGTCAAACTCAAAAATTGAACATCAAAAGCAAAGTTTTGAGTACCTACCACATAGTTTAAAGTTTGGAAAAAAAATTAAATATTCACCTACTTGAAATAACAGAGGAAGTATGACTTTGAAGTTAGCTACCTACAGTTAATTCAATATTTTCCTTAATCTTGTTGACCACTGTAGCTCAAAGAAAAACTAATTAATAATAAAAAACATTGAAGCTTTTGGGTAAAAATTCATTCATTATAAAAATTATTTCCAATTGTATAAGATCATCAAAAGTAAGCAAAGTTCTATACTGGCTAAAGAATTGACTTAATGCCTTATATAACCTTGTTGAATACCTAATACCTAATGATTCTCGGTATCATAGTATTAATCAATTTAAAGTGATTATATAAAATAAGTGGCAACCATGGCTGTTTCCGAAACATGTACATATAAATATTTCATAGCTAATGATAATGAACTTGATCAATTTAAAGTTTTCTTTTTCAAACCGGCAGATAATTTTATAAAAACAAAATAAGATTCTCAACAGAAAAACAACTCCATCAATAGCTAGCCCGTTTATATCAAATTCTATTCCGTAATACCTTTAAAGCTTTTTCATATTATTCTATAATTTATAAGCTTATCTACCTTATTACAAGAGATTTACATATTATTCGTGAATAATAAGGTTGATCACCTCCAATCACCCCTCATCCCTCCCCTAACAACCCCTCCTAACGTTACAATAATTAACAATGATACAAAATCATGAATGATTTCACTAAACAATTAAATACGTTCCACAAAACCACAAAAAGAGAAACCACAAAGAAAAGATACAAATCAAATAAATTATTGGAAGATGTAAGAAAAAATTAATTGGGGAAAATAGTAGCTTGAAAAAATGGTAAACAAACATTTTAGTAAACAAAAAATATATTCTTCTTCATTTAATAAATTTCCATTTTGAAAAAAAAAATCAAATGCAAAGACCGACGCGCGCTCTTTGAAACTCACAAATTTATGCATCCAATCCATAAAGGTTCTGCTTAAAATGGGATTGAAAGCTTTTTTTTCTGTGGATTGTATATTATGCTCAGAAAAATCCGCTCTCTGCGTGTAATACATTGCGACTAGACGCAGCCGGTGTTGCGGGCGGTGGGTGGTTGGTGGGTGCTTCTCAAAAAATAAAAGAGCTTTCAATCCAAAGACCGACACAATAAAACTGAATTCATTAGATAACGAAATAGTGATGCAGATACTTTTGTTTTCCGCAGATGCTTCGCTTCATCAATGTGCTCGTTTTGTTATCGTTTTGTCGTTGACTCAAAACACCAATAGTTGTGTTTTTTTGATTTAAAAATAAATTCAATGTTTACTTAAGAAATAAATTTATAAAAAAATAAATATTAACAAAAAACTTGTTTTGTGATAAGATACTAAAATACTTAATAGATACAAATTATACACAGGTGGTCTGTTGTCTTTTAAAAAATGACAAACTAAAATCAATTTTGTATGCTATTGTTGTTGCTTAGTGATTCCCATAAAATATGCATCATCTGTTGATTTAATTTAAATCAGAATAAGTGATAAAAAAAATAAATTTATAGATACTTAAGCAAGTCGGTAATTAACGGGTGGTGCGGTGTTTGAAAGTGATGATAAAAGCAGCCGACTGTAAGTAATGATGGCTGATGGGTGCGGTATTTAATTATATTTACAAATTGGAATAAATCGCCATTCATCAATCCATAGCTGTATGCAATTTTTTGCATGCAGTGGACCATTCGCCTGTTTTTTCGTTTTTTTTTCTTCAATATTTGGTTCCCTTTTGCGTGACCGTATAATTACCTCCGGAACTCATACGTTGTTGTTGAGTAAACAAGGAAATTGGTTATTGTTTTTGTAATGAGAGCTGATGGTCAAGAAAAAATAATACGAATTGGATGTCCGTATCTACGCACTATAAACGTAGGTTGACCTCAGCTGGAAAAAGATTTCCGGAGCCTGATGCTCTTCGAAAGGACATTCGTATCCTTTATAAATAATCATTAATTCAAGGTAGGTACCCGAACTGTGCTAGTATTTGTGTATTTCATTTATTTATTTTCTTGAAATTTTAATTTAATTGTTTTTTTTTTTTTAATTTTTCACTTTGTGTGTTTTCAATCAAAAAAACCTCACATTCGGTGTTTACCCCTCTCGAATATATAAGCCGCCACAAGCTTTTTTTTTTAATCCAAGAGAAAACGGAGTTTTTTTTTTAAAGCAGACTGTTTGTTTTGAGGTCAGTATCATGAATAATAAATCAAGTGAACTGGCTGGAAAACATAGACGAAAAAACTTGTGCGGGTAAATATATTATGGGGTTTCCTTTCCAAACATCAGACGTGTGGGTTTTTTCTTCCCTTACCTACCTTAAATCGTGCCACTGCTGAGGGTTTAACTAAATGGATTGAAGGTGTTATAGTGGGTGAAGGGTTTATAATGCTTAGGACTTGATTTGTTTTTTATTTATCTATTTTTTTTTTTTGCATAAAAATATACCTACCTGTATATCCTGATGTATTTGATGATTATGTGGGTAGATAATTTTCCGTTTATTGAAAGTTTGTTGATATTACTGTTGAAACAAATGGGGAGGTTTATAGAAAGGATTCCATTCAAATGTATAGATAAACCTATTTTGGGACCTATTTGACGGTAATGAAGATATAGAACTTTCTTTTTAATTTAGTTGTTTTAGGTTTCAATTGGATTTTTACATTTTACTATTTTATAATGGCCTCACATTGGGCGCCAGATAAAATAGAACAAGTTTTAATGAATATTCGACTTTTTTGACGCAATTTATTTAAACTAACCCCACAGCAACAAGGTTTGTTAAAATGTCCCTAAACAATGATAAAATTCATAAAAATGGAGAGGGGATTTCCTACAAAGAAAATCATGTACCTAATCTAAGAGTTGACACTTTGAATAAACAACAATTTAATGAAATAGTATATTTATCAAATTTAAAGATTTAAAATGCTTGCCAGGTTATTTGCGGAATGCGGAGCCACCATAGCGAGAGAACCTACAAACATACGTCAAA
Source organism: Dasysyrphus tricinctus (assembly GCA_963921185.1). Lineage (NCBI taxonomy): Eukaryota > Metazoa > Arthropoda > Insecta > Diptera > Syrphidae > Dasysyrphus > Dasysyrphus tricinctus. The sequence goes on along the minus strand of OY992531.1, from coordinate 43,684,551 downwards.
CAATGCGGGGGTAGACTGGGTGCAAGTGGCCAGAATCCACATCTCAAGTGAAAATGAACTTTGAAAAAGATGACATCCGTAACAACACGATAAATACTAGGGTTATAGGGGTTGGGAGGAATTATAAAATTTCAAAAATTGGCGCCCCCCTAATATACGGGCTTTTTCTGCGATAAAAAGAGGAGAGACTTAAAACGGGATGTTTTCTGGAATTTGTATTAGCTTTATTTCTTTTTCAGTGGAAATAATACATCTGAAATACTTGTTTTTTGTTATATAGTATCTCTGAGTAAAAAATAACAATTTTTACCTTGTATTTTCTGTTGCTTTACTAGACAGAAAATTATTTCTTGATAAAAACTGTTCGTCATGGCAACTTGAAAATTCAATTTCCTTCGAATTGCAAATTTCAATTTCAGAAAAATTTTGTTTGCATTTCTAACGTAAGGCTTCTTTTTGAAATGTTTGAATTTCACTCTAAATTGCTTCTTATTAAGATGAGACTTTCTAGGAAGTACTCCTCAAAACAGTCACCGGTGTGGATGTCCTTATTGAAGTGTGAGCCGTTTGCTTGGTCATGTTTGAACCAAATTTCTCCTTAGTCCAATTTGTTAAAGAAAAACTGCTTTAACATGTTTACTTTTACTATACCGGTCTGATCTCAGACTGATGGAGACCTTATTTTCTTAAAAATACCAGCTGAGGGAATTGCATCCCATATTGTCATTTTAACTGAAGGAAAATGCCTTGGTGTGAGCTCAGTATTGTATAATCTAAATGTTGTAGCATCCATTCAAGTAAAAATGAGCTTCATAACTGAGAGTTGAAGTAATATTCGGAGAGTTCCTGCAATATCGCTATTTTAACGGATGATATTGAAGGTTACCACGAAGAATTTACATCACTGAACGATTGAAAAGTCTAGGCATGCCGCATTAGGATTGGAATAATTTTAATTTTAACAAAAAATTAAAATTAAAATTAAAATTAAAATTAAAATTAAAATTAAAATTAAAATTAAAATTAAAATTAAAATTAAAATTAAAATTAAAATTAAAATTAAAATTAAAATTAAAATTAAAATTAAAATTAAAATTAAAATTAAAATTAAAATTAAAATTAAAATTAAAATTAAAATTAAAATTAAAATTAAAATTAAAATTAAAATTAAAATTAAAATTAAAATTAAAATTAAAATTAAAATTAAAATTAAAATTAAAATTAAAATTAAAATTAAAATTAAAATTAAAATTAAAATTAAAATTAAAATTAAACAATTAACAATTTCTACAAATTTTGGGCTTAGGTTCTTAGGAATATCCCTTAAGGAGGAATTGAAACTAAAAATAACAGTTATCGCCCTAGGTACAAGCGTTCAGGAAAAGCTTATGTATCTCAAAAATGTTTACTATTTTGATACAAAAATCAGTGAATTGTCTTAGACATGGTGTAGACACTTTTTGGTATCAAATTTTACCACAAACTGTTGTTAACCCTTAACCACATACCGGTTTCAGAGACACCAACGGTCTTTCAAATTCAAATGTTTCATAAAGTGTGTGTGTTGTGTGGCAGAGTGCATACGTTTACCTTTATTTATGATCAACTTATATCACCTATGAGCTTGCAGAGTGAACAGATGCACGCGTTTGGCCTAGGTTAGTAAAAATATTTCGCCAGCGGTCTCTGAAACCGCACGTGGATGGTTATGTGATCTTCACCCTGTGGAGTACACCCAACTCGTCCTAACTCTTATCTTGCTGTCAACCATTTCTGCATTTATGAGTCTCGTTTGAAGCAACCTTCATAAAGTGCTGTCTAAAAAGATTTCCCTTCAAGTACGCATGTTGGGCGTGTGAGAGCACACCATCATTCAGTTTTAGGCAAATATGAGTGTCAATTAACATTTCTAAGGTCTCCAGGAGAAATGAAGAAAGGCTTATAGGCCTGAAGTCCTTCGGATCGGTATGAGTGGGCTTGCCAGCTTTCGGAATGAAGATGGCATTGACTTCTCTCCAACTATAGCCGGGATATAGGTGATGTTTAGATAACCTATATACCTAAATATCCACTAGATTTGGAATAATTATATCTTTAGAGCTTTGGAGCATAGTTGGAATGATTCCATCAGGCCCTGCAGGCTTGTATGCTGAGAAGGAGTCAATGGCCCAAGCCACCTTCCTACTACCTACGATTCGTTTACCTATATCATAGATTTCACTTATGTTGGGCCCTCTGTTCACAGGAGATGAACTGATAGTACATCCTGGGAAGTGAGTGCTTATAAGTGACTCTAAAGTCTCAGAGCAGGAGTCTGTCCAGGTATTATCAGGTCTTTTTAGAAACCCCGAAGGGATGGGTACCTTAGACATGACTTTCCTGAGCCTAGCAGGTACATTTGTAGACTTGATGTCTGAACAAAATTTTTTGGTAATGGGGCAGAAACTTTCGTAAGCATTATTTATGGCTAATGTTAGTTCATTTACATGTTTATCAATGTCTGAGCAGGTTGTCAATGGTAAATGTTCATGGTGACCCAAAGATGAGGCCAATCTCATGTTGAAGGCATACCAGTTTGTTTTCCTGGGGTTTCTATAGGGTTTTATGAGTTTTCAATTTTGTGCTCTATTTGGAATGTTATCATTCTATGATCTGAGAATGAAACATTACTCGAGACTTTCCAGTCACTGACCTTTATTATGAGTCAGAGTTAGTGGAAAGCGTCACGTCAAGCACTTCTCTCCTATTTCTAGTAACAAAGGTTGGTTCGTTACCTTTTTTTAAAATCAATAAATTTTTCTTAGTAATAAATCCAAAAAGTGACTCACCTCTTTTATTTGTGTCGGTGCTCCCTCATTGTACATAGATGATGAGCGCTAGCATCACAACAAACCAGGAGGTCCCAACCGTACTTGCTTGTTATTTTGAGGAGATAATCAAGGGTTGCTGACGGCGGTGGTGACCTCGGTGAATCACGTGGCATATAAATGGAGGCTAGGATCAGGGGAAGGACCCTTTTTCTTTCGCACTTAACCGGGTTTACATCTTTGGAGCTGAGTCCGCATATCCTGCCGCTGTTAATCCAGGGCTTCTGAATAAGGGGGATATCAATGTTATCATAATCCTAACTATTAAAAACATTCATGGATCATGATGGGGTTATGTATGAACATAGGGGCTTATAGCGAGAGTCTATTCAGAATAGAATTAAAGTCGAATAGACTTAAAGTCTACTGTCGGTATTGCGAATCTCTATTTTAATAGATTTGTTTCTACTTGATAGAATTTTTATTTCTATCAATAATTCCTGATCGACTTTCTTCTGATAATAGGAAAGTTTAAGAAAAAAATGGATAAATATAAGTAAGTAATAGTGAAATAAAGTCTCAAAATGCAGTAAACTCTAGTCTTTAACTTTTTGACGAGCATGGTGGTTGGGGGCACAATTCAATAGCTCAAACCGAAGAAAATTCAGCCACGCAAAAAGAGGATACCAACCGATAGCTTTAGTCCACACATTTACAAAACTACTGGCCGAACAAGCTTTATCTGGTTGCAATGGTTAGAAAATGCACTTTTTAGATTGCATTTTTGGCTAAGTGTATCTATAATATAAGAAACTTCTATACATGTGGTATCAAATGAAAATAAAAGCTAAAACAGTCCTCTACGATACCAATGTCCGGACAGACTTTTTTTGATTTTGCCACGAATCCGACCACCTTTGTAAAATTGGGAATTATCTTAATACTTTGATAAAAATTAACAACAAAAATGGTTAATGGTTCTTTCTTAACTTCATTTGATGTGATTTTCTCTAATAAAAATCGCAATGTTAAAAAAGACATTTTTTTTATAAGAACGGTCGGAGCTGTCGCAACTACCAAAAAGAGTCTGTCCGACCATTAGTATCGTATAGATAGAGAGCAGTCTTAGCTTTCATATAGTACCACATTAATAGAAGTTGCTTTTATAGGTACACTTAGCCGAAAATGCAACCTGAAAAGTGCATTTTCCAACCATTGCCACCAGATAAAGCTTTTCCGACCAGTAGTCTTGTAACCGTTAAGACATAAGATATCGATTAGCATCCTCTTTTTGTGTAGTTGCAATGAAATAATATGTAATCTTCTGGTCGCCTCCCACACTATTAGTACAACCTGCTTATCGCAAACAAAATTGCCAAAGATTCATTGAACCAAACTTATTTTCAAAAATTCGAAGGATATTAACGCTGATTTGACACTTCAATTGAAATTCCAGTTGAGAGCTTTATTATTTTTGTGTTTTTGAAAGTCGATTCTATTTGAATATTCTACTGTGTAAGGCAATACCAGTTTAGATTTTAAAAGAATAGAAAAAAGTCGAATAGACTTTTTTCGAATAGACTCTCGCAATAAGGCCCATAGTCTTTTACTTAAATGTTATGTCCCAGGTTAAGTTTTTGTTACAGAACTAAAATAAAATTTCAATCAACGTCCCACTAGGGAATCAGCTATTTCTAATACTCACTTATCTACCAAATTGAATCATCGCATCGACTTGGACTGTAGGTATATGATAAAGTAAGTTATTTAATAGACCAGAGATTAAAACCAATCGAATCTGTTTGTGTATTTTCTAAAACTTCGAATTTAAGAACAATTTAATGTAGTTCTAATAAATTTTATAAATAAATTTTGACAGAGCTTTCAGCTAAATTCCTAGAAATTCGTAGTTTTGGGAAGAATACGAACAGACAGTATGGCAGATTTGATAAAAATCTCGAGTTTCATGCAAATGGAAAAATTTGAGAAGCTTAAATTGAATTAAAATTGTTGGTCTACTTTGGAACTATATTTGCAATAATCTACAAAAATTAAACTTAAAGTTAAAAAAATACAAGTCAAAATCGTGTACCTACATATACAGATTTAATAAAGGAATGTGTGTTGTTAAAGCTATACAGCCATTCCAAAGTAACGGAGAAGACAATCGGACGCTTGTAGTAAGGTTTTTCTTGTTAAGAAATCAATATTTTTTTATGAAACTCAGTGGTTTTTAAGAGTTCACAGAATCACAAAGTACACGACACAGAAGTTTCACCAAAAAATTATGAAATTTAGTAAGTTTATTCAAAAAAATAGACGGTAACGGAGAAGACACGTACGACTTAGAGATTTCGGACCATTGCCTTGAAGTTTAAAATTCTGCGCCGTCCATTAAGATATGAAGTTGATTTTTTTTGCACACTTTCATAAAACCAACATTTATCAAAAACCATCATTGGTTTAATGCCAAGTTTCATTTTACTAACAGAAAAAAATATGAAAGATGGTAACGGAGAAGACAGCTAATGGTAACGGAGAAGACACGTACGATTAAAGTTTTCTTTTTTGTTCAGTTATATTGAAATTCGTATTTTTAAATTATTCTCATCAATGATAAAAGTGATTCAGGCAATTGAAAAATGTGTGTAAAATTTCATTGAAATCGGTTAACGTTAACACGTGCTACCGAGCACTTGAAATTTTTCATTCAAAACACATGGGGTTTTCACAGTTTTTACTCAAAATATCAGCAAAATTGTAAAAGTTGATGGAAAATCTTTAAACTTGGCACATTAATTAACTACTGTAAGGAGTATCAAGAACAAATATTTTTAATAGTTTTGCGTAATATTAACCCCATCAAAATATATAATTAATTAAATCGTTGTTTTTGTGCATTTGTTGCTATTTTAAATGGAGTAACTGTTGTTTACAAAAATAAAAAAAATATATTTGTATACTCCTTATTGTATTTAGCATATTTGACAAGTTTAAAGTTTTTCCATCAACGTTTACACTTTTACGGGCCCTTTGAGTAAAAGACTGTCAAAACACCATGTTTTTTATATGAAAAACTTCAAGTGCTCGCTAGCACGTGTAAACGTCAACCGATTTCAATGAAATTTAACACATATTTTTTTTTAGTTACCTTGATCCATTTTAAGCAAGGGGATCAAAGAAATTCAGACTTTAAAAAAAAAAGTGCCTGTGAGTCGTTGAAATTTGGATGAGAAAGTGCAATTTGTCTTCTCCGTTACCCTGTTTTAGACAGTAAGACATGATATAAAAATCTATAAAAATCCTCCATAATCCTTTTTCAAGTCTTGCTTTGTATGCGGAATAATTTTACAAACACTAATATAGTTCACCATTTATACCAACTTTTGTCATTTTTCGGTAACGGAGAAGACATGAAATGTTCAGTCATTTTGAGGCGTAATACTATTTTTACAGCACTCCTATCAGAAAAATAGTTCCGAATTTAAGTAGTGTATTGAAAACACTTATAAAAACCTAACTGCACATCGCCAGTTGCATCACAATTTATAGAGAACTGATAGCGGCAAAAATGCCGAAAAATGCCCAAATACGAAAGATAAAGTATGGGCTTTTTTGATCACTTGCCTATTTTACAACAACAAGTAAAATTTTATATTTACAATTTTTTCGTTAACTCTAATATATATTGTAAATATTGGCATATTTAAATGTATTTTTTTCCTTAATTCGAAATTGAGTTGCTTGGTTTCGAAATTTTTGGAATGGCCGTATATCACTAGAATCGAATTGACACCACGTAGTAACTATAACTATCTTTACAAAAAAATGTTATGTGGATATTTCAAGCTTCATATCTCCAATTATTTGTAGATAAATAATTGCATTTCAACTTATTTGCAAATAATTATCTTCACGATTAGCATTACAATTACATTTACGTAATTTTGGACATGAAAATTATAATTAAAACAACATTTGAAGCTTGGAGGCTGAAAAAATTACTAAAATAATTATTTTACACACAAAAAAAAGTGAGCAATAGCTTTAATTACAGAAACGTACCTAGCCATATATTTTAAAGTAAATTACCTTTAATTTATCTTCTTTCGGTGCATTGTTCTGAATTAACTTTTGTCAGATATATTTGATAATTTTTAAATATAAAATTTCAAATTCTTTTTGAGAAATGTATGGCAACATAAAAAATATTAAAAACAAGACATATAAGAACTTAACAGTCAATTTATTCAGCCTCCACCAACTTAGAATGAATTCTCAAGGTGCTTTGTCTCATACACAAACGAAAACATTTTTTTACTAGTGGAGGAAATAGAGGTTGGTCAAGTCCAAAACTGTTTGCTCATATGACAAGCCGATTAAAGAAAAATTCTTTCATTAGCTTTACGTAACCGTATAACCCACATTTATAATACCATAATTATTATTATTTCCCCAACTCCTGAAAAATAGCCATAACAGCTTTTGCCCTTACCTAATTCATCATCAGATAAAAGGTACAGCAAAGTATCATCGTATTGTAATCCTCTCATTTATAAACAAAGTGTTTGAAATTATATTAAGTAAACAAAACAAATTCTTCTTCCTGTTTACCATAACCTATCCATCATCAATCATGACTTTGACATAAATGCCCTTTCACTTTGATAAAGGTTTGTGTTTTTTTTTTAGAGTAGACAAAGGTATGAGGGCTTGGTTGTGCTTTGAGATTTTTTTGAAAGGCTTTTAATAGTGTCAGTCAAAAAATTATAATTGACAAATTTACCAGAAAATTGTCCTTATTCTTCTTTTTTCTGTCAATGAACGTGCCTTTTCGATTAAAGAGTATCTCTCATTTTCGTCTGTTAGTGAAATTACTATGATCTGCCCAAGCAAATAGAAATAAAGTGAAGCAAATGAAGGATTAGATAAGAATGCAATAGAAAAAAGTACGCATACGCCACAGTGCACTCTTAAATTCTCCTCTGTGTATTAAATTAAAATATTTATGTTGAGATGTTTTGATAATGAATAACAACAACTTAAATGCGCTACCACTAAATTAAAAAGCTGAAGTTTATAGCTATTTCACGAGCGACAACACAATCTATCCAGACTCCTTTAATGGTGGTTAGTCTGAAATGCTTGGTCGCGAACCATGTACCAAGCCTATCAGAGGCTTATGCACTACAAATCACATTATCAAAGATAGATGATAAGCTCAGTTCCAATGTGGGTTTCAGTGTTTATCAATTTCAATTGTGACTATCATTTTTATTAGCTCGCACAATGCTTGTTATCGTTCAGTCGGTTTCTTTCTTTTTTCCTCAAACCCCGTAAAATACTTACGCCAGTGACCTTCAAAATTTCTTCGTGTTTTCAAGGTTTCAATTTGACGAATAGAATCAAGAAGCAAATATTTTATTTTCAAACTGTTATTGCCCAAACGATAGTCATTTTCAGTTGTAATCATTTTACGGAATGAGTACCCAGTTGCAAACTTCGTTTAGTTCACGCTTCTAGTGTCTCATTTTGTATGATTTGTATGTGCATAATTTGAAAGAATTCACCATTCAAGTCAAACAACAGCGGATGGAAGTAATGCTGAGATCTTTTCAGAATTCAAGCATCAGATTGAGCTGGTGGACGAGGCTACTATAATACCAGATGTTACAAGTCAAAACCCTAACTACCTCGAGTTGATCCTCACGTCTAACCCCGAAAATACAGTTTTAGTGTATTGGCTCCCCCCTGCACTTCCGACAATTTTAAAGCGCCGGCTTCTTTTTCGTATTCAAAACCACCAGTCAAAGAAAAAATCTCGAAAAGAATATTTTGGCAAATGAAAATGCCAACTGGGAAGGACTCAATAATTTTTTTTAACTGGTCGGTTAACTTTTTAGATGGAGACGTTGATGTTTATGCAGACATGATAACTAATTTAATCTTTAATTATTTCTTTGTTCCTGATTAAACAAAGAGTATCAAACCTAAATTAAGTTCTTGTCTTGACTCCAGCTACAAGGAAGCTATCAAAGTGAAAGAATCGATTTTTCGGTTATATAAAACAACTCTTTCAGAAGAAAACCAAACCATTGATTCTTAAAACTAGATTCATTGCAATGCAATGTCCTAACGGCACAGTAAAATTTATGTTAATTCGTTAAGAATATTTAAAATTCAACATTTTCATCGGTTTCCACGGATATCTTCAATGATAACCCTGTTATTAGTAGAATAGGCAGTGGCAGTGTGCTCGTAGAAAAATAATTATATTTTAAGTAATAGCTACTGCTTTCAAAGAATATATCCTTTCTTGAGGACAAATATATTTTTGAGGATCTATTTAGGGGTCCCACATGTTTATAAAAACGTCAATTCTTCTTTGAGACCAATACATTTTCGTATTCGTACAGTTGCTAGAGTACAAATAGATCTCAACATTCTGAAAGCCGTTGATTGCCCTGATGGTCACCTATCTATTACCATTGTATATCCAATCTATAGTATTCTCATGAAACACGATTTTGTAGGTAGACATTTGGTCGATAGGTTCGCTTTGATCGCCTTACCGAGATCCCTTAACAAAAATTAGTATGACATTTGGACGCATAGATGGCCACGAGCTTTTTTTCTTCATGAGAATACTATAGAATTAATATACAATGCTATTACCTTGAAGACGTGTTTGTCCACTTTATCAAGAGCCCTGCGTAAGCTTTTTTACCTTTCCTATTCTTATGCTATGTTTCCACCAAAGGTTTATCTCAGATTAGATTTAATAAATCTTTTTGGTGTTTCTACCGCACAAAAAGATTTAAAAAAGATTAAATTTGAAAGCACCTTCAGGAATGCAAATGGCGTTCCAATTTTTCTTATGAAGTGCGAATGAGACAGAATGTTTGATTCGTGTGAAACAATGAAGAACTGCATGCGAGTCTCGAATGAATCGTTCAGCACCATGCAAAAATAGGTTAGTTTGATTTGTAAAACTATTTGTCCTAGGAAGATTTAACAATATTAATTTCTAATCTTCAAGATTTACGAAATAAATTTGTATGGTAAATCTACGAGATTTAAAGGAGATTTAAGGTTAATCTCATTAAATCTCAGATTAGCGTTAGGTGGAAATGTAGCATTAGGCTGCTTCCCTCTAGAAGATAAAAAATGCATTTGTGCAACCAATCTCATAAAAAGGTGATTCATTTTCTCCTTCCAATTACCGATTTATTGCTTTGACATTCATTCTTTCCAAGGTCATGCAAACACTGATCAATTTTCAGTTTATGAAACATCTTGAAAAACGAAAGCTTCTTAATGACCAACAGTACCTGCTCGGCTTTCGTTGAAACAAATCTGCTGATGTTCATATGGATTATGGTGGAATCAATCCTTGCATTGTTTTGGAGAAAGCGAAATTATTGCACTCGATATTTCTAAAGCATTTGCGCTTGACATCTAGCTCTATAATCGAATCACATCTTCGTACCCCATTTCATGCATTAATAATTATACCTTTCTGACCATTCAATCCAAAAATGGTTTTAAGTCCGAGCTCTGGCTGGTGTGCCCCAAGGCCTCGTATTTTTTCCGACTCTATTTCGTATTTTCCTAAATGATCTCTTGTCTTAAACTATTAATCCAATAACTGCTGAACTCAAATCGGAAGTCAAAAATATTCTATTATCGTCGGTTCAAAGGTAAAACTCACTATGTGCAGAAAAAAAAAATCAAGAAAACGAGAATGAAATGCATTTTTGGAATGCAAAAAGCCTCATTTTGCACGTTTTCTTAAAAGGACATTAAAAGGTTTACCCGAGAACTTTATTTAAAAATTTTCGGAAATTGAATTTTCAGCTTCAAAAAGTATGTTTCAGTCTAATTTCCTTCAAAAGTGTTAAATGTTAGTAAGTGAGTTTTACCTTTGAACCGACGCGACGTTATGTTACGTTTATGAGATATTGCCATTTGAAAATTGAAAAAAAGAAGTTTTTTGCTGCAATTTTTTTTTTTCAATTTTCCATACGGCAATATCTCACAAATGTGACGTTGTAGAATATTTCTGAACTCCGATTCTAGTTCAGTACCCCAAAAACCTTTGGAAAAGCTTATTTTAGTTTCTGTTTCAAACAATTTTCTGCCGAGTTTAATTAGGGAATTATTTCTATGTAATTTCCCCCTAAATAAATTCATTTAAAAGCGACTGAGTAAAGTTCTGATAAGTTAATCGACACATAAATTCTGAGGCAGGGTCATATGTTCACAAATAAAAAATTGCTTACGAATTTATAACTTAATCAGGTGGGTCATAAGACAATAATTCAGAATTTTTCTTCTGTGGACTTATTACCCTGTGCTAATATTTATGTGTCAGATATCTAATCAGAACTTTATTCAAACATTGTGAAACAAACCCTAATTATTGTTATATAATTGAATTAATTGAAGTGAAGTAATACTGTTAGGCACCATTGGAAAGGAAAATTGGTCCTCTACAAAAAAAGATCTTAAATCATTTTTAGAAATTAATAAAAAAAATATGCTAACTTTACGTAATAAATGTGTGGTAATTTTATGGAATAAGTTTGACTGACTGTAACTTTAAAACGGCTGGATTTATAGAAAAACATGTCAAGACCTTTTTTGTAGATCGTTAAATTTTCTACAAGAAAAACGTATTCCGTTAGTTTAAATACTTGTCAATATTAAGTTATTTAATTCCAAATACAAACAGGTGTTTTCTCTCATACAAATTGTATGGAAAATCGAAATCTGCGATGAGGCATGTCTACACTTGAATTTTAAGAGCTCAAATTTTCACAGATGTCTCAAACTTTTCAGTCTGTTTGCAATAAAATCGAAAACAATTTTTTTTTTTAAACAGTCTACTGTCTATAGAGACGTTCTGTCCGAGACGTCGATATTGGGTGTCCTTTCTTCTTGACAGCATATATTTCCCTTCACCCCATCTTCTTGGTTTTCTTCTCAATACAAAAGCACCACTGACATCTCGCTTAATTTGTTCGATAATGTCAATGTTGCCAGGGTAAGCAAATAATTGGACCGACTTTTGAAAAATTGTGCATCTTGTGTTGACGTGAGAGTTTTGCACTATTCTTTCAAGAACGATGTTGTAGAAGTTGCATGACAGCGCATCGCCTTGCCTAGAGCTCTTTTTGACATTAAAGGTGTTGACGTCTTTGCCAACCTTCATGGAGCAGCGTACATTCTCCATGCGTTGTCCTGCACAAACGGACAAGTTTGGAAGGGATGCGAAAACTAGACATTGCTGGTATATAGCTGGGAGGTTCTTTTTACTTTTTGGTAAAACTTCCGAACTTCATTCCTGCAATGGCATCCTTCTAATTCCACCATCTCGCGCTTCTCATGCTCTTTCTTTTTCCTTCCTAGAAGCTTGTGTACCTCTCTCCTCTTCTGCTCGTAGAGCTCGCGGGCAGTTCTGGTCCTTCTATGCAGAGCCGCTTTGTATGCCTGCTGTTTGGCTGCATGTACTTGCTGGCATTCTTCGTCAAACCAGGGATTTCGCTCTAATGCTCGTGCGAGGCCCAGCACGTCAGAGGCGGCATTTCTGATGGCTCCCTTGCAGTTCTTCCACTGGTTATCGATATTTGTAGCTGGCAGCAAAGTACTATTTAAAAGGGCGCGAGAGACTCGATCGGAAAAGGACCTGGCGATTTCTTGTGACTGTAGCCGTCCGACGTCGAACTTCCTCACTGTATTTCCTTGTTTTGGCTTTGGTCTGGATATCCGTAGCTCTACCTGGGCTTCAACGAGGAAGTGGTCCGAGTCAGTGGAGGAGTTCCTTGCGTCGATCACAACGTGGTCAATCTGGTTGGTGGTTGTTTGACCAAGAATTCTGCATGTCCCCTTGCGTATATCGACATGCGGGAACTGCTTTCTAGCTACCACAATGTTTCGCCCCGCAGCAAAGTCGATCAACCTGAATCCGTTATCGGAGGTGGTGTCGTGCAGGTCATATCTTCTGATTGTGCCACCAAAGGCGTCTTCTTTTCCTAGCTTGGCATTAAAATCACGTCATAGATAGGGCATTTCTCTGGTCCAGGAGCTCGTATAACTCGTCCTTGGTGTCGTCATCTTTCTCCTCTGTGGGGACATGCGCGCATATCAGGCGGATGTTGGCAAACTTAGCCTTGATGCAAATTTTCGTGAGGCGTTCGTTCACATAGTTAAAACTCAAGACTTCTTGCCTAAGTCTGCCCCTAACAACAAATCCAACAAGACGCTGCCCTTGTGGTCGGTAACAGTCACAGTAGTAGGTATCGCAGTCTTCCAGTTTTCTTTTGCCCGGCCCATCCCATCACACTTCTTGGATGGCGGTGATGTCTGCTTTGTAGCAGTTTAGGGCTTCTGCTAAATATTCGGCTACACGTGGTCTATAGAGAGACAGAACATTCCACGTGAAGATCTGAAGTTCTTTGTCCTTATTTCATTCATCAACAGTAAAGCCGTCCGTATCTGAGGCTTGTTGTTGCTTCGCAACGTGGCCGGGAAGTCATCCCGACGGCGACGGCATGATCCCCAACCAGATCCTTACAATTTAACTCCAAGGGCGGGGAGCCGCTCCGTAGGTACAATCATCTGCCTATCAGCATGACTTATAATTTCAAATAGCCATTGAATATTGGAATCAATATTTAATGCATAAAGTTTTGAAAAAAAAAAAATAGTTTGAATATTTTTTTTTCAGAATTTTGAGTTCGAAAACTAATATTTCAAAAACTATTTAATAAAGCAACATCATTCATAAACAAAAAATAAAAGACTAGATTACTGTCTTTAATAAAAGCAAGATGTAGGCATGCATTTAAGTATTTCCGTAATTTTAAATATTTTTTTTTTTTTCTATTTCAAGTCAATTTATAAAAACGAATTTCCCACCACACGCCTAAAGGGTTCAAGGGTTTTTTTTTTGTAAAAATCTTATGCAAATCACCCTTAATACCCAATAAAAAACATCATTAAACTGGAATTATAAAAAACTAAAAAAAAAATATTTGCTTAGACAAATAATTTATTCAAACATTTTACTACGCTATTTAATTTCCATAAAAACTGACAGAGTTCATGGGAAACCATGCGAATATACGCATATGAGTTTAAATAACCATTTAGACTTTTTTTATATGAATGGAAAAAAAATGCCCTTCAGTTTCTGTCTGATACCAGATTAAAGTATTGTTCTTAAAATAATAAAAATGTTCTCAATGATTTACTAGTAAAATTTTATTTTTTGCTTAGGCCAATATGAGCAGACATTTTATGAACCCGAAAGTTTTCTTCGGAACCTTTCTAATGACGAAAAACAAAAACAAACATTTGAATGTCTTGAACTATACTAGGCAAAAGATCAATACAAATTCAAGACTTGAAAACAGTGCTGATTGAACAGAAACATTTATTATTTTTCTGATTCAGTGAAACTCACTCAAACGAGCGTATTTATTTTACTTTTTTTTGGTGGTTGAGGTACTTATTTTAGAATCTATCTACATTTCAGACAAATAAAACTAAACCATAAACCATATCTCTCTAGCAACCTCTGCTGATTTTTGCCGAAATATTTTGATTGTCCTCCTTGAAAACAATTTGTCTTGACGAAAAAAAAGTATCTAAATTATTGTTTATATGAGTTCGTGTACCTATTCCATTTAAGCAACTACTATACGATATAATATGTTTTTGTATCTCGTTGTCAGTTATGAGATGGAGGCGAGTATCGTTTTTATATCTTTTGCAGTAAAACCTAAAGATATGACTTATGGATATTTTGTTTTCTTGAACAATGTACCATCAAGAATACGTATCGCGCATTAAATATACCAACTATAGAAGAGATACAATATCCTCTTCCATTCAAATATAGGAAAGAGTCTTGCTGTTATAACCCACTCAACTTTCATTCATCTAATAAAAGTTATAATTCAATCAGTTAAAAGTTTATGTGGGTACTTTGCCCCATATATCTAATCGCAATGACTAGCTGTAGATACTTTTCCATTTAAAGATACGTGCGCTCTCTTATTGAATATTATTTCAACACCACCGACCGAACGACCGACTGAGACACTAGGGAGATGCTTGGGTTATAGACAGTTTTCATATTTTATCGAGATGGTCATAAGTACTTATATATGTACATAAGTCTATCTATAGATACATTGAAGTTGAAGTGTATCTAAACTATAAACAACATGAGCTCTGTAGTGTAGGTCTCAAGTGAACTGTGTTCTTTTCTCAAATTTCTATTGTTGTTGCATCATGTGGTCTATCTTCTATGTAAGAATATTGCAATACTTCACTTTCACACACAGCTAGTCGTGGTGGATGCGGAAGTATTTTTCCACGCGAGGTACGAGGATATTTTGAACTTATTCCCTTTTGGTAGATCCTGACGATGATGTTAGTAAAAATTCCAAGGAACTCCCCGACACATTAAAATAAAATGATGAAACGATATAGAATTTTGTTTCTATGGGACTTATGGCCGATTTCACGAAAGGCTTTTAATTATTTAAAAAGCCTTTTAGCCTTTAAATGATGTTTTTTGGTTTCACCAAATGCTTTTATATTTAAGAAGACTTTAAATGGCTTGTAAACTAAAAGCTCGTTTTTGTCTCATTCAATTTTAAAAGTCTTTTTTGTTAAGCCATTCATGTCAAAAACAGCTGATATTTTGCTGTCAGAATAATTGTCCCTCGTCCATGATGCTTTTTCACTTTTTCTCATAGACTTCGCATGTGCGAGGGAAACAACCTCTTTCTTTGAATCCAAGGATGTGAGCAAACTCAGTCAAATTAAAATATCCCTTTTCTATATTGGTGAAACTGAAAAATTTTAAATATCTGATAAAATTTAGAAGGAGTTTAGATAAAAGTAATTTTAGTGTTTGTTTATGAAATTGGCCATTAGACTATCAGATGGGGATTTCTGTCGAGGCAAAGAGTTGATTTAACGTTTATATGCAAATTAGAAAAAATATACAGATAAGCGGCTTTGAATCCACTTTGAAGGATGTTTATCCTCAGACTAATCGCATTCACGTCTTGGTTTAAAGAGATGCAGCCAGCTTCTTTTTATGCCGCATTTAAGCGAGTGACAAACTGGCATTATTATGACAGTTATCTGTCAAAATACTGCCAAATTCACTCTTTTTCAGTCTTGTAAATGCGACATAATGACAGAACGCTTACGTAGAAAAATGATTTTACGCCCAAACATTCATTCATCCAACATCTTTCAAATAAAAAAAAACATTCAAGCAATTCCCCTGAAGTTGAGTAGATAGTAGGGTATATGAATACCTCCTCTCTTATAAGATCTAAGAGACTTAAGAATTAGTTGTGTTGCATTTGGAAACAAGCCAGACAAGGATTGCTGCCAATTTTATAACACTCAATAAATACTTTATCAAATCAACACTTTTATTATTACTTCTGTTATTTTTCTTGTAAAATTTCAATTTATCATCGAATATGAATCTGATTATTATTATATTCACAGCTGTTTACATAATTTGATTGAAATGTTGTGACTTTAATTATTTTCTTACATTTTCAATTATAAAATAACAAACAAAGGTTTTCGCTTCCCATCATGAAATTTATTATAATAATTTCATAATTACTACAAAATATTCATCGTTTTCGATCAAATTGAAATTGGTATATTATTAAATTTGTAAGAAAAATTTCATTAATATTTTTGTAAACAAATATGCATCATCAAAATTGAAGTAACTATTTTGTGTGTGAATTTTATATATATTTTTTGTTGATTATGGAAACCAAAAACAGGGCAGATCACGTCATGCCAAATATTTAGTACATAATATCTACATAGGTATATATGTAATTATTATCCCTCAATGTATGCAATTATGTATATACTTTTTTGTTCATTTTTTTCTTTAGTGAATATTATTAAGAAATGTAATATTTTTGGTGGGTTACTTGCTTGTGTGATAATTAAACTTCAATGAATAGAATCTTCTTTCATCGAAAATAATTATAATGAATTCGAATTTTTGGGTGAAATCAAAGTCTTTTGTTTGGTATAGATATTAATTATTTTTTTCTTATATATTTTGTGTGGATAGGTACCTAGCACCGATGACTTTAATACCTTGGGTTTAATTATGTAAGATGTGGAAAATATTATATTTCAAATTATTTTTATCTTTTTTGGCTATTAAAATTCTTTGAAAGTATATCTTCATTCCGCTTTTTAAAACTTTTTAATTTATCGTTGCCTTAGTACTATTTTACCGTATATACGCTAAAACATCCTTTTTACTTGCGTCTTGTGATATATTTTGTAGTGTTTAGATGAAATAGAGGAGTTTTTCTGTTTTAATCTTTAACGTTTTTGTTAAGTTGATAAATGGTTTTCTGTCGTATCTACGAATACATATTTTTTTAAGATTAACCGGGGTAACAGTGAAAGGTATCACGAACAATTAACACTTATTTTTACGCTTCAAGTCATGAATACAAATCTATTCGTAGGACTTATATCTTATTTCAGGTTTTTGGTAAACAATCGTTAGTTACATGCTTTTACAACACTTTGATTTGCAGAATTTGCTTCAAATGCATCTAAACACTAAAGCGTGTGATGTCAAAACATGAAAAAATATCGTAAAGGTAGAAGGGCGTTTAATTTTCCAATATTCCAGGCCAGGGTTAGTTTTCAAAAAAATAATCTTAAATCAGAAAAATATTATAGCTTTTTGTAAAGCTAGAAGTGTATTCCTTAATAAGCTTTTTTAATCAATTTTTGTTTTAGCAACTAGCTTTTATAGATACATAATGTATGTTAGGTACTATAAGGCAAGTTTTGGATTAGTGGAAAAAAATTTGAGATAGGAATCAAACATCAAACACAATTCTGTCTGTCTGTCTGTCTTTTCGTCTACAGCCAAACGGCTCGATCGATTTTCTTCAAACTAGGTACATAGTTGTTTTTTGGTGATCATGTCCACATGTTTTTTATTTTATTTTTAGAACCAAAAATAACGGTACCTGCCATACAATCCTTTTAGCAATTTAACATAATCGTGTTTTTCTCAAAAATGGCTCCACAACTTTTCTTTAAAAAAATCCAGTAAATTAATTTTAGTAAATGCTTCCTTTGGATGGAAAACCATTTTCAAAAAATGGTTATTAATTGTACCTCCCAAAGAATCATTTTCTTAGTTTTCGATTTTCTTCAAAACGGTATGGCTGATTTCAATAATTTTTTTTTATACCAACAGCTTCCAAAAATTATTAATAGTTTTGTCTACCAAAATTAAAAAAAAATATTTTTTGGACTTTTAAAAAATTATTCAAAATGTTTTTTTTTTGAAAATCATATATTTCGAAAACAGTATGGTCGACTTTTTTGAAACTCGATACTTAAGAGTTTTTTAGTACTCTCTAAAATGTTTTTGGAAAAATTTTACATTTATGAAAAAATAACGGTACCTTCCATACAAAAGTTGAAAAACCGCAAACGAATTTTTTTCTCAAAATCTACTCCTACGATTTTGAATAAACTTCTTCCGTATACTTAAATTAGTTCGATCTACTATCAAAAATTACAAAATTTTACACTTAGCAACTATTAAAAGTACCTGTCATAGAACGTTTTTTTATTTTGAATTTTCTCATTCCCTGAACGGATTTAGAGTAATTTTTTTATATACAAATTCCAGATAAGATTAAATAATATTGCATATCAAAATTTTCAAATAAGAAGTTTTTGAATTTTTAAAAAATTTCAATTTCTTTTTTGAAAACTCAATATCTGAAAAACGGCTGGACAATTTTATTTTATTTTTTTGTATATGAACATAAATATATACTTCAGATTTGCATTACAAAATTTGTCCTATAAAATGTTTTAAGAATTTTATGTATTGTATATGAAAATTAATTTTTTAAAAAAACTGCTCCAACAATTTTAAATTATTTTTCCATACAATTTTTTATTTTCTTACATATTCAATAATGGCATTATTTTTTCACCTCAAACTGTCAAAAGAGTTGATTTAGCTAATTTAAATATCGCATTTCATATGGTTCCCTACATTTTTCTCTTTCAATTTCCTTGTTTTTGTATACAATTTTCTTAAACTCGCAGTGCCTTGAACATAAAAAAAAAATACCACCCAGTCGTGCATTTTATTTTTCATGGTAAATACAAAACAAAAATGACATGTCGAGATTTTGTCATGACAAATCGATTGCCACTTAAGTTTTTAAAATCGATGCATTTTTACGGCACTCGCTGGTGACAGTCCAAGAGTGTTCCAAGTTTTTTTTCTCCACTTCCTACTTTTTTCATCATTATTTTTTATTACGGTAAAATATAAAAATATGTTAATAAAAAATAAAAAATGGCATATCGAGATTTTGTCGTAAAAAATCGAGTACCGTTACATTTTTTTAAATCAAACGTGGAACGTCACTGGTGGCAATCCAAACTATGACATTAAAATTTTCTGGAAAGTTGAAGTCATAAAAAGTTTGAGTGCAATTTGCTTGACAAAACTTTGCAAAAATTAAGTTTTATTTTTGAATTCAAAAGATTTCCCGCTGAACCGCGTCTTAAGACGTTTGTATTGTGGTAGTCTAAAAAAGACGCTTTTTGTTTACCATTAACGACAGTCATTTTATTATTTATTTAAATATCACTTTACCGTGGATGTCTGTACCACGTGGCACTAAAATCCTTTTTGAACTTTAGTTAAATAACTTCTTGAAATTTCCTGGTTTATTTTCCTTCTGATCTGATCTTTTTTTTTAGAAATTAAAAAAAAAAATCTAAAATCCGTATGAAGATTTTTCAGGTCCCTTAAAAAATTGCATACTAGGTGTTGGAACTTTTATAAAATGTAAACACAGTACGATCCAGTACGAAGAATAACTTCTTTGCTGTAAGAAACATGAAATTAAAAAAAAGACAATGGCTGCATTTGCAAATCTCGCAATTGTAATCGTACCTACCCATATTTTTATCAACGATTTCTAATGCCAACTTTGTTAAATAAG
Source organism: Dasysyrphus tricinctus (assembly GCA_963921185.1). Taxonomy (NCBI): domain Eukaryota; kingdom Metazoa; phylum Arthropoda; class Insecta; order Diptera; family Syrphidae; genus Dasysyrphus; species Dasysyrphus tricinctus. The sequence goes on along the minus strand of OY992531.1, from coordinate 43,664,669 downwards.
CTAAAGATGATTCATATCTGTATAGGTACATACTTCATCAGTTTTTGTATGGTGCAGGGAACTATGTCCCCTGGAACTTGATCCACCGAGGAACTTTGCTCTCGTTTAATGGAAATTAAATCAACTTTAGCGAAGAGGACTTAGTTCCCGTAGAAGGTGGGAATTATATTCCTCAAAAAGTCTTGCAAACTGAATTTCACAGTGAACTACTTTAAGTGTGTTTCCATTATATGAAACTCAGTTTGCAAGACTTTGAAAATAATCAATGCAAAACTGCGCAATTTTGCGTTTGTGTAATCTCTATCGTTGAAAGTTAGTTCCCTTTTTTATATTTCAAAATGTTTACTTAGTTCTCATATAAAAGTGGACTAATTTCTCAGCTTGCGTGGGAACTAAGTCAACTTCGCTAAAGTGGAATTAGCTTACATTAAATGAGAGCTAAGTCGCTCAGTGGAGTAAGTTCCCAGGGACTTAGTTCCCTGCAATGTTTTTAATGCCAGCACACCGTAATGCATATGTGTCATCATACCGAAACACATAATTAGTTATAAAAGAAGTTTTAAAAGTACCATTTAAAACTAAAAATTCCATCAAAATCATTTAAATTATGGTTTCCATAAAGTAAAAACTAAACAAGTTCTAAGTGAAAAGTAAATTATTCTTTCTATTTCAAGTGCAGATGCTTTTAGAGACAAAACTACTCTATTCTACATCATCTTAAAAATATTTCAAGTCCATTTGTTGACGTAACGACAAGTTCAGCTTCATATATTGTTCCTTTATTGCGAGTGAAATTAATTTTATTTCCGAAGGTACTCGTATGTTATATTTTATTTACATATTGTATGCCATTGCGCACATTTTAAATTCAATAAGAATAATATTCAATGATAAAGTGCATATATTCTTTAAATTTCCTTGAAAAGCTATTTTTAAATTTAATTTGCAACAAAAAAAAATATAATAATAAAAGTAGGTACACTAAATGGCTCTTCATTTCTTGTAAACAATTAATAATAAATTGAGGTGCTGTTCCTGATTCACACCTATAAAAGTATTCCATCTTTATATGTATCTACTAAAGCCCCCGATGAACCTAATTCAGAGTGCAAATATTATTATCATTTTTTAACTGGATAAATAAACAATTTACCCATTGCACACTCATATGCCAATTACCTACATATACTCGAATATAGAACATTATTTACATCGTCGGTCGTGTCGTGATGAGAAACGGGGTAATTAGCCTCCCGAAATAACTTATTCATTCTCGTATTATAGTTCACTTAGTGCTAGTGTAGTATGGGAGTGCTGCAAATGCCATCACTTTAACTGCTACTAACTTGTGGCTACTATTAATTATATTTAGCAATCGATTAAATTCACTTTAATAGCTTCAGAATATCTTAAATTTGAATTAAATAGTCGTAGTTCATTGATAATCATCACAGTATAATGATTCGCATCTATATAGCCCAATATCTAAGTCATTAACAATGATCTTAACACGTTAGATGACTCTGATTTGAATTTAGCGATTTTGAATTGGAAATGTATATTCGAAATCACACTAATAAATCACTTTCATATTTTGCTCTTGAGTGTGGTCTCATTTGATATTCTCGAAGCATTTGAATCCATTTTGTATGCTTAAACACTTTAAGATCTCCCTCGCGACTATAGAAAAACAACGTTAAAACAGTGCGACTCACTAAAGCTGAGACACTTTGATGGTTTTTTGCAATAGCGATAGCTTCAGCTAGAGGAAGATATCTGAGAGTGTTAAAATGCTAGAAATTATGTATACTGAGTTTCGACGTTTTCGTAAAAAAGAACCTCAAAATTCATAATCCAGAAAATTTAGATTCACAGGAAAACACAAAACCCGATAGTTAAAAGCGATTTATAAAATATTTTTTAAATCATTCTTATCAATTAAACTGGACTGTAACCCAGTTACATAAATGCCAATATGCCAAATATTGATTTTGAAATGTGTACGACAATATATGTAGAACAAGCTCTCTGGCATAGTGACGTTGGACGTTTAATAGTATACCTACGTGGCCTTTAATAAAATTAACCATAGAGTATATTTTGAAATTTAATTGACTTGAAAAACTAAAATGCTTATAAGTGAACAATTATGTATAGCTACACCCTCTGATTGAATAAAATTTCGAAAATTATATTCTTCTACGTATATGTCATCTATATTTTGTAGTATTGTTGTGGCATGGCATAGTAAAAGGCTGTCACAATTAATTGGTATTTTAAATAGAAGATAACTATCTATGTATCATGTATCATTAAATAACAACGTTATTATCATAATGTGGTGGAAATAATCATCAATAAACGAAATTGATAAAATCTTCTAAATTAATCATTATTATGTATTATATTTTTCGAAGAGGAATAATATAATTTAAATTAATTTAAAAAATGTACATATTTTGTGAATTTAAGATTGTATGAACGATATTGATCTAGAATTTTTGAACAGATCAAATTCACTTTTAAAGAACGCACAATCGCACATGCACAAGGAAATGCGTTGTCGCATTGCTTCGAATTATTTTGTGCAAAAATGTCAATTATACAAGAATTGAAGAATATTATCGATGGTGTTCTGGTTCTGGTATAGCTCTAAAATATAATTGCATCTTCCTGTCCACTGTATATGGAGCAGAAGCATTAGGAAACCTTTTTGCTTCAAATATAGTATACATGTTTGCACCTATCAATTTCAATTTCAGCTTCTCTCTCCACCCTTTTTGTCATTTGATGGAGATCCATGATCCTATGAGAGAGTAAGCATACGTGCGTCGCACTAGTCGATATTTTTTCTGCTGGTCAATGTTTGCTCATGATTCATATTTTTTTTTTGTGACTTTGTAACAGGAACTTATCATTTATTTGATGCTATAGAAAATTCAAGCCTCTGTAAGAGACGGGAGGGGTACGAAATCTCGCAAACCAAAATCTTTGGTATTTGAAATCACGCATTTAAAAAAAAAAAACTAGAGGTACGAAATCTCGCAAATTAAAAATCCTGCTTTTCATAATCTCGTAACAACAAAATCTCGTTATCAATTTGAATTTGCGAGATTTTCATTAAACAAAATGAACGACTGGGTTGCACGTACTTACTCTTATGTTCAAAACACTGTGGGTTTACGAAAATTGTATATTATGACATAATTCCTTATGAGAGAAAAATGTAGAGAAGCATGAAATACAACATATAAGTTAGCAAATACAACTCGTTTGACAGTTTGAGGTGGAAATAAAGAATGCCATCTTAATCTTGATTGAATATGATTGTATGGGAAAAAAAACTTTTAATCGTTGGAGCGGTTTTTAAAAAGATAAATTTTGTATTTATAAAATTCTTAAAATATTTTTAAGGACAAATTTTGGTATGCAAATCTGAAGTATATATTTATGTGTATATAAAAACAAAAATTGTCAACCCATTTTTGAGATATCGAACTTTCAAAAAAAGAATTGACACTTTTATAAAAATTCAAAACTTTTTTTTGAAAATTTTTATATGCAATATTATTAAATCTTATTTTGAAACTAGCTTGCCCACCCTGGCTCCGCCCGGGTAGACAAAAATTTCGAGAACAAATGAACAAAATTTTAATTTTGTGTCCTCGATTAATCGAATTCCGGATAATCAAGACTCGACTGTAATTTATTTATTTTGTCAGAACCAAATTTCATGATTGATTGATTTCTTTTCAAACCCTATTGATTTTTTTTTACATAAAACAGGTACTCAGAGTGTGCTTCTGCACCTTTTTGGCAAAACGCAAGACCGAATTTACCCAAACTTGACAAAAACACTCCCAATACCAAAGATTTCCTGAAAAGAATCATCCAAATAGGTCAAGCAATTCTTGAAAATACATTTTGGTGGTCAAAGAGTCGTGGCATCGATGCTTGTTGGTGGCATGTAGTTTGCACAGATCCAAACACTACGTCGACAAAGTTTTGAGCAAAGCTTTCACCACCTCTATTTATAGATAGATAGATAGATAGATAGATAGATTCTTTATTTTTTCATCATAAAGTTTACAAATTTTTATACTTAAGAATAAGGACATGGCAATACTGCCGTCTGCCTGAGATGACATTTCATAATATGATTTAAAAATAAAAGAAATAATAAAAAAGCAAAAATTTCAATATATAAAAATAAATAAATAACAAAAGATATGAAGAAATATTTTTATATAAATCAATGATATCAATTTTAACGTGATTTGAAACACAAAATATTACACAATTTGGTTAATTTGATTAGCTGTTAGCTATCTACCTCTATTTATATTTACATAATTATTGTTCTAATTTAATTGTCTGACACTGTTCATAATCATTTCCTATAAATTAATTTTTTATTTCGACACAATTTTCCCATAATTTCATTGTTTTTCTAATATTTCAAAGACACCGTTAACATTTTTGCAATTAAAAGTAGCCTAGATTACTCCCTGAGTTGTCCACTACATTTATGAAAAGTCCCGTCATAACCTGTTCTGCCGTTTTGAAGGTTACCGCGGACAAAAAGACAGACAGACAAAATTTTTTTAAATGATGCAGTTATGTTTCTTAGCAATTAAACAATCACCTAAGCTCAAAAACTTGAAATTATTTCAATATTAACGACAGACACTCCAATTTTATTTATATGTATAGATGTATAGATTTGTATATACAAAATTAATATAAATCCGTTTAGCCGATAACGGGAAAATATAAAATAAAAAAATTGTTTTATGACAGGTACTATTAATAGTTGCTAAGTGTAAAATTTTATAATTTTTTGTAGTAGATTGTACTAATTTTAGTATATGAAAAAATTTTAATCAAAATTGTAAAAGTCGCTTTTAAGAAAAAAAAACATTTTACTTTGTGGTTTTTTAAGTTTTGTATGGAAGGTACCGTCATTTTTTCATAAATGTTAAAATTTTTCAAAAAATATTTTAGAGAGTACTTAAAAACTCTTTAATATTGAGTTTCAAAACAATCGATCATATCATTTTCGAAATATTTGATTTTCAAAAAAAAAAAATGTTTTAATCTAAAATTATTTTTTCAAAAATTTTGGTACACAGAACTACCTATAATTTTTTAAGGCTTCTGTTTATTGAAATCAGTTTTAACGTTTTGAAGAAAATCAAAAATTAAAAAAATGGTTTTTTTGGAGGTACCATTAATAACCATTTTTTTTTTGAAAATGGTTTCCCACCCAAAAGGTAGCCTTCTCTAAAGGAATTTAATTGTTTTTTTTAAACAATGTAAAATTGCCTAAGAAAAATAATTGTATGGTAGGTACCGTTATTTTTGGGTTCTGAAAAAAATGAAAAAATATGTAGGCATAATCACCAAAAACCACTATGTACCAAGTTTGAAGAAAATCGATCGAGCCGTTTAGGCTGTAGACGAACAGATAGACAGACCGAATTATGCCACCCACTTTTTTGGTCTTCTCTATCTATTAAGTATTTATTTATGTGCATATAATAGTAAAATTTCACAAAAATTGTCAACCCGTTTTTAAGATATCGAATTTTCAAAAAAATAATCAAAAACTTTTTTTTTTATTCAAAAACTTTTTTTTTGAAAATTAAGATTCGCAATATTATTTGAACTTGTTTGAAATTTTATTTAAATCCTGTAAGCTGATAATAAAAAACTTCAAAATAAAAAAAAAGCATTCTTTGAGAGGTTACTAAGTGCCAAATTTTATATTTTCTCATAATAAATGGCACTAATTTTGGCCTGCGAAAAAAGTTTAATCAAAAGCGTAGGAGCCGTTTTTAAGAAAAAAGAATATTATCCTTAACGGTTTTTTAACTTTTGTATGGAAGGTACCGTTATTTTTTCTTTATAAAAGTATTTTTGTTTTTTCTTAAAATATTTTCGAGAGAACTAAAAATTCTTGAGTACCGAGTTTCAAAAAAATCGATCATGTCACTTTTGAAATATTTGATTTTCAAAAAAAAAAAAATAATTTTTTGTTCCCAAACTTTTAAAGCTGTGGAACCCTAAACAATGCCCAAATATATTTCGGAACCCCATCCTGACAATAGCAAGAAATGAAAAACAGCACATTTCAAAATCAATTTTTTATTTAGTATGAAGAATGAATCTGTTTCATTGTTTGATTTATAATTGTTTTTAAATTAGCAGCGTGCAGCCTCGATCTGTTTTAAGTTTTTGTCTTAGTATACGCTGAAAAGCCCACTTCACAGCGGTAAGTTGTAACAAAAGGTAGCAAATTTAATATAGCTTTCTTGGCAAGCTCAGGGAATTCATTCAATGATACAGAATCAAATACAAATTTTGATGAAGAGGAGCTCTGCAGATCTTTCAGGGACTCGTATTCCTGTATACTCAGGGTCATAGGCTTGATGGTTTTCATTAGAAAAGGATTTTGTACGCACTCGCGATCAGTATTTGTATCTGGAAAGTAATCCAGCATGGATATTTCGAGACTAACCAAATGGAGAGCAATAACATTGCTAATATCTCCTCTGAGTTCAAGCATGTTTTTTTGCAAGAATTCATGTAAAACTGGAAAACACTCAAAATTGTTCTTTTGTACACATGAGATAGTCCAGTCATATTGTATATTTACCATGCAAATTGTGGGGTTGTTTTGATTTGTTCGCTCCTTTATGTTTTCGGGGGTGCTGTTTCAGAACCTGAGGTTTGCCAACAAAATTACGTGACGCAACATGGAAACAAATGCAAAAAATGATCAAAAATGCATTTTTTGGGAGTTTTTCACTAAAAAGTTGAAAACTACTAACTATTTGAAAATTACATCAAGCTGCCATTGAAAGCATACACAATTTCCAATAAATCCTTATTTAAGTTTTTTTTCTGCGACAACCCATTTGGACTCAAGTTCTAGTCGAAAATTTATGTATTTTAACTGTTTTCGAAAATCCTCAAATTTGCATTCAGCACCCCCAAAAACATGTAGAAAGAAAAAATCAAAACTACCCCATAATGTTCTCGCAAAGAGCCTTTTTGAGCACAAATTAACTGCACTAAGAGCCATAAATTAATTTTTCTTTTCAAAGCTACCAGTTTGTCTCTCGCAAAAAATACTGTAATTCATTTTTCCTGCAGAGCTGTAGCAGTTTCGTTGATCTTCTCGAAAATGTCTGCAAGATAAGCTAATTTCGTAATCCATTGCTCATCATGCAATACATCAATGAGGTTTGTAGTTGAAGATATATTTGTTTTCAGTTTGAACACATTCAACTCATCACGAAGTTGAAATAACCTGGATAAAGCTTTCCCTCTGGAAAGCCATCGGATTTCAGTATGAAGAAGAAGTTATTGGTGTTGAGTGCCCATATCTTTACACACTAATTTAAACAATCTCGATTGGAGAAGACGACTCTTTACAAAATTTACTATTTTCACAGCTTCACCGAGAACTTTTCTTAAATCAGTTGGCATTCTTTTCATAACAAGTGCATAACGATGGAAAATACAATGACTGCTGGTACTTCTAGGAGCAAAGATTTTAATATTTGAAAGAACCCCTTCAACCTTTCCCACCATTGTTGCGGATCCGCCGCAGCATAGGTATTTCTATACATTTTCTCCAATTAATGATGTGTTTACACTTGGATTCAAAAATATAAACTTCAAAAAAATGTTGTTTCAATTTTTTTGTGGAAATTTTTAATTTTTTTTTCTTTTATTGTTTGTATTTAGGGGTTCCGCGGAACACACTTTGGGAATCGCTGCATTATACTTGTTTTGAAGAAAATCAAAAATAAAAAAAAATCGGTTCACCATTAATAACCATTTTTTGGAAAATGTTTCTTTACCCAAAGATGAAAGATGCCTTAACTAAAAGTAATTTATTAATTTTCTTTTAAGAAAAGTTGTGGTGCCGTTTTTAAGAAAAATGAGATTTTGTAAAATTGTATGCCAGATACCGTTATTTTTAGTTCTTAACAAAAAATTTTAAAAATATATGGACAGAATCAAAATGTACCATGTACCATGTTTTGAGAAAATCGATCCAGCTGCTTAGGCTGTAGCCGAACAGACAGACAGAATTGTAAGACCCACTTTTTTCATCTTTTCCCTATCTCGAGTTCATTTTTGTACGAATGCATAACTTGCCATAAATTACTTATATATCGTCCCCTGATTACAAGAACTAGGTTACTCAATTTTCTATTTTTATAATATGTCAGCAAAAACGATATTATTTTTTACAGTTTTATAGACTCTTAGTCCAATGTTTTTCTACAATTGACAAATGTAGGATAGTTGTGAAGTTTAAGGAACATAAAAATTAAACTTTTCATTATGCTCCAGCAGCTAGGTTTCTATAAAGGCTGCTGTCTCCAAAATTTATGAAATTGAGTTACCTAGTTCCCTAGAAATTAAACTACCTACAATAACGATTTTTTTTTTCGAAAAAAAAGCTTCGGCATCAAATATTTACGGAAGGGTTTGTATGCACAGAATATACAACACCCCGTTCAAATTTTGAAAACCCGTTCTCTGTCTCCATCCCCACAAGAGAAGAATGGGATGCTAGTTTACAACAATCAGATAAGCCGATAGTAGAAATTTATACCGACGGATCGAAGATGGATACGGGAGTAGATGCGGGCTTATTCTCAGAATCTCTCAATTTAGCCAACTCTTATAGACTCTCTGATTACAGCAGTGTCTTCCAGGCGGAGGTTCTGGCAGTGATTAAGGCTACCAAACAGATCTCTTTGAAGGCGATACCACGGGCTAATATCACCTTTCAAATTGACAGCCAGGCAGCGATGAAAGCTATCTCTGAAACAGAAATATACCTAGTCCAAGTTGGTTTTATGCTGTTGCGAAGAACTAAAGGTTCTTCCCACGCAGCACAACATCAGAATCTTCTGGGTCCCTAGAAACTGTGGAATTCTGGGAAATGAAAAAGCTGAAGAACTGGCAAGGACTGGTTCATCATTAGATATAAGCTTTACAGACTCCAGTGTTAAAATTCCATTAAACAGACAATAAGTGCAAAGAAGATAGTGGAACGTACCAATGACAGATGCAACGCACTCATTACTTGTACCACTACAAAGAATCTGCGGTCTAGCTACAATAAGAAAAAAACTGAAATTATCATAAAACTGAAAAAGAGATTCCTGAATCTCTTAGTAGGGATTATCACAGGACATACATAATATCTTAGGGTATCATAAAAACAGATGAGACTAAGTAGTGAAGACTTATGCCTAGGCTGCGGAGACGAGGAGGTGAAGGAGGACACCTTTCACTACCTAGGTCACTATCCGGCACGCTGCAATATAAGGAGCAATTGTTTGGGTAGCAAATTCTTCAACGATCTCGCAGAAATTTCGAAGCCAACTGGTGATAACATCTTAACTATAATGAACTTCATCAATGCCTCTAAAGGGCTCGATGGATTTCATAGGTTATATTTTTAAAGGGATGGTCCAATCCATCAGGGTCCAAAAATGAATCAACATCAGCATTGATCTAAGTGTGACGGGAACAATATCCACCGTCAGCCCATCACCCTAGCCTAACCTTCCCCTTTGAATCTTTGAAATCCATTTATCCATTCGTTCGTTCCCAAATAAACATAGCCCTGAAATTTTAACTAAGGATTGTAAAAAGAAACTTTAACAAAAAAATCTAACTGCCTTTTATGCAGGAATATTTATGCACTTTGAAATGCCTTTTGTTTTTTAAAGAAAAATTTACGTTGGGAAATAGTATAGAAAACCTCAATAATACTGAAAAATAAGTATATTCTAAGCTGAACAACTTATATTATTTGAATGAATTAATTAAGCTGGTGAATCAAAAACCTTTACAAAGAATATAATATTTAAGAAACAAATTTGCAATAAAACATATAAAAACTACATTTTGTAGTTATAACAACTAGTGATGGCCACATTTTTTCATGATTAAAAAAAAAAAAATTGCAATTTGCAAAAATGTTCACTAAATTTACACATAAACCTTATTCTGCTAGCGTCTAAATGTTATTATCTCTAACTGCTCATGCAAATATTTAAATCAAGTTTTGTTTTGTTCTAAAAATAAAATATACATTTATGTAGCTTGAATACTTCTCACATCTTCACTTATGGAAACGTGCGTCACGCAGTGTTATTTGCACTATCTCACGTGACAAGTGTTAAAAACGTGCCACTTACTGGGTTCATCTAATTCTTATGACACTACCTATAATAGTTGTGCCAATATCATATAAGTTTCCGAATATAGCCCAGATTGTTTTAAGATTATAGAGTCTTGCTTTATTAGGTACTTTCTTGATCTAATGTGTGTTAAATAATTTATATATTTAGGTGAATATTTTATGAAAACAGTAAAGAAGATGTCAACTTCTTGCATGAAAGTTTTTTGGCAGCCAGTAGTAATCACTTACAAATTTTGCGAGTTAAAGTTGTCACAGGCTATAAGTTTGCATTATTTAATGGTAAGAATTACAAGTTTACGGATGAGTATAAGTAATAACTCGTTGTTGCTAGTCATTTATTAATAGGGGACTAGAGTTTACCAGTGCATGCAAGATAAAAGTCCAGGATGGATACTAAAAAGAAAGCATTTCGAACTTCTTCCATCATTGCTGCATGATCCAATTCAGGACTTCACAGTAACACATACAATTTTTAAGACTTTTTAAGACATTTTAAGCCCGATAACATGCCATCGATTTCTCATAAGAATGTCCTAGATTTAACAATGAAGGGAAATGCTCTTGCTCTGGCAGAAGCATGTACTTTGTCAAAGGGAAAAGTGTAATTTTCGTATTTTACTTGCGAAAAAGAAATATCCGAAATCCTCGGAACTTCGTTGTTCCTTGAGTGATTTCTACGAAATTGACACAGGTGATAGCTGGAGCAGAATTTATAAAGAAAAAAAAATGGACTTTTAGTCGAGGTCCTGTCAAAACAAATTGAATTGCAAAAATAGTCCAATGTCACACTTGTGAAAATTATTTTATTTCAAACTATATTTTAAAAATCTAAATATATTTGAATAATAAGCAAACAACTTTTTCAATAAAAATTTATTAACAACATCATTTTCCTTGGAATCAATTCAAGTGGATTTAAGCCTTTTTTCCCCTGGACCCCTCATATGTTTTATTATTATCCATTTTTGCTCTTAAAGTTGAATATGTTGGCACCATAGATGAAGAATATACTTATTTAATTCCCTACCTACTTATCCGGCTCTCGATCAGTGAAGGGTCTCTGGTCTCTGCCTGAGATATTGCGGTATCCCATCAGTTGCGGTCCCTCGCACACTCCCTCCAGTCTTTGATACCAAGCGCTGTTGCGTCTGTAACCACCTGGTCCCTGTAGTGGAGGTTCAGTCTGCCTGGTCGGCTCGAACCTGGAGGCTATGATTCGAAGATTTTGTTGGCTGGAGCGTTGTTGTCCATTCGCTTCGATGTGGCCGCGCCAGTGTAGTCAACGTGTTTTGGCTCTTTGGACTGCATCCACATCTTGTACAATTCACGATTGAATCTTCTTCTCCAATCACCCCCTTCGCATAGGACCTAATATCCGCCGAAGAATTTTTCGCTCGAAACTGCCCAGTATAAATTCCCCTTTTTACTTATCGTCCAGCACTCGGCGCAGTAGAGTAGAACTGGTAAAATTAGCGTTTTGTATAGCGTGCACAAATGGTTTGGCCAAACTGAAGTAGCAGAGCAGCGGTTAGCTAGGGTAATTCTTCGTCGGATTTTCCACTAAAGTGGAATTGATGTTTCTTTCGAGGTAGGTGAACTCGTTGACTACCTCGAAATTACTGCTAACAGCTGTGATATTTTGTTCTAGGTGATGGACAGATGAGGTTTTGTTGATAGCATATATTTACTTTGTTTTGTCCTCATTCACTTCAAGAACAACGCGTTTCACCTGTTCATCAATAGCTGTGAATGCTTCAAGTATACAACTCCCTTGGAGCGGCCGATGATGTGGATGTCGTCCGCATAGCCAAGCAGCTGAGAAGATCTGTTGAAGATATTGCCTTCCATGTAAACACCACTCTCGTGCACTATCTGCTCCAGAACTAGGTTGCAGTATTCACATGATAGCGCATCTCCTTGTCTGAACCCTGTTCACGTCTGGAATAACTCGGATCAGCTGTTAACCATTTGCATGTTGCACCGCGTATTTTGATACGTCATACAGCATAGCTGGATCAGTTTTTTCGGGATACCGAGTTCCAACATCACCAATAGAAACTGTTGGTGACTTATGCTATCATATGTGGCTTTAAAGTTGATGAATATTTGGTGGGTCTCGACTTGAAATTCGTTGGTCATTTCCAGGATTTGCCTCAATGTGAAGATTTGGTCTATCGTTGATCTGCCTGGCCTGATGCCACACAGTTACGTGCCGATCATAGTATTGCAGAAAGGTTTTAGACGCTACATAGTACGTTGGATAGGATCTTGTAAGCAACATTAAGGAGGGATATGCCTCTGTAGTCCCTGTAGGACATAGGATCACCTTTTTTGTATGCCGAATGGCATATGGAGCTATTTGACCAGCCGTCGGACATACTTTCTTCCTCCCACTCCTGGTTGATGAGCTGGTGCATGCGCCCTACCAGGACATCTCCATACTTAAAGAGCTTCTCAGGTAGGCCATCCGAATCGGCGGATTTATTGTTCTTAAGCTTGTGTAAGCAGTACTGGGCACTGGGACTAGATCTTCATTGACTGGTCTCATGCTGCTTTGTTCCCATGTAACCTCTTCTACATAATGCCCACTAAGCAGTTGCTGGAAATGCTGCTTAAACACGTCTACAATTCCCTGTGCTTCGGTGACTAGGTTCCCTTCGATGTGTCGAAGAGCTTGCGTGCTATAGTCTTATAACCAGATGCCAGTTGCTTGGCTGTTTTGTAATACCGGCGGGTGTTGCTTGCGGTGCTAGACTCCTCGAGATACTTCAGTTTAGAGACCGCGGATGCTCTTTTCTTTCTGCACAGGGTTTTTTCTCTTTCCTTTTTCTTTTCACGGTACTCCTCTCTTGCTGCTCTTGTTTTCCGTTGCATTATTTGCGTTCATGCATTTTTCGTCTCCTATTCCAATACCGCGCTTTCATCATCATACCACGGGTTCTTGTTTCTGGGTGGTTGACAGCCTATGGTATGGTCTCGGCTGTCTCCTTAATGATGTCGTGATCCTGGTTCCACTGGTTGTGGGCGCTTGTGGCTGGGTTTACGGCAGAGAGTTTCCCGGTCAATTGCTCACTGGTAGTCTCTACGTCTGTGAAGTAAGCCGGGCAACTTTCACCCACGCAAATGGAACCTTGATAGGAATTTGCAGTTTTTTTTTTGCATTTCTATTCCCGATTTTGCAGTTCGCCAAATAAGGGTTGTAATTTAGTGACCTGATGCTAACTTCACAGTGAAGTTCCTTGATCAATATTCGCACTTACAAGATACAGCTCGAGGCCCCCAGTTCCTACAACATTCAAGCTCTCAATTGAAGAATATACATATCATATGTATATTTTCTTGTTTCACGAAAACTTGGAAACAAAATATAAAACATAATAGTTTGTCCTTGTGTGAGCCTATTAGGAAATGGTCACTTACATTAATGTGCATCATCAGAGAATAAAAATATAAAACAATAAGACAAAATAATGGAAATAATGAGAAAGTATCTTATCTTTTTTTTATTTAGATTACTAACTTACCTTTTTGCACATAAGGAAGAAAAGTTAATTTAGAAACAAATGAAATTTTCCATTTGGAATATGGGATTGTCATATTATACAGATCTTTAGCACGCAAACAAATCATTTTGACTGCCAAATTATCTTGTAATATGTACAATGTACTGTACATGGTATGTATGCTTGTCATGCTAATGCCTTATGCCTCAATCTAACGATAACTCATATCATCTTGCATTCTATAAGTTTACGCATAGCATCCATGTCTTCCGGCACAGGAAACGTTGTTGGACGACCTTGACAACATTCATCCTGGAACAAAGTAAGAACACGATTAAATCAGAAAACCAGCAAAAATGGTGACTTGGGCGTGGGGATGATGTTTCATTACCAAAATTCGATGTCGAAGCAGGCACACTCTGTTGTTGAGTCAAGCCGGAAATACACGATACAAATACAATATATGTACAAGCAAATCGTTGTTGTACTTGTCATACACATACTCGTATGTATGCCAAACTGTTTGATAGTACAATCATGGCATAGTGTATTTCCTGCCTTAATCCGGTTCAAAAGACATGAAAAGGCTATTAATGATTTAATTCCAATTTTCAGCGTTCTGAGTACATATTAAAAAAAAATATTCTTACTATTGAAAAGGTTAAACTTTTATAATAATAATGTGGTAAATCCTAAAAAAAAAAGTGAAAAACAAAATATAATTAATATTTCGTCCAATTGTTTCTGATTGTCTAAAATACCAACTGCTTCTTTTTTCAAATAAGCAATTATTAAATACGAGTAGGTATGCTTGATTTAATTGTTTTTGCTTAATCATCTTGAAGAAAACATAAATAAATCAAAATTATTTTTAGATTTGTAGTTTTGAATCACATGTTTAAAAAATATTTATCTCAGAATGTTGCTGAAAAGACATTTTTAATATTTTCCGAAACATCTCTTAAACATACCTCCGTACTATAGTCAAAAATATGTTATTTAACAGAGTATATCCATTATACCAATAATAAATGTGTGCTTACGCTTGAAATAAAAACTTATTTAAGAAAAATAATTTCTCTTATTATTTATGTATTTACCTAGAATAGAATGACATCAAATAACAGCTTTGAAATCCAAGAAATATTATAATTGTTTTCGTTCGCTTTTTATTCATTATTCATTTAAATATTTATCTTTTGACTTAACAAATCATATTCATCCATTAAAATGTCAAGTTGTCTTGTCTTACCTTGCCACAATAAAAAAATATAAAAAACGTGGCCTAAATCCTTTGATATTAAAAAATAAAAAAATTAAATATTTTATGACAAAAAGTAGGTACGTTCGATGCGTGAGTTTTTGATTGATTGATGGCTTTTAGGTCTTTGCCAAAAAATACCATTTCCCCAATTTGTTTAAAATTTGTTTGTGTCTTACTGTGGGCGCCAAATTGTATTTCTTTTTAATTGCATTTATTTTTATCTGAAAAATTGACTTGGAACATACAATTATACTATTAATAGAAATATTGAAAGCCTTTGTGGTTTACGTACTCTCAGAGAACTATTTTTGAAGAATGTTACGTTTATGTATATTTTGTACCAGACTACTCATTTCATCTCTACAGACATGGAATTAATAAACATTTCTTTTGTTTAGGCAATAAAACTCAACTTGTTGTTGTTATACAAATTTTGACTTCAATTTCAATTGCACAATATTTTATTATGTTTTTGATAAAAGAAAATTACAAAAATATATATTTTCTTTTCTGGAATATTTTGGTAATTAAATTGGAATTTTATGGTTTTATATACTTCAAATGATGGTCATAAAAAATGAATTCTAAAAAAATATATTTTTGAGTTTATTAAGAAAACCCAAAGTCAATTGCTGATATTTTGATATTATAAACATAATTACATAGTGAATACCTTAGAGTAAATGAAAATTGAAATTAAAAGATTACAACTTATAATCCTGTAGTTTCGGTTCAAGAAAATAAAATAATTTAAAAATGTAACTGAATTTAAAAAAAAAAAAACTTACCACAATAAGCAGAATGCGTCCATTTAGCAAATAGCTAGTCGTAATCTAATTTATGCTAAAAAAAATCTAGAACTCTTAATATGAACGCTTCAATATTCTTAAGAAAATGCTTTAAAATTAGCTATGGGTAAATCAGGATAACAGACTAACAGTCCACAGCAGATTGTGGGTATGAGTAATAGCAAAAAAATAAGTATAATCGTCGAAAGCTTGATTATAAGTTATTATATAAATCAAAGTCTTGTAGTCCATGACCTTAAAATTGAGCCTCGAAAGTGTAAGAAAAATCCAACAATTTTTGTATGCCAAATCTTTTTTTGAATGCTTTTTTGCTGTGCAAAATTAAAATTTCTTGGTAAGGTTTGAAAATTAGGTACATATATGCAAAAACCGATTTTCAACATTCCTGGACAAATTATTATGCTCTAGTCGAATAGACGAGAACTTCTTGCAGTTGATTTGTAATACTGAAATAAAGATCTGCACTACGTTGTAGGATACGGGTAGTCACTGATTATCGTCAACATGGCAACGTCCAATGATGCAACGAATACTACAAGTGGTAACCATCGGATACTGGTCTTGGTCTCCTTAACCGGACTTGACTTGCTTAACTAATAAGCGCGAGTGCTGAACAAAAGACAAAAATAGCAACACTATAATCTTCTGTCGGGAATGACTGGCTGTATAATTCGGCTGAAGTCTTGGACAAGTCTATCAGAAGGATGAGTTGTGGTGGATGAATTCTATGTAGAATGATGGATGAATTCAGCATAGAGAACCATCGGTGCCCCCAACAGTTTTGAAGACAGAAACTGAGAACAGTGTTTCCACTAAGTCTCTTCGTTTTATCAAGTTGGCAGTAGAAGAATCCACCAGATGGAATTAACCGGTGGCGTCTACGGTTCCAGTTAGGCTCAACCACTTAGTGAACACCTTATACGGGCTTCTATAACATATTAGGAGTTCAAGTCTCTAAGGAGGGGTTTAATACGGCTAACCACCCTTGGCGTTATATTGTAAGTATCTGGTCCTCCAGGTTGGGGGTCATGCCGTCGTCGGGGTGATTGCCCGCCACGTAAGGCTATTTTAGTTGCGAAGCAACAACAAGCCTCCGAAACGGACGGATTAACCATTGACGAAAATAGCAAACGAAAGAAGGACAACGAACTTCTGAGCTGCAGGTGAAATATTCTGTTTCTATATATACCACAAGCAGCCGAACATTTAGCGGAGGTCCTAGACTGCTACAAAGCAGACATCACCGCCATCCAAGAAGTACGATGGGATGGGCTGGGCCACAGAAAACTAAAAGACTGCGACTGTCTAACTAAAAGACGGTGACTGTTACCGACCACCACTAGGGCAGCGTCTTTTGGATGTGGACTCGTCGTTAGAGGAAGACTTAGACAAGAAGTCTTGAGTTTCAACTATGTGAACGAGCACCTCACGACAATTCGCATCAAGGCTAATTTTGCCAACATTAGCCTCATAATGCGCGCATGTCCCCACAGAGGAAAAAGATAAAGACACCAAAGCCTAGTTCTTCGAGCTCCTGGACAACACGTATGAGGAATGCCCCAGCTATGACATTAAAATTGTCTTGAGTGATTTTAGTGCCAAGCTATAGGAAGAGAAGACGTCTTTGGTGGCACAATCGGAAGATATAGCCGGCACAACACCACCTCCGATAACGGACTCAGGCTAATCGACTTTGCTGCGGGCAAAAACGTTGTGGTAGCTAGTACACAGTTCCCGTATCATGATATACACGAGGAGATCTGGCGAGTTCCTGGTTAATAAACCACCAAGCAGTTTGACCACATTGCGATCAATGCAAGGTACTCCTCCAGTACCAAGGATGTCCAAACGTTCCGAGGTGCCTACGTTGACTTGAACCACTACCTCGTGAAGCCAATGTAATGCTATTGATATCGAGACCAAAGCTAAAACAGGGAAATACTGTGAGGAAGTTCGACGTTGGATGGCTACTATCGCAAGATATCACCAGGCCTTTTCCTCTCGAGTCTCTTGTACCCTCTTAAATAGTCCCATGTCAACTTCTAGTATCGAGAACCAGTGGAAGAATTGCCAGGAAGCCATCAGAGATGCTGCCTCTGAAGTGCTGGGTCTCACAAGACCACCAGTGTGAAACCTCTAGTTCGATTAAGAATGCCGGCAAGTACATATAGCTAAACAACAGGCTTTATGCCTGTTGCAAGGCTGCTCTACACTCTATGAACAGAAAAGGAGATAGGAACACAAGAAGGAGTAAGAAAGAGCATGAGAAGCGTGTAATCAAGGAAATAGAGGTAAGCCATTGCAGGAATGAAGCTCAGAAGTTTTACAAAAAAGTAAAAGAACCTCCCAGGGTAACAATGCTTGAACAAGGATGATCAGAGGAACATCGTGGTAGAATCGCAGTCAGTGACAATAAATGGAAAAATCATTTCTGCAAATTTTGTATCGGCGATGATGAACCGAATTCCGTTACCATGCTGATTGCACCATTCAACCTGGATGATGACGTAGGCCAACAATTCCATCCACCCGATCTCGAAGTAAAGATAGCTATATCAAAACTTAAGTTCAATAAAGCTGCTGAAGCTGATGGCCTTGCAGCTGAGCTATTCAAAGTGGCTGGCAATGAATTGGTTAGGAGTATGCACAAGCATGTCCGATGAAAGGAACCTCAGCATTGTTTGCCCAATCCTCAAGAAAGAAGATCCTCCGAACTGCACCAACTACAAAGGCATAAGTCTTCTTAATATCGCATACAAGATTTTCTCTGCCGTACTTTGTGAACGCCTGAAGCCATTCGTCAACAACCTGATTGGTCACTATGAGGTTTTAGGCCAGGAAAGTCCACCATCGACCAAATACTCGCACTATGGCAGATCGTGGAAAAACCCAGGAGTTTCAAATTGATACTCACCACCTTTTCATGAGATGAGCTCTATAGAGCAATATCTATAGTTTTGGCATCCCTCAAAAACTCGTTCGATTGTGCAGGATGACAATGGAGAATGCACGCTGCTCCATCAAGGTCAGAAAAGACCTCCCTGATACCTCTCTGATATCAAAAAAGGTCTTAGACAAGGTGACGCGGTGTCATGGGATTTCTTCAACATCGTTCTTAAAAGAATAGTGCAAAACTCTCACATCAACATAAGGGGCAAAATCTTTCAAAAGTCCGTCCAATTACTCGCTTACGCTGACGTCATTGACATACTCGGACGAAAAAAGTGTGATGTCAGTGGTGCTTTCGTGAGTATTGAGTAGGAAGCCAAGAAGATGGGTTTAATGTTGAATGAAGGCAAAACCTAGTATATGCTGTCAGCCTCGAATAAATAGGATCGAATAAATAGAAATCATGATTTAAGCCCTTTTTAAACCCTATCAGCAAAAATGGAAATCAAACCAAAAAACATTTACAAAAACAGAGCAAAGTTCTTGTTTTCAGAACTCCTTTATGGAACAACAAATCAGCATCGATTTGAAAAGTAATGAGATCTAAAACTAAGCCAAATTCTATGTTAAAAATATCAAAACAACTCGAAATTATAAAAGAAATTTGTTAAATAATTATCTTCTGACTAAAATTTGGCAGGTTTACTTATTGGAAAGTTTTCTGTTTTAGCCTATTGAATAGACCTTTTAAAAAGGAACAATTACGTGCAAGGGTGTTTATTATTGAATATGTTTGCTTGGCCCATAAGTATGCTTTAAACCGAAAATGCTACTAAATTGACCCATGTGTTTCTGAGAGAATGGTCACACTGGCCACTTTTCAGTATTTTTGGTATAACTCGAAAACTAAGTCGAATTTGACAATTTTACATATAATACTTTTTGTTCAAAATTAAATTTTCTATCGAAACGGATAGTTTGGAAAATTTCTTTAAAAAATTCTAGCAGGAAAAGTAAACAAAAACCAACATAAAAAAAAATCGAAAAATCAAAGATTTTTAAATTTTTTTCTAAATTTCTAACTTTTTTCGGAGCTAAGATACGCTCAAGACATGCATGAACAAAGTAAACTTGAGTCTTAAGGCCTTAATATGATATGTTAAAAAAGCCATATTATTTGAAAATTGACAGAGATATAGCCATTCAAACTTTACCATTTCTTGTCATTTTTCGCAGTTATGCACAGTTTATTAAAAAAATTTGATATCCTTGATTTTTTGATTTTTTTTCTAAAGGTTGGTTTTTGTTAACTTTTCCTTCTTAAATTTTTTCGTAAATTTTTTTGAACTATCCATTCCAAGAGAAAATTTAATTTCGAACAAAGAGTAGTATATGTAAAATTGTAAAATTCGGCTTAGTTTTCAAGTTAAACCAAAAATATTGAAAAGTGGCCAATGTGACCGTTCTCTCAGAAACGCATGGGTGAATTTAGTAGCATTTTTGGTTTTAAGCATGCTTATGGGCCAATCAAACATATTCAATAATAAAAACCCTTGCACGTAATTTTTCCGTTATACCCTTCATTTTCCGGTCTATTCAATAGGCTATTTATAACTTATTTACTTACAACTTAATAGGTTTTGAAAATATGATCAATGAACCTACAAAATTTTGGTTAGTAATGTAATGAATAACAAATGCCTCTCATAATTTTGAGGGCAAATTTTATGTTTCAGTTTATTTATTTATTCAGTTCAATATCTACATATATTCTACACGTAGTTCAAATAAACGAAATTGACTATAATATACAATATTTAAATTTCTTTCGATTGAAATTGCACACCTAATAGACTTTTATAATTTAACTTAAACTTTTCTTTGTTAAGTTGCATTATTATTGACCTGTGTCTTTAATTAAGAATTTTCTTAATTGAACTTGCGCACTACAAGTCAAGTCCCTCAAGTCACTGTTATTTATAGACACTATAGAGATATACCAATTAAGTTTCAATCAACCCACATTTTCTACTCTCCAATTGACTTTTGCTAATAAGGTGTCCAGTTAAAGCCCAGTAGTGCCAATAAATTAACTTATAAGTTTGTCTACTGCTGTGTTCGGAATTCTTAACCCTACATACATACATATAGATGCAAATATAATCTACTTGTTTTCAATTAGCTAAGTTAGGTATGTCAAATTGTCAGGCATTCTCAAAAAAAAAAAAAAAGGTTAACAAAATTCGTACGGTAAAAACCACCTGTAGATATATGCAAACAACAATATATTTGGCAATTTTATTGAAAAAGGTATCTAAACTAATCGAAGGTATAGCTACTGTGTAGTTTATTTTTATAACTCTATACCAACAACCTTAAACAAAGTTCTTAATCAAATAAAATGTCTGACTACTGGTCGCATATATTTGCTCTTATGGTTCAAAGCGATGAAAAATGAAGCAACCTTAGTGTAATTTTTAGCTTTTAAAATTAGTCTTTAATATATTCAAAGCAGAGGACATCCTTACTAAACATAATGAATATTGACGAAATTGAATTCCTTTTTGAATTCCACTATAATTATGATTTTAAACTAGATATACGCAGTCAGAAAGACATTTGCCTTTTTCCCTATAATCTCAATACAAACCTCCATTTTGTATGCTTTTGGTTAAATCAAAGTTTTTTTTTTTTGTGGTTGCTTAGCCTGTCCTTACACAAACCAAGCACAAAGGATGTATATTCTGTGTTATACTATTTATAGTTAAATGCAATTAAAAGTTGCAAATCCAATATCATCATCATCGTCCACTCCCCTGAAGGTATATGTATATTATAATAAATATAAGTAAGCAAACACCAAATACAAAATACCCCCTTTAATACCCATCAACTACATAGTAATTTCCTGGCAGGGAGGTTTTCGATGATGTTTTGTATTTATGCCACAGCATATATTAGACAACCCTTTCAACCGTATAAAATGCTAACAACATTATCCCAAGTTAGTAGGTATTACGGCTGATTGTATGTAGATGTATCCATTCAATGAAACACGTCACGCTCAAAATATTATTGTTTGCATATATATCATATAATTACCGGTTAATTATATAAACAACAATGGAGAAGATTATAATAGTTCATTCGTTTGTATTCTGAAGTCCATTTCATAAGCAAATACGTTTGCTTAATACCAAAAGATACAAAACGTGCATATACCTTCGTTGAAGGTATAATCAGATTTAAAATGAATATTTTTTGTTTTAAGTTTTGTCGTAACTCTTTCCCACTGTACAAACAATGCTGTCAAAAATAAAATACGTCACAAGTACGATAATTTAGTTCCGGTCACACAATTTCGATGCTCCGTTTATGGTATGTCCTGTTAAGTCATCTGGCAGGCGCCAATTTAGTACCTTATTTTACTACTTTACGATTTGAAAAAAAAAATCAGTATATTGACGTTTCTAATCTGAAAGCGGATGCTCTGGATGTACTTATGTAAGTAAAGAGGATGTTCATGCTTGTATCCATATGTATTAGTTAAACTTTCGGGTAGTGCATACTAATCGACCGTTGCTTTACCGATAGATAACGTGTACACTCTACACTATCAGTCAAACTCATTCACACTTGTTTTGAATTCAAGTTAAGTGTGTATGTGTACACAGAAAATTATTCACGCTTGCGGAATTGGGCCCAGGAGCACAACAAGTTTAGAGTTTTAAAATTGTAAAGATTTCATTGTAAACAAATTGTTAATGCAAAATACCACATTTTCCCGAAAATCAGTTTTCCGTGTAAAGTTTTCCCGCCGCAAGTACTTTTTACTCCAATCCCGTAGCACGATATCCTGCGGTATTGATTGAATTACTATAAGGTTAAAAATCTACTTTTCGTATTTTAGAAAAAAATAAAATGTTTTATTTAAGTGGGTTCTGAAACTGGAACAAAAGAACAATTTTTTTTATTTTTTTAAACATTTTCATAGAATAATTTTGGTGGTTGGTTTAATGACGTATGGTGATGTGTATCAAAATGAAGTTGGGTCTAATTGAGGAGTTTATGGAGGTGCAGGGCCGGCCCGAGCTGGATTAGCCCCAAGAGGCCAACGAGGTATCCCCAAGAGGCGAAAAAAATCGTGCACTTTTCGAATATTTTGTGATGTAGTTTTTTTTACTGTGGGTGTTAAAAGGAAACGTAGGCATAGACTTATTTTTGGAAAAGTATTTATGTTTAAATTCAGAATAAGCTGGTATCAATATTGGTGTGAGCTTTTAAAAAGAAATGAAAATTAAAAAAAAGTAAGTATAGGTGGTGGTTACGATGAAGTGGCTTTTTTAATGCTTGCTCAAGGAGTCAATTGGGTTCAGCGCCCTGCGCACTTACGTGGCCTGCACGTAAAGCTTGCCCGGCCCTGTAGAGGTCGGTCTGAACACGGGGAAAAAGGAACACATTTTTTAATAACTTGTTCATGGAAGTTTTTGGCTGTAGGGTTCGATGGAGTACCTGACGGATGAGTCTGGAACTCTGAGGTCTGGAACTTAGGTCTGAGGTCTGGAACTGAGACAAGGTTAGGTTAGGTTAGAAGGGGTGATATTACGGCAGGCCGTCGCATCTCACTCGGATCTCAATGGATCCATTGCGCTCCCCATAGGATTTTGGTAAGGAAGGTTTGGGGAAAAGGATAAGATGGATTGGGTGGAGTTTAAGTATGGGATGCCTCCCTGAACCACCCTGAATTCTGCATGAATTTCAAGGATGTTTCTTAGTGGCAAGTTAGAGATGTCGCCCACTTCATCGAAAAAATATTCTCCGAGGGCTGCATTTCTGGTTCTGGCTAGGCTGGGGCATTCACAAAGAAAGTGATATGAGCCCTCCTCCAACTGAGACAAAGAAACAACTTTTTTTGTTTGAGTATTTTTTTTTGTCATCGATTTTTGTTGGTGGTGGGTATTTTGCCAAGGAATACTGTCGACACTGGTACCAGCCAGATGACTTAACATACCATAAGCGAAGCAGCAGAGATGCATGAACACACAGTACAGAAGAACCAAAAAGAGAGTTAAATCCTAAGAACCCACGAAGCGGGCCACCCAAAGTACAGTTGCTCAAAAAACTATTGAAATTGCCACATGCCGTATGACTTAAAATACCCTGAGTGGAGCAATGGATACCTAAACAGAGCACCAGAGTTAAGACCCTGAGAACCCGTGAAACCACCAAAGGTTCAAGAAAACTGACGATGTAGAGAGTTTATTGAATTTTAAATGAAAATACTGAAATATTATCAAGCTAACTTGTCAAAAATCAATAGCAAAAAACCTAAAAGGTATTAGTCCGGGAGCCCACCGTAAGATTACCTATCTCATCGTGGCCACGCGAAAATTAAATGCCAACCCATAGCTTTAGTCCAAACATTTACAAAACTGCTGGTCGGACAAGCTTTATCTGGTCGCAATGATTAGAAAATGCACTTTTCAGGTTACATTTTTCGCTAAATACTTTTATACTTTCTTTTGTTTCACACATATACGGTTTCATTCGGTTCGGTCTGTATTCGGTTCGTTTTCGGTTTCAGTTTTTTATTTTCACACATACACGGTTCCTATAAGGTTTGTATTCAAATACCAGTTCTTAATTCCAAAAATATCAACACATGTACTTCAGCACTAGTTGTCAGTTCCAAATAAAAAAGAACAAAAAAACGTATAGAACCGAATAGGTGTGAACGCTACGATAAGTTTGTGTGCCCTTGAAACAGAATGAAAACGATTCGTGTCGAGGGGACGTTCGGTGCTATTCGGTTTCTATTAGGTTTTTATTCCTGCCGTTTTCATCGGTTCACACTTATCAGGTCCGACCGAAAACGAACCGAATACAGACCGAACCGAATGAAACCGTATATGTGTGAAACAAGCCTAAGCCTAAGGGGGAAGTTTAAAGTTAGAACACTTTCCCATAGCTTTTGAACCATCAGCTCATGAGGCTTGGTTCTTCTTAATCTCCGAACATTGTTTCGAACATTAAGGACGGTCTCTATTTCGGAGTTGGTATGACTTTGCAGTCGCATGATTGTGTGATACAGCGTTTTTTTTAACCACTTCTGTAACGATTTCAATTTGAAGAGGTCACGATGTAGATCGCTATTTCTTATATACCAAGTTTAGTTTACAATAGAAAAAAATAAGAATACAATACGAAAATTACTTACATTAGAAAAATGTTAACGCCATATGAAAATGGGAACATTACTATTGTTTATTTCCTTTCCTACTAGCAAAAGTTTTTGGTAGTGCATATTTCAGACATCTTGTGAAGTTAACAGAGGAAACTTTCACCTACGCAAACAGGAACTAGCAGTTTTTCACTTTTTCTAATATTTTTATATAGGCATTATTATATACCAGATTCATAAAATGTCGTGCTACTTTAAAATAAGGTATTTGCATAAGAAATTACAGGCTTTGTATGCAAGAAAAAATTGTTAAGAATCAATCGTAGGTTAACAAAGATAGAGTCAGTTTAATGAAACGGGATCTAAACTCATAAAACCGTTGTATTTTCGTAAAATGATTTTTAGAACCCATAGTTTGCTTCTGCGGTGGTGACTATGGGACACCCTGTATAAACAATACACAACACATATAAACTATTTGTTTCAAAAAATTAACAATCAGATCAAACTGAAACTTACACAATTTAATATGTTTTTCTACGTCAAAAATGCACGTAAGTAAAAAGATCTCAAGTTTTTCAACAGATGGAGATAAATATGTATATAAATCTCAAAATTAGCTAAAACTTAAAAACTATTAATCTGAGTGATGTGAAATATACAAAATGTATTTGTTATCAAGTGTCAAGTCAATATACTTCACTTCTTTTTAAATTAAACTGGCATTTGAAATACGTTTTTGCAATACAAAAAGCTATTATTCGGCTTTTATGAAAATGGCACACTGAGGCGTATGAGTACAATAACTGAAAGCTATAGCAAATAGAAGAGCAATATCAAATTTTTTAATTATTAAATTTAGTTTTAAATCGATCAGAAACATATAGATTGGGAAGGGTAGGGTGGGGCTATTTGGGGCACGGGGCAGGTTGCACAACGCGGGTAACTCAGAAACTAAAAGTGCTAAAAGTAAAAAAAGACGATTTTTTTTCTTTTTCAGGTGTTCCTCAAGGTTCCGTGCTATCTCCAACCCTTTTCAATATATTCACTTCTGATTTTCCTAATTTACAAAACTGCAATTTTGGAATGTATGCAGATGATATTGCTATATGGGCTTCTGATGAATACGGGTTTTCTGTTGTTCACAATATTCAAACCGCACTTAATGTTATATATGAATATTATAAACACTGGAAGATTAAAATTAACGCTGGGAAGAGTCAGGCTATCTTTTTCACAAGAAAAAGAAAGAACTGTTTCTTACCCAGCATAAATCTGAAGGTTAATAACTGTGATATTCCTTGGGTTGACTCTGTCAAGTACTTAGGTGTTTACTTAGACAAGAAATTGACCTTCAAGGAACACACAAAAAATACCTTAAGTAAATTAAATTTAGCAATAAGAATATTATATCCTTTGATAAATCGAAAGTCATTGTTAAGCAACCAGAATAAGCTCTCTATCTACAAAGTCGTTTTTCGATCAATAATTTTGTACGGATCACCAGTCTAAGGAAAATGCGCCAAAATGCATACAAAAAAGCTTCAAGTATCTCAAAATAAAGTTCTAAAAATGATCCTTCGTGTTCCTTGGTTCTACTCAACATCAACATTACGTGAGCAAACTAGAGTAAAAACTATTGAAATGAAAATTGAAGTTCTCAATGAAAAATTCATTAGAACATGTCAAAACAGCGAAAATGCATTAATTGTTGAACTTATTGAATAATAATTTTATTTTGTATATTATATAATTTATATATAACTTTGCAATGTATATATGGATGCTTAGATCTATTTATCTATTTGTGTATGTAATATTTATTTATTTATTGATATATTCATTTTATTTGTTTATTTATTTATTTATTTATTTATTTATCTACTTATTTATTTATTTATTATTTATTTATTTATTTATTTATTTATTTATTTATTTATTTATTTGATTATTTAATTTATTTATTTGTTAATGTTAACTGCTATTAAACTGTTTATTTATTTATTTATTTTGTTAAATAATTCAAAGATTTAAAGCATTTTCTGTGATATTTTTGTGTTAAGTTATCTATTAATCATATTTATATTTATTTATTATTTTGATCATTATATTTTTTTTTACTTATTTATTATTCAATATACTCTAAGCAATTTATGCTAATACTAATATTCTGTGATATAAAATACGAGAACACAAACATTTACATGAAGGTTTTTTTTCCATATTTTTCCTTCCAACTTTCTTCTTAAATTAAACATGCAATTTAAAATCACACAAATATATTTTCAGAAGTAAGATAAAAATATAACTTATCATATCTCTGTACTGTGCAATGACTTAAAACTGTAAAAAATATGTACAATTTTCAAATGGAAACAATAAATACACTACTCAACAATATTAAAGGAACAAATTTTTTTTCAATTTTTGTTAGCGTTTTTTGAAGAGCTGTATCTTTGTGACGAGTTGTCGTATTAAGTTGAAATAAAAAGCATTTTACAGCCTTATGTTTTTTGTTTCGAGATTTGTTTGCAAACAAATTTTTTTGAAGTACCGTTATAGCGTTATTGCAAAAAATGAGACGAGACAACTAAATTATTTTTTTTATTTTTTTTGAATGTCCTCATTTCTCTGGATAATTTTTTTTGAGTCAATTAAATGTCATGATCAGATACCTTGTTTATTCAGCTTCAATTCTGTTTTTTTGTTGTTGTCGTACGATTTTTTTTGACATGGTTTATCTGACTTTGAATGAAAAAAGATACTTTTAGCCTTGATTACCAATATCTCAGCAAATAATGACGTTATAAAAATTTCAAAGACAGTTTTGGAAATTTGAAAAAGCGTTTTACAAGATTTTTTTATGATTTTGTAGAAATTATTTTTTTTTACCGTTCACCGTTAGTTTAAAAAAAGTACTAAAAACCGACGTTTTGTGGTCTTTTCGTAAATCTTTTTTTTCGTTGCAAGTATTGATTGCATGGCTTGCGTTGGTATGCAAATTTATAGACTTTTAAATCATCAATATTCTTGTAAATTTTCAAATTGATTCATCGAACAGTTTTTCCTCACCAAAACTTCAAAGTCTTACAAACCAGGTAAGGGAACAAATTGTGTTATTCCTAAACAGTGCGTAGTCGTCATCAAAATGACAAGAAAACTGTAATTCCAGTGGATTTTTTTCACAGTTTTGCATTAGTTAGATATTTTTTTGAATTTAAATGAAATAAAAAGTACATTTTTCCAAAAAAAAAAAAAATAATTTCAAAAATTTTTCAAACAAAAAAACTTGATTTTTTTTTTAAATACAAAACGTCGGTTTTTAGTACTTATTTTAAACTAACGGTGAACGGTAAAAAAAAATAATTTTTGCAAAATCATAAAAAAATCTTGTAAAACGCTTTTTCAAATTTCCAAAACTGTCTTTGAATTTTTTATAACGGCATTATTTGCTGAGATATTGGTAATCAAGGCTAAAAGTATCTTTTTTCATTCAAAGTCAGATAAACCATGTAAAAAAAATCGTACGAAAACAACAAAAGAACTGAATTGAAGTTGAATAAACAAGGTATCTGATCATGACATTTAATTGACTCAAAAAAATTTATCCATAGAAATGAGGACCTTCAAAAAAAAAAAAATAATTTTGTTGTCTCGTCTCATTTTTTGCAATAACGCAATAACGGTACTTCAAAAAAATTTGTTTGCAAACAAATCTCGAAACAAAAAACATAAAGCTGTAAAATGCTTTTTATTTCAACTCAATACGACCACTCGTCACAAAGATACAGCTCTTAAAAAAACGCTAACAAAAATTGAAAAAAAATTTGTTCCTTTAATATTGTTGAGTAGTGTATATCTATCTATCTATCTATCTATGTGTTATGTGGTGAAAACATGCGAAATTTTTGTTCTTTTATTGAATTTTTGTATTCTATGTGTGAGACTAGGTGTGGGGTAAGTTGTTCCAGGTGGAAGAACTTGCTCCTCTGAAAAAAAAAAAATGTTCTTCACCGACAAATATGTTAATAGGGGTTGGGATCACAATTGTGTATGTGAAAATTCGAATGACAAACTCAGCATTCCAAAATTTTGTATTTCAAAATTCTGCAAATCCAAAATTCTGTAAGTGCCAAAATTCCGTTTCCAAAATTTCAAAATTCTTTATATCTTAAAGTTTGTTTTCTATAAAATAACAAAATTATTATTTACTTCAAATAAAAAATTCTCGATTTCAAAATTCTGTAAATGATAAAAAAAAAATTGTTTTGATAGTGAAAAAAGTGCGCACATTTTTTCACTACCAAAAAAATGTTTCATTTTTCAATCAAAACATTTTAGTCATAAAAGTCTTAGTAGGAAGAAGCAAAGTCGGAATTTGGAGGCTTATTGATGGTCTTAAAAAGGAACTTATTTGGTCAAAAGCGCAAGAAGCTAGAGCTTAGAATGGGGCACATATTCCAAAAAGTTAAAAAAAATAATGCTTTTTAATTTTTGTTTATTGAAAAGTTGTTCAACGGAGACTAAAAAACCTGTTCGAAACTAAAACAGAATTTTAATTTAAAAGTTTAAATTTACAGTATTTCAAAAATTAGAATTATGAATATAAAAATTTTAAATAGAAATATTGGATTTACAACATTTTGAAAAACAGAATTTTGAATTTTGAAATACAGAATTCTGAATTTTCAGAATTTTAGAACACAGAATGATGGAATGGAAAAGCCGAATAATGGAAAACAGAGTTATGTTCATACAGATTTGTTTATAAATATACAGAATTTTGGTCATACAGGATTTGGGAAAACAGGACAACGACCCGTTCCTTGCTAATTATAATATAAAATAATTTTTCTCACATACCCTGTAGTAAATATGCAAAATCTGAAATAACGTCTAATGGGGTTGTCAATTTTTGTTTTATTTATTATTTAGTTATTTGACTATTCAGCTGAACTGTCAAAAAATTCCAATCGAAGTGAGGAAGCATACATATGTATTTTATACAAACAACAATCACATCAAAAAGTTAAATTATAACCTGTACCATCGTTCAGCATTAGTTAACATACCCAAATAAATGAGTAAATAATTTTAGCCTGGTTCAGCGGTGAGTTAAGTCCTAGGCCTAAATTGAATCAAGTTTCAACCCTGAACCAATAGCGCTTGACAAAAAAAATTAAAAAAAATCGTTTCGTTGAATTAAATAACAAAATCTAAAAATTCTAAACATTCTAAACATTTAACATTTAATTCAGCTGAAACTTCCACACTATTGTAAAAAACAGGGTGCACAATATTTAATGTCGACATGAATGTAAACATTGAATAACTTTGACATTTATCACTGACTTGAGTAGATATACATTTAAATGACAATTCAATTAACGTTGCATCAGGTTATAGTTAAATAATATTGCAAAAATAGTATTCAGAATATTTTTTTTTTTTGTCAACTTGTTACAATAAATAGAACCTCAACCTGCCTCTTTTTATTAAATCCAGTACTATAGCTATTTTCAAAAATAATATTCACCTACAACTAGCATTTGAACTCTGGTCCTTCTTTACGATACAAACAACTATTATTCTGATTATTTGAAAATGGTACACTGAGGCGTATGCGTACTATTATACTGAAAACTATAATACAGACCAATGGCAGCAGGTAGAAGAGCAATATCAATTTTTTTTATTATTAAATTTGGTTCTAAATAGACCAAAAACATCCTTCATACATAAATGGGGATATGTGTATATGTAGTGTGTGTTGTAGTTGTTTATATTTAGAATAAATCTGAAAAAAAATGTAATAACGGTATAAGGCTAGAGAATATAAATTCTTAAGAGTAAAAATAAATTAAGTTCAAGTGTTTTATTATTGAGTATTTTTTGTTTTTGGGCTTAAAACCAAAAATACTACTAAATTCCTAAATTCTAAATTCCCTTTTATTTCTGAGAGAATGGTCATACTGGCAAGTTTTCAATATACATATTTGGTATAACTCAAAAACTAAGCTGAATTTGACAATTTTACACTGGAAACTTTTTGATAAAAATAAAATTTCCTATAAAAATGGATGGTTTAAGAATTTTTTAAGATATTTCAACAGAAAAAGTTTGCAAGACCCAATAAAAAATTAATTTAAAAATCAAAGATTTCTAGAAATGTTTAATCAATTGCGTACAACTTTTTTCGGATCTAAAATTGGTCCAAGATATAATTTTATTCAAAATTGATAGAAATATACATCCAAACTATACCTACTATTTCTTATCATTTTTCGAAGTTTGGGTTGAAAATCTCTTGTTCATATTTAACATGGCAAATGAGTAATCAATCCAAGATAGTGGTTTACTCGCTCGATAATATAACATTTTAACCCCTTTAAATCTACTAAGAAATCTGGCAAAAAAATTAACTCTACATACAAATTTCATTACTACCTAAGTCTAACATCTCTCTTTCCCACTGTATACCTCTAAGTACCCCGTAATTGAATCGTTTTTCATATAGTAATTTGTTGTCTCTTCTTTTTCAGCTTGAAAACAACAACAACAATACCGGTGCTACTGTTTATTTAATTAAACAATAAAAATGTCGAAAAAACACATCTACATAGACTTGACAGAAACACCAACAACAACAACAACAACTACAACATCAACTACCGGCACGACGCCAACGGAGAAAAACATCAGAAAGAAGTTAAATAAAGGAAAAGCAAATAATAAGCGTGTGTAATATTTTTTATCGACGACACGAAGCGACTAGATACTTTTGCGTGTGGTGCACGATTAAAATTAGAAGAAAAAAGTATCTAGCTACGGATTATTTTTGTTTTTCTTTCTTTTTGGTTGAAGATTGTGCTCTGTTTCCATTTTATCTCATAATAATCTTGCGGTCCAATCCGAACCTAATGTGCGAGCGAATACAGCTTGGAGTGGTTTTTATCCAAAATTTCTCCCCCAAGACCGATTTGTGATAGAAATTAATACACGGGAACTATAGATACCTACGAATTGAGGGGCGTCAAATATTGTTTTTAATTAAAATAAAACTTTTTATCGCGATTAGTGCTGAATTCTATTTCAAATCTGAAAGTTGATGTGAATTAATCCTTTTGGATTGCTATTTATTCAGAAAAACCCAACACTGTGATGTTTTAACATAGTGAATCCGAAAAGAACGAAAAAAGGATAAGGATACTCTCGTTTATCCTGTAGCCCCTAGAATACGGAATGAGTGTGCATGAAGTTTAAGTGTGATTAGAAATTTTTGTTGGAATTCATAATGGAAAATTTAGATCTCAGTGAGTTGGTGCGCTTGGTTGCGGATCCCGATGGAGGTGAAATTTTGCGCTCCGAATTGGTGCGAGCTGCTGTTAATAAAAGCGCAGAAATGCAATGTCTGCTGCAGCAAGCCGAAGAGAATAAGGATGCGGGCAATGTGAGTATTTAGACAAAATTTTCCACTTAACAAAAATACGATTTAATAGATTTTATAATTTTATTCATTTATGGATAAGGAAATATTTTAAATTTATTCACAACCATTTGTGTAAATAAGAAGAAGTTGAGAGAAATTTGTTGGTTATTGTTTTTATTTATTTTGGTTTCGTTGTTTATTTTGTAAATACTTTTGGTGTGAATAAAATTTATTGTATATTAATAGGTTGGTTGGGTATGGTCTTATGACAGAATCAAAGAAAACCAAAACATATTTCTCAGCAAAAAAAATAATACTTTTTAATTTTTGTTTTGGTTTGTTTAACTTGGTTTGAAAAGGTTTCTATGTACTTTATAAGGGTTTGTCTTATTAGCTGTTCAGAATAGCAATTTAATGCCAACAAATAGTATAGATAAATGAAAGGTAGCTTGAAGGAAATTCCAAATATGCAAGGAATTTTTATAATAATTTATCAAACAGAAACAGGCGTGTACATAAGAAACTTTTATTTTTGTAGTAAATGCGTGAAATGTGAATTTAGTCAACGTAATACTGAATGGATGTTTATCCACGCAAAAGGACGTGGAAGAGTTTATGAAAAAAAAATTGACAAAAATTAAGAAAAAAAGAAATTGAATAAAAAATCAATCATTTTTTACGTAATTAAGGATTATTTTTGTTTTCAAAATTTAATGCTCTAATTAATTTATAATCAAAAACAGAAAATTTTGAAAAAAATAGTTTTAAATTTTTGTTTTCAAAATTCTGAGCTTGGAAATTAACTTTATTTAAAAGTAAAATAATAGAATAAATATTTGGCATTGTTACTGTTGTTTTTTAATAACTTATTTTCTGTTTTCTGTCATTTTTTTAGAAAATTTCCCAACTAAACGGGGGAGAATAGAACCTCCCTTCTTATTTTTCTTTTCTCAACCCATCCTACCCGCTCTAGATTTTTATCACATAAATCTCTATATACATTTTTTAGTACTGTTTTCTAATTTTCCTGGGGAGTACCACTCAATACAAACTCACCTTGTACGGAACCTTAAAAGTGGTGGAAAAGGGTACATTTTATATAGAAACATAAAATTCTTTACTTTGCCGATTGAATTATATTGGAAACGGTAACTCTATGAAAAAAGTTACCTCTCAGTTTTTGTAGGAAATTTTCTTAGCTACAACCTAGTCACTGACATTTTTTCTTATGAGTTCCCGATCGGGAGATATTCTCTTAAAACCGTTGGGCGGCCTTCGACTCCCCGTATATTTATTAGTGGTACTTATATCGATGGGGTCTTTTGACAGTTTTATTAGAATGCCATGCCTAAATCCCCCTTTCCGCCCATAATATATCTTCAATGCTAAGCCGAATTAGGGGCTTCAACTACAAGAGCAAATTCATGCTACTCAAAAGTGCATTTTATGTATGCTGCAGCTGTACGCAATATAGTTGATTGACAACAGAAAGTGACCGATAACTGTGGTAGGTTCAAAAGGGTAAGGATCTTCCCTAAGCCGTCTTTGGATCAATGAAAAACAATAATGAATGTCCTCTTAACTAATTTTTGAAATTTTCTATAAATTTTTTGGCTGTCACGCGCCAAATTCAAGCAACTGAATAGAATTCTTTATTCAGGGAATCTTGATATTTTTGGAGCTTAAAAATTAGTATCAAGTTTTGACTGCCCGCTTGAGGACAATCAAACTTTATTAATAAAAAAAAAGGTCACGCCGAAAGGAAACATTTATTCTAGCTAAAGCTTTTTTTAATCACACAAATTGGAGCTTAAGTTGGAAAACAAGCTTAAGCTCGGCTTTTTTTAAATAGCTATTACTAAAGTACATCTTTTACTTGCTAGCGTGTGAGCTTTTCTTTAATCACGCGAAACCTTAATTTTATTTAAAATTTCAAGTTTTAGCTTCAGGTTTTTTTTTTATTCAAAAGACCCAATGTCATGCTATAACTTTTTCAAGCCAAGACTCTATTCTCTTATTTCTCTTTAATATAACTCTTTTTCGTAAATAATAAATATTATTTTTACTAAAAAAAAAATTTTTAAGCTAAAGATTAAAAAAAAACTAAAACTTTACGTTGCGAAGCACCATCTTTTTTGTTTACCTAATGGAGGTACATATCTTCAAATCTCATGAATTAAAGAAACAAGGACAAAAAAAATAGAAAACTAACAAAAATATAAAAATATAAATATAAATATAAATATAAATATAAATATAAATATAAATAAATAGAAATATTATAAATATAAATATAAATATAAATATAAATATAAATATAAATATAAATATAAATATAAATATAAATATAAATATAAATATAATATAAATATAAATATAATATAAATATAAATATAAATATAAATATAAATATAAATATAAATATAAATATAAATATAAATATAAATATAAATATAAATATAAATATAAATATAAATATAAATATAAATATAAAATATAAATATAAATATAAATATAAATATAAATATAAATATAAATATAAATATAAATATAAATATAAATATAAATATAAATATAAATATAAATATAAATATAAATATAAATATAATAATATAAATATAAATATAAATATAAATATAAATATAAATATAAATATAAATATAAATATAAATATAAATATAAATATAAATATAAATATAAATATAAATATAAATATAAATATAAATATAAATATAAATATAAATATAAATATAAATATAATAAATATAAATATAAATATAAATATAAATATAAAATATAAATATAAAATATAAATATAAATATAAATATAAATATAAATATAAATATAAATATAAATATAAATATAAATATAAATATAAATATAAATATAAATATAAAATATAAATATAAATATAAATATAAATATAAATATAAATATAAATATAAATATAAATATAAATATAAATATAAATATAAATATAAATATAAATATAAATATAAATATAAATATAAATATAAATATAAATATAAATATAAATATAAAATATAAATATATAAATGATTCAAAATATAAATATAAAAATAAATATAAATATAATACAAGAGAGATACCTATCCTAAAAAAATTGCGAACGCCAACCCCAGAGAGGCTGGCCCAACTGTTGGACATACTAATCCAAATTAAAACAAGTTTTATTTAAGTTAGTTAAATTCTATTTATTCGACCGTCTTGCTCAAGCGTTAAACTAGGACTATCTAAAATTAAAGATAAATGTTATTTCAAAGCTTGTGCTCCTGCAAGGGTTAATTGCTGTCAGCATTAGATGTTCATATCGTGGGAAATGATTTGTGGTAACTTGCAGCTTTGAGCGATGTTGTTAAAAGTTTCATGTGTTTATCACATCAAACTATATTTTGCTCTTCTTCTTAAACTATGTAGAGGTAAGTGAAGACTACCGAAAAAGATTTCTCGAAGACGAAAACAGATATTGAAAGACTTAATCTGAATTTTGAAGACAAAGATTAATACTTTCAGGATTTTTTTCAAAGTTTTTGGAAAAAATTTACAGCTTGTTGGATATGTAACCTCAAAAATTAACTTAAAACTGATTTTTTTTCTAAATTTGTGACGGGAATTTCTTCAAAACCATAGCTGATGCCAGAAAAGGAACGAAGGATCCCGATGTAGCTCCAAAAATGTTTTTGAACGAGTCTTACATGTCAGTATCAAAAACCGTGTGAACTGTGTAATTAAAAAGTGACAGCCCTATAAAATTAGTTATTCAAACTGAACATAGAATTGATATTTCCTGAAGGAATTGAATTTATGTTTATATGTAACTGTTTCACAAAATTAAAACCACTTTTCGGTTCCTGTTCCAAATTTGCACTTACCAAAGACATAAGTTAAAATTTGATCTTTTAGAATTGCTAAATCGGATCAGTATTAAGAAATATTCTGATCCAAAAGTTCGAAAAAGTAAGTTCTGTTTATTTCCCACAACATTTTATTGCATTTAATAAAACAGGTTATTTGCTTCAAATGCAATTTATAATTTTTCAATATTTCAAAAAAAATACAGAAACTTGTGGTGGTCTTTTTCATACAAAAGTTTGATTAAGTTCAGTTCAGTTATATTACATTTTCTTTATACTAACAAATCAGCCATGTTGAAAACTTTGCACTATATTTAATTGAAATTGTTGAATCATTGATTCAAAATAGCTTTTAACGGCTTTAAGTCCATACAAATCATGTGAATCAATAATTTAACAAGTCTCGTTAAATAGTGATAGGTCATCAACTTGGTTGATATATCATACATGCACACATATGTAATATGAAAATATTCATATAAAAATAGAAACTTCTCGTAAAATCAAAGCAGTTTTGCTCTACCTAATCTCAGAGGTAATAACCTCCATAAATAACTTTCGTAAAGAATAAAGTTTATTAACAATCTAATTTTACAATCTAATATTTCGCATCCCATATGACAGCTTATTATATGAAGCCAATAATTATTATTACTACCCTACAGAGCAAGTACAAATTAGCAATTAGCATAATAATTATTGTCATAGTCAAGTTTTTTTTTTGCGACATTATTTTTTGTATTCTGAAACAAAATTGCTTTATTAAGAAAGGTCTTGTTTTTTTTTTATAAGTTGAATAAGTTGAATAAACTGAGTTCTATCGCATATTGTGTTGTACATACATCTTCGTAGCACCTATAAAAAGAAAAGAAAATATTTGTTCTAATAAGCTCAATAGGAGATATAAAATGCACGACTAGTTTGCACGTACTTGGTCATGTGGTTTAAAATATTAAAAATAAATGGTATATTGGTTTAGTTAAACAGTTAAGAAGAAGAATGTTTGTTATATGTCAAAAGAATGATACAAACGTAATGATTTATATTTTTTGCTTATAAAAAATCAAGCTTGGGAAGACAATAACTATGCTTAGATATACTGGGAAATGGGTCGTTTTTCTGCATTTTTAAATTCTGTTAATCGAGAACTCTCTCTGTATTTCAAAATTTTAAAATTAGTACTAAAATACTGAAACGTTTTATATGATTATACTAGCTTTTACTTTCATCATTTACCGAATTTTGAAAATACTTTTTTGTTGTTTTATGGAATGTGGAGGATTTTTTAATACATAATTTTGGAATACAGAACCTAAAATAAACCAACTGATGTATTTACAGCATTTTAAGATACAAAATTTTAGGTACTCAGAACTTTTCGGAATAGCAGAATTTTGTTATCCGATAGAAATCTTCAAAGACACTCAGTAAGAATCGGTACCAAGTAGTGTGGGACTCTTACCGCACTAAAACCACTGGTGAATCAGGACTAATCTATGAAAGATCGACAAATGATTTTTCTTTTATAATTTCGTCCCCTGATTGCAAGAGCTAGGCAACTCAATTTTCAATTTTTAAAATATCTCGGCAAAAATGGTATTATTTAGTACAGTTTTCAAGATTTTTCGTCCAATTTTTTTCTATTATAGACAAACTATGGAGTCTGGTCAAAACTGAGTTATGAATGCAGAACTATTCAGAAAAAAATCTAGTTTCGTTTGGTCTTAACAGCTTAAGTCTAAGTAAACCGATTCACAAGATATTCTATGGCCCTAACAGCACTTTGGTTTTGATTTGTGTTTTATGTTTGGCCAAAACGACACAACTCCACTTGTGTTGTTTTAACCGAACAAGAATTTTCAATTTTTCAAATAAAAATTAGGTCAAAATAACATAACTCCATTGCTTTTATTTCGTAAGGAAAGTTAAATGCTTGCTGTTTAGTAACGAACGGTTTATTTTCAAAAACCAATCGTTTTGTTACAAAGGGAGCCAACCTTTCCTATGTGCAAAATATCTGTGAAACAAATTAGTGACGAAAAGTAAGAGATAATAGGTACGCCAAGTTCTAAGTTTAAGTTGAGTTATGTCGAAATAACTCCAAGATATGTATGAAAAGAATTTTTATTTAATATTTATTGACTAAAATTTCCTAGGTTTACTTGTCAAAGCCTTTTAAGCTGTGGGTAATTGAGCAATAAAAATTAAACCTGCCAAACTTGGGTTTGGACATGGTCCATATAATATAATAAAAATTTGGGGAAAATGGGCGGATAAATGAAAAACCTCAAAATTTTCATTTTTTCAAAGATTTCAAGATTCTACATTGGATGTCAGGAAGTGCACCATAATTTTGATGATCCGTCAGTGAGTGAGTGAGTGATGAATCAGTCAGTTACGCTGTCAGTGATTTTTTAAGTACTGTATCTCAGAAACCACTAATTCTAAGACGTTGAAAACGTCAAATCAAAGTCAGTTTGATCGTCATTTTTTGACGCAGAAGTTGCTATCGTCAAATATCCAAAAGTGTTTTGATCAAAGTTGGTCAATAACGCATTTGAAGCTTTCGAATAAGCTCTCTGGCTTTTCAATATATAGTTCGTCTACTAAATTTTGTTGTTGTACAGGTGCAGCGTAGATGATGTTTTTGAATCTGACTTCAGCAAGCTACACTATCGAACACAATTTTATTGCGGTAAAATTTGTTTTCTCGTTTTCGAACTTGTAGTTTGCATGTAAGAACACTTTGCAAATGCATTTCTTGACGCAGTTAATGTCACCTATAGGGCCTAGTTTAGCCAATATTTAGAATTGGAATTGTCTGACTTAATTGGTATACATGGATGAAGTTGTTGTTGGCAAAAAAGACGACAGTGGAAACATGTTTGGTTTTTAAACGATATTTAAAAACAGATACCCGATAATTATGTTTCAAAACAACGTTAAATGTAGAAACAAATTTCCGATGTGGTAAATTTCACAAAACAGGTAGAAATTCATCGATTTTTGCAACAAAAAATGTCATACCAGCACCGATAGGTATCGGAAGAAAAATATGATATAATTTCTCTTATGCCGTTGATTCCAACAATTTTCCAAAATTTCTTTAAAAACTCTAAATCAAAGGAGAGAGTAGACTATAAAGATCCTGATCCAATTGATTCTTCTGATGAAGAATATTAGTTCCATCAAAAAAATACAAACCACTAAATTTAATACTTTGAAAACATTTCATTCATTTCTGTTTTTGAATACTGTTTTTGCAATCAAAGTTAAATGAATTAGTTTGTCTATAAAACAACTTAATGTTTATACAAATTATTTCAGTACGGGTCTTATCTCCACCTATTAAAAGAAACCGTTTGATCAAAACAACATATCTCCCTTAAAACATACATGGAAACATAAATTATGAAATATGTTATTATTTATGTGTAAATAACATTATTGATAGAAATACTGCATCACAATATTTTTGAAATAACCAAAACCGGATTTGGAGGCAATTTTTAAACTTTAAAATGCATTTTTCTCAAAACTAAGATTTTGGACTTATGTTGTTTTGATCAGACTCCATAGAATTATAGAATATTTCTGAAGTTTAAGAAACAGGCATTAAACTTTCCCTCGTTCTCTTGTAGTTAGGCATCTATGAACGCTGCTATCTCCAAAATTTATAAAATTGAGTTACCTTGATCTTGCAATCAGGGGACGATTTATCGCATTGGGGGAAGTTTAAAGTTATAACACTTTCCTATAGCTTTTAGACCATCAGCTCATGAGGCTTAGTTTTTCATAATCTCCTAATATTGTTTTGTACATTTAGGACGGTCTCCATTTCGGAGTTGGTATGACTTTGCAGTCGCTGATTCTGTGATACAGCGTGTTTTTTAACCATTTCAATTTGAAAGTCACGAAGTAGATCACTATTTCTTTTATACCCAGGGACA
Source organism: Dasysyrphus tricinctus (assembly GCA_963921185.1). Taxonomy (NCBI): domain Eukaryota; kingdom Metazoa; phylum Arthropoda; class Insecta; order Diptera; family Syrphidae; genus Dasysyrphus; species Dasysyrphus tricinctus. The sequence continues at coordinate 43,624,528 of OY992531.1, read as the reverse complement.
TTAACTATTCCACGAAGGGTCTTGCTTTGGAATGTTTGGATGGGTTCAACATTTGTTTTCTTTGTACAGCCCCATAGTTGGTTGCCATATTGTCCAAATGGGTTTCAGTACTTGCTTATATAACATAAGTTTGTTCTGAACAGGCGCGAATTCAGGGAGGGGCAATGGGTGCAATTTTTAACTTTAGCAAACTGCATTATCGAATACAATGCTTATGCTGTATAACTTGTGTTTGCATCATTTTTCTTCACTTCAAGTTTAGTTCTTCTCTTTTCCAAAGTCATTCCAAGGTATTTGGTGGTATTAGAGTTAGGTAGGTATCGCTGTACTTTTTATACAAATTGTAACATTGTTTATGTTTTTGTTTGTAAGGTTTATATGCGTCAATTTTGTTTTGTCACCATTTCTGCCTTCAGTCACTAACTTTATCGACTGCATTTTGCAATTTTTGTGTAGCCTTCGTAACGGATTTATTTGGCACCAATATTGCAGTATCATCAGCAAAGGTGACCATGATAGCGTTGATGTCCACTGCAATATCCCTTTTATATAATAGATACAGTGTTAGTCCTAGGACACTTCCTTGTGGTACACCGGCTTCAATTTTCCTTAGTTCCAAGTACCGTACTCTAAAGAGGCGGTCCCTAAAGTTGGATTTCAGTATTTCTGCCTGGAAAGGTCCCTATGCAATTTTTACTCAAGTTCCAAGTGCCAAACCTTGTCAAGGGCTTGAACAACATCTAAGAATATAACAGAGTATACTTCTTTTTCTTCAAGTGCCTTTTCCACAACATCCGTAATTAGATGCACTTGGTCTATCGTGGAATGTTTATTACTAAATCCAAACTGATGGCTTGGAATAAGTCTTCGTTATTCTATTATTTTGCTAAGCCTTTTCAGTTGCAGTTTTTCAAAAACTTTTGCCATGATTGGTGTAAGCAATATTAGTCTGTAAGATATTACTTCTGTTGGCGGCTTAAATTGTTTAGGTATAAGAATAACTTCTACAATTATAGCTTAGAAAAATTCGCGAGTTCTTAAGCGAAGAGATCAGTCTTTTGTTTTGAGTTTATGTCCATTAAACATCTTGAGATTTTATTGGCGGGCTTTGTGCCTGTGGTCTTATAAGATGCTTAGCTGCTTTCCATATGGAGTATTCGGTAGAAGCTTCCACCGTCAGACTATTCAGGAATCTTTCTTTAGTTCGTTGTTAGGATGGTTAAAAACTGCCTTATCACCTGGAAATCTCGCAACTTGCAAGAGCTCTTCGAGCTCTTCTTTTTTCCAATATCATCTCCTTTATTTCGACAGGATATTTTATTTCTTTTTCTCTTGAGTTCGAAATAGTGGGAGTACTTACTTCTGCAGCCTGCTACACATCAGCAATAAAATGTTCTACTTCATGATCAGTTTCTTCAATTGTTTACATAGGAGATCTCAGGTTTATAAAACTTTCAAGCCTGTCTCTGAATTCGTTCCTGTTCTCTAATTCACGAGCTTAGGATTACTTTTTTCTATTATTTCTGCTTCAATCAGTGATAAAATTACTACAGTATGATCTGACGATAAGTCGTAATTACCTTCGACACTTATATGATTTCGTTTAGTACCGTTAACTACGAAAAAGTCTATAAGGTCTGGTATGTTGTTAGTATCAGATGGCCAATATGTTGGCCAATATAACTACGAATAAAATTCGTAGTTATATTTGCGGCCTGCTTGGAATAGCCGTTTACCTTTTGTGGTTATGAACCTAGATCCCCAGTGGGTGTGTTTAGCATTGAAGTCACCACCAACAAGGAAGTTATGCTCTAACAAATTTAGGAGTCCTGCAAAGTCTTCTTCAGATGGAGAGTGCCTCGGAGGGCTGTATATAGCTGCTATCTTAAACTCTTTCTTTTTATACCAATATACTAACTGTTGTTACTTGCATATTTTCATTGGTAAACTTTGGTTCTTCATAGTGTGCTTAGCACTTTTTTATAATTATTGCTGATCCTCCCTTAGCTTTTTCAGCTTGGTGTGGAGCGTAATAACACGTATAGTTTGGTAATTAACTATCAAGACTTGGTTCTATAGCGAGGTAAGTTGTGGCTTTTTCACTTCAAGTGTTTTTTGAACTTAGGTTGTTGTCATTTGGGGTCTTCTTGTCTAGCAAACTGACTTTTTCTTCAAGTCTCTTAACTTGTTGCTGAAGACTTTCAACGAGAACTTCAAGTTGTTTTCTGGCTAAAATTTCCTTTTTCCATACCTCATAATAATTTTTGGATTCGACTTGGGTGATCTCGTTATATTCTTTGGAACACTGCTGATCTTTTCTTTTGAACTTTTTATAGTTATTGGTTCCTGTTTCGTTACTTAATGTGTAAGGGTTTTTGCTGGAATACCCTTGAGAAGATTACATTTGATGGAGTTCTTGGTGTTTTTGAATTCTTTCTTTTTCCTAGAAGCAATAATTGGTCATCTCCAGAATCCATTAGACTGATCTCCGATGAGAGTGGATTTACCAGTTTAACTGGATTGCCACCTGTGGTATTTTATCTATTTGTTTTACTCATTGCCATATTTGTTTTCTTGTAACTTTTGTTTGTTAACCATAAATAGCCTGGTTACTTTCTTTATTCAAGGTTTTTAAATACAGCCTCCCCTATGGGATCAGTCACTGACCAATGAGCCGCCTATTATGTGTCATGTTTCCTCGAGAGCTGGTCCATTAGAGCGATGTCTTATCTTACATTTTGCTCCTAGTTCCTGACAAGGTAACTCAGGAGTCTCAGGTCTTGGATCCAATTAATCCAACGCTCCCTATTTCGTTAGTTCACCTTACGGCTATTCAGCGGGCACCACTTGGAGATGACGACGACGATGCGATTTTGCTCCGCCAACAGAATTTGGTGACATATAATTTTTTAATACAGAACCTTTTGTTCCTAAGCTCCTCACTTACACTAAGCTTAATTTAAACTTTGACTTTATTTTAAGATTAACCCATAACTTCCCCTGGAGAGAAAGTAAAAAAAATGTGTTTACAGAGTGATAACCTTCAAGCTATTGTATTATCTTATCATGACATCTTTTTTATAACATTGTCTTTTTTATCTAATTATGTGTGTGATAAATTATAGACTTAAATGATAACGATTTTGTTTTCAATGTTTATTTTGGCAAATGACAAGAAAAACAAAATAAATAATAATTGGATTTGAAGACATTAACTCATAACAGTCTCTTTGCAATTATAATAATTTTGAATGTTATTTGAATTTCCTTACTAAATTTTCAAGCTACTCTTTTTTGGGTTCATTTAATTATTTTATTTACAGCTAAACGTATTAAAATATTAAAGTGTTTAATATTATTATTATTTTTGGTTAAATTTCTTGTTATTGGTTGAACTTAACAACAACTGCAAAAACTTTAGAATTTTTATCTGTGATTTAAGCAAAAGAAAAACAACTTGATTAACATTTCAATTCATAATTTTAATTTTTGGATAAGCATTAATTTCAAATCTCATCACAATATTCATATTCAAATAAAATATCTATTGAATTTGAATAAAATATTTAATTAATTTTGTCAGTGTTTGCAATTAAAAACCAATGAAAAAGTTTTGCTTTAATTTATGGCATTCATGAATGAATTGTTAATAAATAAACATTTAATACTAGTTTGACTTGAATAGTTTATGTAAATGAAGCTTTAATCCTAAACTAATATTTGAAATGCTTAAAATAGATATTTCGTTTCACTTTTTTTGTTGATAAACATTTTTACCAGAAATGGAAATTTTGGGTATAATACCCAATCTAATCTATTGTGATCATTTTTGCAATTAACACTTTTTATATGCAAACAAAAAAATAGCTAATTTGCCTCTTTAAAGAATAACTTTAAGTTCTCAAAGATTGTTTTGAAAATGGTTTATAATAGCCTATTGAATAGACCGGAAAATCAGGGGTATAAAGGAACAATTACGTGCAAGGATTTTTATTTATAAATATGTTTGTTTGGCCCATAAGCATGCTTAGAACCGAAAATGCTACTAAATTCACCCATGCGTTTCTGAGAGAATGGTCACACTGGCCTCTTTTCAATATTATTGGTGTAACTTGAAAACTAAGCCGAATTTGACAATTTTACATATAATACTTTTTGTTCAAAATTAAATTTTCTATTGAAATGGATAGTTCAAAAAAATTTACGATAAAATTTAAGCAGGAAAAGTAAACAAGACCCAACATAAATAAAATCCAAAAATCAAGGATATCTTAATTTTTTAATAAATTGTGCATACATTTTTTTGAAGCAAAGATAGGCTCAAGACATGCACGGACAAAATAGAGTAGAGACTAAAGGCTTTAATATGGGATGTTCAAAAATTAATATTTATTCAAAAATGACAGAGATATTCCCATTCAAACCTAATCATTTCTTATAATTATTCGCAGTTTTTGCCCGAAAGTCCCTTTTTCGGTACAATATGGCAAATTTCACTTTCGAAAAAATGTTCGAAATCAAAATTTTGATATAATATGACATTAGAATTATAGAGAATTTATAAAAAGGATGTAGGTAAGTTCGCAATTTCGTTTTCGGCAGTTTTTAAATGCTTTCAGACCTATAAACCTAACGGCTGGTCCGATTAACATAAGATTTGGTATTTGGTGCTAGGAACGTTTAATTTGTCATAAGGTACCAAAACATAGGCTTTCGGGCAAAAACTGCGAAAAATGATAAGAAATGGTAAAGTTTGAATGGCTATATCTCTGTCAATTTTCAAATGATATGGCTTTCTTAACATGTCCTATTAAGGCCTTAAGACTCCAGTATACTTTGTTCATGCATATCTTGAGAGTATCTTTGCTCCGAAAAAAGTTATGCGCAGTTTAGAAAAAAATTTAAAAATCTTTGATTTTTCGATTTTTTGTATGTTGGTTTTTGTTTACTTTTCCTGCTTAAATTTTTTTTTTAATTTTCCAAACTAACCATTTCCAATTCAATTTTGAACAAAAAGTATTATATGTAAAATTGTCAAATTCGGCTTAGTTTTCGAGTTATACGAAAAATACTGAAAAGTGGCCAGTGTGACCATTCTCTCAGAAACGCATGGCTGAATTTAGAATTGAATGTAGCATTTTCGGTTTTAAGCATGCTTATAGGCCAAAAAAACATATTTTAAAAACCCTTGCACGCAATTGTTCCTTTTTAAAATGTATATTCAATAGGCTATAAAGTCAGTTTTAGTTTCACAATCTACTCGAAAATTATTAAAAGCAAAATTATGTATAAGATCATTCAATCATTTACCACTCTCCTGTTAAAACAAGAAGAGTAATATTCATTAAATGGAAAATATTTAACAACTACAGTTAATACTTATGAATGATAAGTCCATTTGCGTGTCATTTTTACTATTATGTCTGCAAGCTGAAAGCCTCAAAGTGAAGATTGAATATCGGAGGTGTCAAAAAATTCATACTTAAAGGAGAGTTGAAAGCATAGTTTTGATTTTCAGATATAATAGTACTTAATTATCCGGCTCCCGATCCATTGAGAGTCTCTGCCTAGGAAATTGCGGTTTTCCATTGGTTGCGGTCCCTCACACGCTCCCTCCAGTCATCGATACCAAGCGCTGTTGCGTCTAAGCACCTGGTCCCTGTAGCGGAGATTCGGTCTTCCTGGTCGCCTCGAGCCTGGAGGCTGGAATTCGAAGATTTTCTTGGCTGGAGCGTTGTTGTCCATTCGCTTCGATGTGGCCGAGCCAGTATAGTCAACATATTTTGCTTTGGACTATATTCACATCTTGTACAATTCATGATTAAATCTTCTCCTCCAATCGCCCTCTTCGCATACAGGACCAAATATCCGCCAAAGAATTTTTATCTCGAAAGTATCCAGTATCAATTCCCCTTTTTTACTTATCGTCCAGCACTCGGCGGCGCCAACGCGGCGGGTATTGGTGGAGGTGCTAGACTCTTCGAGATACTTGAGCTGAGAGGCTGCGGGTGCTCTTTTCTTTCTGCGCAGGGATTTTTTCTCTTTTCATGGTACTCCTCTCTTGCTGCTCTTGTTTTCCGTTGCAGCATTTGTATTCGTGCATTTTCAGTCTTCTACTTCAATACCGCGCATTCATTATCATACCACGGGTTCTTTCTTCTGAGTGGTTGATAGCCTATGGTAGTCTCGGCTGTCTCCTTAATGATGTTGTGATACTGGTTCCACTGGTTGTTGACGCTTGTGGCTGGGTGTACGGTGCATGGAGAGTTTCCCAGTCAATTGCTCACTGTAGTCATTGTATATAAATTCTATAGTATTCTCATGAAGAAAAAAAGCTCGTGGCCATCTATGCGTCCAAATGTAATACTAATATTTGTTAAGGGATCTCCGTAAGGCGATCACAGCGAACCTATCGACCAAATGTCTACCTACAAAATCGTGTTTCATGAGAATACTATAGATTGGATATACAATGCTGTAGTCTCTAGTTTTCTCAGATGTGCTAAGACATGCAATGTTGAAATTGTTCCTTTGGGCGGTCTTCGTTTTCTTTTCCTTGGACAGTCGGGCTCTGAACTTTGTCACAACAAGAAAGTGGTCAAAGACCACGTTTGCCCCTCGGAAAGTTCGCACGTCCAAGATGTTCGATGCAAACCTTGTGCCAACCACCAATTAGCACATGGTCGATTTGGTTGGCGGTTCGGCCATCTGGAGATCGCCAGGTTGCTGTGTGTATCCTTTGCCTGGAGAACCTAGTGCTACTTATCACCGTATTACGAGCAGCAGCAAAGTCGATTAGTCGGTAGCCGTTATCTGTTGCCGTTTCGTGGAGGCTGTGCTTTCTAACTAATCTACCAAAGATGTTTTCTTTTCCGACTTAAGCATTGAAGTGTCGGAGCACGACTTATATATCATACTCCGGACAGGCACCGTAGGCTCCGTCCAGGAGGTCGTTAAACTCCTCCTTGTTAGACCCCTCAGCTTCATCGATAGGTACGTGTGCACATATTAGGCTGATGTTTTGGAAGGTAGCTTTGATGCGGATCACAGCCAGGCGATCGTTAATCGGCTTAAAATCTATGACTTTCGATCTGAGTCGATTTTCCACGAAGAATACGCATCCTAGCATGTGCAGTCTTTGATGAAAGCTGTAATAAAGGTCGAAATCTTTTGTTTTCGTTATTCCTGGTCCTATCCATCGTATCTCCATCGCGGTAATATCTGCCTTGTACCGCGAGAGGACAGATTCAAGTTTTTGAGTAGCACCTGGCGTATGGAGTGTCCTTACATTCCAGGTGCACACTCGTAGGTCATAGTCCATTTTCGTTTCGGATCTAGTTGCCATTTGAGGGGGGTCGTTATCCCAAGGCTTCACGCTTCTCTCTCATAACAATTGGGTTTTTACTTGCGATATAGGTACTATAGGGCAAGTTTTGGATTCGTGCAAAAAAAAAAATTGAGATAACAATCAAACATGATATTACGATGATAGAGAAACACGAAAAAAGTGGGTGGCAAAATTCTGTCTGTCTGTCTGTCTCTCTGTACCTCAACCTACAGCCTAAGCCACTGAAGCGATTTTCTTCAAATTTTGAACTTAAGGTTTTTTTGTAACTCTCCAGAGGGGAAATTGAAATTTTTTTTTAGCTCAAAAAATAACGGTACTTGCCATACAACCGTTAAGGAAAAGCTTATTTATCTCAAGAACGGCTCCAACGATTTTGATAACAAAAATCAGTGTATTATTGAAGATATGATATACCTTTTAGTAAGAAAAAAAATCACCAAAAACATTTATTAACGGTACCTGTCATATAACGGTTTTTTTGATTTTGATTTTCTCATTAACCGCTCATCCGATTTCAATGAAATTTTTTGCACAATAGCCTTGTTAGAATATAAAAAATACTGCATACCAAAATTTTTGAAAAAATAAATTTTGGATTTTTAAAAAAATTCAAAAATTCAATATTTCAAAAACGGGTTGATGAATTGCTTTGAAATTACAATTTTAAATGTATATTAATATATACTCAAAATTGGCATACGAAATTTTTTTTTGAAAAATGTTACAAAAATTTTATATATAAAAAAATATTTTTAAGAAAACGGCTCCAACGATTTAAATTTTTTCTTGCATATATTCATATTTTTTCAAGTAATGAAATGGCATACTTTTTCTTGAGCTCTAAGTTATTTATCAGGCCGTTTATACATTAAAGAACGATTTAAATGCTTTTTATAATTTTTCTATAATTACTTGAATATTTTTTAAAGTTCTTAAGCCCCACACAACTTGAACATAAGAGCAAGTACGTGCGATCCAGTCGTACATTTTATTTTTACTGTGGTCGGGTCGTTAGCCCAAAGCACTAACCTCCAATCTGTAGGCCATGGGTTTAATGTTGCAATTCTTTCCTTGATCAACATTCGCACTTACAAGTTTAGCAAATCATGGCATCAAGCCAAGACTAGTATCTGGCGGGCGGCTACCAAGTTGGAGGTATTATAAGCACTTGAATGCATAGGAAAAGATACAGCTCGAGGCCCCCAGTTCCTACAACATCCAACATTTGCTTTGGTATTCAACCATTTCTTTTCCTGAGACAACTCATTCGTAGTCTCAACCATTTGCAAGCTAAGTCTCAGTTAACTCTGATTTGTTTCTTTAGTTTTGCATGCGAGAATCTCTTAAACGAGATAAAGCTATGAAATAGTGCTCTATAGCCACTGTTTCTTATATCCTAAGGCTCTGCCTCATATCTAAGTCTCATGAGATTGAGCTAGTTCATTTTGCATTCCACCTTCTATCTGTCTTCAACAAAAGTTTGAAAGCACATATATGTATATAATTGAATATATGTATTTAACACCATTTAAAAAAATTGTGACAAATTCACATTATGACTTTACTTTTGTATTACCTATTACAATCAATTATGTCTAATGTGTGTGGTGGACTGCACCTTTAAAATATCTACATTCCTGTTAATATCTAATGATAGGTTAATTTTATTGAACACATGCTAAAGTTCTCGGATAGCTAACCTAGTTATTTTATTACCTATTTCCAGTATGTAGATGTAGCTGATTATGAGAAAATTACTTCTATAAATTGCATTACTGCATCTAAAATATTTTCGATAACAATTATTATTGATTACCCTAACCAACATTGAAATTTATAATAAATTATATTGTTATCTATCACATGGAGTTGCACATATACATTTATATAGATCAATGTTGTAACCTTAAAAAGGAATAAATAAAATATTAACGTTCCTTTATAACTGCCACTATGTCATCCTGCATAGAAATTATTTTCAGACTATATACAATTATTATCGTTTTTTTTTCCTATGAATTCACTTTTCCTCCATCACTAACCATTTAAGAAGCCTTTTTTATAATTTATTCTAATTACAATATTGGCAGAGAAATTTCAATTTTCCGCTTCCGGTTCTGATGAAATTAAAATTTGCAAAATGTATGAAATCATGGTGCTCCATTCGTCTATCCGTCTTCGGTAAAAGTGTATCAATCTACATATATACGAGTTGGTCTAGGTATACGCGATGGAAAATTGCTTCAGTATAATTTTCTCTCATCTTCCAAAAACAGTGCCGCATTAATGGGAAAAATAAAATAAAAGTGCCATGCTTATGGGGCCGCTTTCATGAAAGAAGTTTTTTAAGCAAAATATAAAAAATATAATATCCTTGTCTCTTTTGATAGGTATATGTAGGTACATAATATTTTTTACATAATAGTTACTCAAGGCTATATATGTTAAAATATTGGATTCATTTCTTATGTCAGGAAGTGATATAGGTACATGAATAATATGTATGAAAAACAATTACCATGTTCTTGGATTTGAAGAACAATTTATCAAGCTTGTTTAATTTCATTGATATTTTCTAAGCCGGTATTTGGTTCATAATAGAACAAAAAAATAGGGTCTTAACAGATAAAAGTTTAACACATTGGATTTTGAACTTTGTTGTTCCAAAATGATTAAGGCATTTCATATCCAATACCTACATATATTCTTTCTCCAAAACTTTCACCAATTTAATCAAAATCCATTGTGTAACAATTTTGTTGATTTCAAATAATAGTTTGACCTTTTATAGTCGCTAGGCGCTATAAATCGGTTTTGTTAAGCGGCCATGTTGCTTTAAGAAACATCTGTCAAATTTGTTGTTAATTGCTCAGTGATGTATGGCAAATCACCATGGAAGGTTGAAGCATTGAACAACGTGTGCAAATAATCAAATACTGTTTTCAAAATGTATTCTCTGTTATCGAGTAAAGTTCCACTCAATACGTCGTCGTGCGTCGTCGTGATTTGTTTGAATCATATTTATAGCGGCAAGAAATCATTTTGGATGCATCGATGTGTAAACAAGTAAATTTGTCAGATTTCACGAGAAATAGCAATACAAATTAAACCCGAGAAAATCACTGCTTAGTCCTGATTTTGTTCTGGGGGAATCATCAGTCCGTGCTTCTGCCAATAACAAAACTGGCATTGCTATAATTGCTAGCGATGAGTCGTGAGTGCCGTAGAGAGATGGTAGGTAAGCAACTTCTTAAAGCCTAAAATAGATAATATGGATACCGAAGGCATGTGATTCCAACAGGATTGCGCTACAAAACAAATGCTACGAAGAGCATTCTGCATGAGCAATTTTTGAGAATGGTTATCACGTCGACGCCATGAACTGGTCACTGAGATTGTGCGATCAAATCTCTTCTCCTCTACGACTATAATTAGTAACAGGTTTCTGCGAATACACCACAATAAATTCAGCCAGATTTAGTCATCGAAAATTAGAACGTTTCAAGCTTATTATTAGTATTATAAAGTCTTAAACTAGCCTTGTAAAAACAATTTCTGGAAACTCTAAATTTTGAATTCAATTCAATGCAATTGAAATCAAAGAATTTTTGCGACATTTAGTCCAAATGCGTTTCGACGAGGTAGAACAGTGTTGGCTCATCAGTTAGATACTTTTGTAGGTACCCTTCTAACACGTATAGTTTTCATTCGAGGGGCACCGCAACACTAATTAAATACCCAGCACTAAAGCAAATTATATTTTTCAAGGGAAATTTGGTTAAATTCAGACCTCCAGAAATATTTATGATAGTAAAGCCCTTGGTCTGGCTGGTATTATAATTGCTTGCATTTTTAACTTTTTCATCCATGACTTAAAGAAATAGAAATAAACATATTTTTTAAGAGGAAACATGAAAGATAGCATTGGAAGTGGACGTTCTATAGAGCAAGTATTCAATAATCAAATCTAACATTATTATTATGGAAAAGTCTAACAAAATATAGGTCACATCATGATGTCTTGGGAGAGTCTATGCGACCGTCTATCTTTTCGTAGAGTTAAAGCCTTATAACAGAGGTTAAACAGCTTCAAATTTGGTTCAAATCATTTGCAAGTGATTTACTGGAGAAGAAACTAAAATTTTTTGTTTTTGCCGATTAAGAACTTGTAGCTTCTATACAAAAATTTTGGTTTTCTCAATTTTTCCAAGAAAAGACAAAAACTAATTCTGATTGAGCTCCGAAGGTAAAGAATTGTCAAAAAACGGCTTTTGATTTTTTGCAAAAAATGCACGCAACGAAAATGAGAGTTTTTGTTGGTATACAGCAGCAACTTGTTATAAATAGAAATGATTTTACTTTCGAAAAGTTTTGCAATCAATTTTGTTTATAAATACGAAATCAAATAAAATAAAATGTTCAAATAAAAGTTTTAAGTGAGCTCTACTGCATGTTATTGGCGTTTCACCAGGTACAACAACAAGCTTAGAATTCTAGAAATTATCAATACTTACTTACTTACTTACTTAAGGTGGCGCTACAGTCCGGGGTGGACCAGGGCCTCAACCAACAAGCTTCCTCCAGCCGGCTCGGTTTCTAGCTAGCTGTCTCCAGTTTCGCATGCCAAGTTGGTTGAGGTCCTCTTCCACTTGCGTGCGCCACCTTTTACGCTGTCCACCTGTACTGCGCTGCCCCACGGGGTTGGATTCAAAGACTTTCCGGGCCGGACCATTGGTGTCCATTCGCTCTAGATGACCCAGCCATCTCAGTCGTTGGCTTTTCACTTTTGTGGCTAGGTCGGTGTCGCTGTACAGCCCATACAGTTCGTTATTGTTCTTCTTCTCCATTCCCCATCTATGCAGACAGGACCGAAAATCACCCGGAGAATTTTCCTCTCAAAACAGCCTAACGCGTTCTCATCCACCGTTAACAGTGTCCATGCCTCTGCACCATACATCAGGACCGGGATGATAAGCGTCTTATACAGGGACAGTTTAGTTGCTCGAGAGAGGGCTTTGCTTCTCAATTGCTTTCTTAGCCCGAAGAAACAGCGATTGGCAAGAGTAATTCTTCGTTTGATAGCAGCACTGGTGTCGTTCGCTGAGTTTATAGCGGATCCTAGGTAGACAAAGTCTCTGATCACCTCAAAATTATAGCTGTTTATAATGACGAGACGTCGGTGTTGGGTGTCCTTTCTTGTTGACAGCATATATTTTGTTTTGCTTTCATTCACCGTTAGACCCATCTTCTTGGCTTCCTTCTCAATGCTCACAAAAGCACCACTGACATCACGCTTTGTTCGTCCGATTATGTCAATGTCGATGTCGTCAGCGTAAGCGAGTAATTGGACGGACTTTTGAAAGATTGTGCCTCTAGTGTTGACGTGAGAGTTTTGCACTATTCTTTCAAGAACGATGTTGAAGAAGTCGCATGAAAGCGCGTCCGTCGCCTTGCCTAAAACCTTTTTTGACATCAAAGGTGTCGGTGAGGTCTTTGCCGACCTTGATGGAGCAGCGTGAATTCTCCATCGTCATCCTGCACAAACGGACGAGTTTGGCAGGTATGCCAAAACTAGACATTGCTCTATATAGCTCGTCTCTATAGATGCTGTCATACGTGGCCTTGACATCGATAAAAAGGTGGTGGGTATCGATTTGAAACTCCTGGGTTTTCTCCAAGATCTGCCGTAGTGCGAATATTTGGTCGATGGTGGACTTCCCTGGCCTAAGGCCACACTGATATGGACCTATCAGGTTGTTGACGAATGGCTTCAGGCATTCACAGAGTACGGCAGAGAAGATCTTGTAGGCGATATTAAGAAGACTGATGCCTCTGTAGTTTGTGCAGTCCAGACGATCGCCTTTCTTGAGGATCGGGCAAACAATACTGAGGTTCCATTCATCGGGCATGCTTTCTTCCGACCATATTTTACAGATGAGCTGGTGCATACTCTTAACCAATTCATCGCCAGCCGCTTTGATTAGCTCAGCCTCAAGGCCATCAGCTCCAGCAGCTTTATTGGACTTAAGTTTAGATATGGCTATCCTCACTTCGTCAAGATCGGGTGGACGGAATTGTTGGCCTACGTCGTCCAGGTTGAATGGAGCAATTTGCATGGTAGCGCAATTCGGTTCGTCATCGCCGTTATACAATTTGCAGAAATGATTTTTCCATATCCTCAGCACCGACTGCGATTCCACCACGATGTTCCCCTGATCGTCCTTGCAGGCTTCGGTTCGGGGCTTGTAACCTTGGGAGGTTTTTTTTTCACTTTTTGGTAAAACTTCCGAACTTCATTCCTGCAGTTGCATCCCTCTAATTTTTCGATCGCGCGCTTCTCATGCTCTTTCTTTTTCCTTCTAAGAAGCTTGTGTTCCTCTTTCCTCTTCTGCTCGTAGAGCTCGCGAGCAGCTCTGGTCCTTCTATGCAGCGCTGCTTTATATGTCTGTTGTTTGGCTGCATGTACTTGCCGGCATTCCTCGTCGAACCAGGGGTTTCTCTGTGCTGGTCGTGCGAAGCCCAGCATGTCAGAGGCGGCATCTCTGATGGCTTCCTGGCAGTTTTTCCACTGGTTCTCGATATTTGCAGTTGGCGGCAAAGGACTAGTTAAGAGGGCGCGAGAGACTCGATCGGAAAAGGACCTGGCGATTTCTTGCGACTGTAGCCGTCCGACGTCGAACTTTCTCACAGTATTTCCCTGTTTTGGTCTGGATATCCTTAGCATTACCTTTGCTACAACGAGGTAGTGGTCCGAGTCAACGTTGGCTCCTCGGAACGTTCGGACATCCTTGATACTGGAGGAGTGCCTTGCGTCGATCGCAATGTGGCCAATTTGGTTGGCGGTTGATTGACCAGGAATTCGCCATGTCCCCTTATGTATATCGAAATGCGAGAACTGCGTACTAGCTACCACAACGTTTCACCCCGCAGCAAAGTCGATAAGCCTGAGTCCGTTATCGGAGGTGTTATCAATACACCGACATGATAATGAGCATACCTGCAAAACGTGGATATTATTATTTTTATTATCCAGTTATAATGCTTTAAGCATGGAATTCGTTTTTAGAAATGCCCAAGGATGTCCTTAGATAGTCTAAGGCGATAAAAGGAATGCCATATCGTCCATTTTCTGCTTCTACTAATTTAAATATTTTACAGAAGAGCAGTTTTTTAATTATGTGTAACGCTTCTTTAGTCGTTATCAACAACGGTTGTGGTATTTTTTTTGTTTTGATTACCAGAAATTGGTTCATTTATACCTGACTTTCTGGTTGCTATTTTTCAACACAGTAGATCAGGTTAACTGGTTTAATCAGATACCTGATTTTAATGTCGTGTTAAGTCAGCGTAGGTTGCAGGTGAAATCTGCATGAGATTTTGTAAATTTAACACTGTTTTAAAAAAGTAATGCTGTAAATTTAACATGAAAATCTAGTTAATTAAACTTTACTCAATGTTCAATTTCCTGTAAATTAAACATGAAAATCTGGTGAAATAAACTTGAAAATCTAGTTAATTTAACATGATTCAACGTTGAATCAACCTTGTATCCTGTATTTGAGTTATGAATCCATACGTCTTAGAGCCATATCTTACGCTGCACATCGCTCAGCTCGTTTTGCATTATTCTGAAAGTATAGAAATTTATTATATATTTATTTTTATTTTTATTTAAAACTACTTTGTGATATGTACTTTCTTTAGTTTTGAACTAAGAACCTTTCACACACGGAGATAGCACTCATCCACTGGGCCAATTCACTATTCAAAAACCTGGTGCCAAAAATCGATAAGTTGATACTCATTGGATGGCCAAGGCCTGGTAACACTGATGTCTTGTTTAATTGAACAGGCAGAGTCTTACTTTAACGGGAGGCCAGGTTTAATGCAACAAGTAAAAATTGTAAAAATAACAATTGAAAACGTTTGTTTAACCTGATTTGTTCTAAAATAGAAATGTTAAAACAACACGATCTTGTTTAATACTAACATTATGTTTTTGTCAAAATTTCTTATTTGCGAAATTAAAGGTTAAAATAACAGGACATCTTCTTAAATCAACTCGAATATGGTAAGTTGATCTTACACTGAATATAAGATTATTAAGACCAGGTTAATTTCTGAAATTTTTTTTACTTTATATGGGATAGCGCACCTTGTTAAATTCACACGACTGGTGTTAATTATTTAACTGATGTTTTTCTCTGAGTGTATGAGATTCAATGGAGCTATCGTGGATAAAACGGAATTTCTCCAATCTTATAAGATTGGAAATGCCATCAATTTTCCACAGTTCTATTCCCTACAGGTTAAAATTTGGTAGCCCATCAGTGGCCATGCAATATAAATTTTTGATGCCAATAAATTCCGAGAGAAACTGGGACCACAATACACGTTCCCAGTTTTTGACGATGGGAAAAATTCATAGGACATTTTATTCACGATAACCCCCCATGTAAATACTATACTAAAAACGGTTAAAAATAATCGATTGACCACATATGTAAGTCACTTCGTGAGAGATTTTAGTGCCGTCACCTACACAGGTAGCCACTGTCTTGAAAAAAAAACTCGCCCATAAGCCCTGTACTGACAACTTTTGTTGAACAGAGTATAGTAAACAAGAAGAAACGAACGCCATTTAAATTTATATTAGTAATGGGTGAATGGCAACAATAGGTTGGTTTACATCTCAACATAAACTGAAGCCACATTGTTTCCACTCACCGATAGATGGAACTAGTACCTAAAACCATTGTATTTACACACAAATATGTGTAAACAGCAGAGTTTTTTTTTATTTTAGCAGACTTTCGTTAAAGTTTGGAACTTAACGTGAATTACATTTGAATTAATATGACATTTTAACTCATGAACTAACTTCTGATAAAAGTTTTACCTTATTTGTGATTTAGAAGATTTTTGAGCCCTTTTTTATAAATAGGGTGGTTAGAGTTTAGTATTTGATGATCAATATATATTCAAACGAAAAGGTTCAGAGGCTTTAAAGTCTTCTAATTAAAAAAAACAAACAAAAAATATGAACACTAATTTTTGTAGTAGAAGTGCTTCGCATTGTTTTCTTTACTTTATTTTTAAAGCGTTGCAATAATATTTGATAAAAGCATCAAATATTAAACCCCTAATCATACAGTAGACGCTCGATTTAGTGAATCTCAGAAAAGTGAACAATCTCACAAACAAAACACGATGTTTTTTTAACGGGTTTACAATGGAAAAAGAAAATAATCCAAGGAAAATGGGCGAAAGTGCCACGATATCTAAATTTCGCACTTTAACTTAGCCGTATACATATACCTACACTAGACCAGTAGAACACCAGTTTATGGTGTGTTTTTTTTAAGTGACAAATTGCTATGGTGAAGACAAAATCGGCCAATTAAATGAATTAAATAAAACTTCACACTGAAAAAAATTAGCATAATGTGCATTTTGGATCAAATTCATCTTTAGAATCCCTATTAAGACTCCTGCTCAAAATAGTGCACAATCTCGTAATAGTGAACTGGCCCGGTTTTGATAACTTCACTTTATCGAGCGTCTACTGTATTTTGAAAAAAGAAGATAAACATACATAGTAGAAATACAATTTTGTATACTTACTTTAGCATCAAGGACTATCTTCTACTATTATCTTTTTAAAGAGTTGATATTCAATATTATGTTCATATTTCATTTTTTTCAAGTTCAACGTTGAACCTTAAACGAATTAACGAGTTGCAATACTTCGCACTTAATTTTGAACAAATAGATCCCGAATTGTTGCTAAGACTGTACCATCTACCATGGACGTACAGACGAAATTTCAATTTGAAAACTACTTTCTTTTTCTTGGATTTCTCGAGTTTTTTGAGTACACGGAAAGAATTCTTGGATCATATCACGAAAAATGAGATGCAAATTACGAAAAATTAATCCCGATCTATACCTTGGCTCCGGATTTCGTAATTTACGACTATTTGTTTGCAATTTGCAAAACTGAGCAAAATGAAGATATTGATACTCAAAAATCGTAAATCAACCCTCTTTAAGTATCAATTATGCTATCGAGAGAAAACAAAATTGCGAACAACAAATCGCAATTTGATCCAAATATTCCTCAATTGCACAATATGTAAATTTGCAAAAAAGATTTGTGATCACCACTTTTATTTCGTGATATTGCCACTTGGAAAGATCAATCCTGCTTCTACCCTTCATTTGGCAGGTATACACATTTAATTTAATTTATTTGAAATAAATACTTTACGCTGACTCTACTTGGATTTGAACTCGCAACCCTCCAGTTACGGAGCGAGCATGCAACCACCAGGCCAATTTGCATTACAGATCGTTGTTGTCACACATTGATGATGAGATACCTGCCATGTTGTGGTGCTCTATCTCTTCGAGAAGTAAATTGCGACAAGAAAGTCGTGATTTAGGATTTTTTTGTTGGTGATTTGCGACTATTCTCATGGAGTTGCAAATTGCGACGAAAAAACGTAAATCAGTGATTGTGCATGATGAAAATTACTAAATTTGTATCGCAAATCAATATTTTGAAATGCTGTTTGTGATATTATTCCTTTGGAGAGTAAATAACGCAAAAAAAGTTGTATCTTGCTATGAAAAGTACAAACTTGAATCATGGATTTTAATTGCAAATCACGAAGAAACAAATTTTGTAAATTGCTACGTTTTAAATGTTAAATTACCAGTTTTTGTATTAATTCGGGAACAAAATGCCTTGATTTACGAATAAAACATGATTCGTAAATTGCAACTGCAAATTTTTCAATTGGTGATTTTTCAATTCTCTCCGTGTAAGACCTCGAACCAACATCCTTATCCTTCAAAGCAAGAAATTTTTTAATATTTAATTTTTATCAACCATTATATTATTTGAGAGCCCCCTGAAAGAGACATCATTATGCTTTGATTAACCAACTTATTCCGCCACTGTTCACTAACATGGTTTTTGGTTTGGCACAGAATTTTGTTTTCTTGGTAATATCCGTATTATGATTTATATTTTCAATTTAACAACCTTTTCACGGAAAGCTAAATACATACCGCTTTACTGATGGTGTGTTTCTCATTCAATGTATATATTTAGTTTATATTATGTTTCTACATATAACGCCAACGGGACTTTCCTATTATAGATAGTTTATATCAAATTTTCATTTATTATACATTTTCAATTAAAGTGTTATATTGATCGGGACCACACTGAGGGTAAGAGGAGGCTAAAAGTAAAATTGGCAGAAGCTAAATATGCCTGTTTTAATCCAACAAAATGAAACTACTGCAAATTTGTGCATAAGAGTTGGAGTGGATTTAATGTTTTCATAAAGCCGAGTTCTATTTTATAGTAAACCTCTAGCTAGGGGCTTATTTTATAGGGACAGGTCTAGCTAGGCACGATTACTGCTACACCCAAAAGAATGCCCTTGGCTTCAAAAAGGGTGGCCACTAAACTCTAATTTGGACATTTAGCTTATGTTATGGAATGTTGGTTGCACAGTGTTATTTTTGGTGTTTTTTATGTTATTTATGTGTACACTTTCATTTCAACTGAATATATACATGTGACAATTTGAAATGCGATTATTAAGGATATGTTTTATATGTGAAATTCTAACGCTATAGTAGAGGACAATCCATTGGTTAGAGATTGTTTCATGTAATGGAAGAGGAAAATGAATATATTAAATTTCGACAATTTTTGCAACAAAATTATATTAGAATTTAATGAGAATTGCCCGCAGAGCTTTGAATTTTATTGCTAATTATAATGCAATTAAACGCACATACATACATATAGCTAATATATTGCCTTTGGGTGTTACCACATGAATGAATGCTTCCAAAAATGTGAAATGCTTCTCTGAATGGCATGTGATTATTTAGTATTTATCGACAACAACATGCCCCATCACAATCACCATTAAAGACTTTAATGTAAAAACGGATATACAGATATGGATGGAGAAATAAGTTGCATTCAAATTGGAACACGATTGGAAAAAGCCATAACTTTTTTTCTTATGATAGTTGGTAAGTTGTCTTTTTCTTTATCAGGCATTTTATTGGCAGCGAAAAATAAGAGTGATAAATTTATCGCTATCACTCGCAGGATTTTATTCCTGCTTTTCATACAAATCCATATCCTTATTCAAGTGGACAGAGAAAAAGCACACTTTGATTTATTTATGTTGCAGATATGTTTTGTCCGTATATCGTATCAAGTGCTTTTGGTCGCAATCGAGTGCCGCGCGCTGCGCCGTATAGCCCACCTAAAGTGGTTTTAGTCGATAAATTTCGGGAAGGTAAAAGTGATGTGAAGACCCGAACTCGTAGTCATCTGGCATGTCAGGTGATGAAAATACTGCCGCTGTAGCTGACAGTGTGGCTGATGCCGGTGCGAGCATTTCAGTAGGTAAATAGATTGCATTACCGAGCGATGTTATGTTAATAAACTTATTTGCCTTAAATGTATGCTATGGATATTAGGGACGTTACCTTTCAGCAGGACTCTGCCACAAGACATGCCACACAGCTCTTGAAATAATGGCTAATGGAAATGGCGAATAGTTTCTCAAAATGGGTAATTCAATTGGTTGCCTAGATTTTATTTTTATTTTTAAATAAATAATCTAAATAATTATGAAGAGTTAATAAACCACTGTGTTCCAAATTTCCAGAAACTAACTATAAATGAAGCCAGTTTATATTTCTGAGATCTCAGAGGAATCAGAGGGCTCAGAAATATAAACAGGATTCATCTTAAAAATTCTTCACTTTTCCTCTTAAAAGCTGAGACTAAATTTTTTTGGATTCCCTTGCTCAATTATTTTTTGTCGCAGTAACTGATGTATATAAAGTTAGCAGGACACTTTTGGAAGCTCAGGTTAAAAAGTATCCTATCATTAGTTGCTACTTAATTGCGAATTAGTTTAGCAAAAAAATGGGTGTTCTGCTAACTTCATATGAACTTAGCAGGACAACTTTCTCAAAAATGAAGACAAGCGAGCTGAAAAAATTTGTTTGTTGAGAACTAATTAATTGCGAATTAGATACGCAAACAAAATTTGTATTACGTTTTAGGCTTGAGAAAAAATGGGTGTCCTGCTAACTTTATATGAACTTAGCAGGACAACTTTCTCAAAAAATAAAGATAGTGGAGCTGAAAAAAGTTGGTTACTGAGAACTAATTAATTGCGAATTAGTTAGCAGGACACCCATTTTTTCGCAAACCAAAAATGCAATAACATTTTGTTTGCGTGACTAATTCGCAATTAATTAGTTCTCAATAACCAACTTTTTTTTAGCCCGATTATCTTTAACAAATAAAATAAGTACAAAGTCAAACGCCTTACTGACTTCACTTTTATTATGCGTTTATCTTTCGCTCTTTTCAATTACCTACACAGAATTAAAACAAGAAACAAAAAAACAAACGTCAATTTAGGATGCATTTCGGCATTTTACATGACATCTTCAGCACTTCTTTTTATTGAATAAAATAAATACTAATAAAGCTTTGATCTGCGTTTAACAAACAGTTTGAAAGAAAAAACAATAACTCAAAGCATTTAATTAGTTTCTTCTAATGGTGTTGAAGAGAGAAGACTTGATCGATTATCTTCTTTTTTGAGAAAGTTGTTCTGCTAAGTTCATAGGAAGTAAGTTAGCAGGACACCCATTTTTTCGCAAACAAAAAAGGCAATTAAATTTTCTTTTGCGTAACTAATTCGCAATTAAGTAGCAATATACATATTATATATTCCATATAAATTTCTAGAAACCATTATGGTAAATCTTATTTTTCTTAAACACTGACTTATTTAAACTTATTTTGTTATGCGCAAATTTCAAAAAAGTTTAAATAATATTGGGTATCAAAATTGTGGAAAGAAATTTTTAAGTTTAAAACAAAATCCCCAAGTATGAGCTTGACCTGCCTCAGCTTTGAAGTTAATTCCAGACTTTTGTGATTTCGCCCCTCTGCTGGTTTAATTTTGTTCTTTATCGCATGTTTTCTCCTATTCCGCAGTAAGGCTCTTGTCCCGTTATGGGTGTCAGTGCTTCTAATTTTTCTAAGGAATGAAGCGTGACCCAGTTTGTTTAGCCTGTCCACACACTCCCACACCAGTTAAGAGCCAATACTATTTGACCTTACTGCTCTGAGTGTGGCCTTCCTATCTGACATAATTGCAATATTTTGGGTTTTATATTTTCCTTCGAGATTTCTTTCTGTACATTTTCCTATGGCATTAGTTTTTTCTTTGGAAAATGCTATTGGACTGTCCCATCGGTACGGAAGGCTTGGTCCTAGGCCCAAAGATGCCAGCGCCAATCCCTTCAGACGTTCTCGATCCGTCCGTATACTTTAAGAGTGTAGCTTATGTTTTCGTCTGAGCTCTCTTTTTTGGTACTTAGCTCCATTTGAAAGTTCCTTACGAAGTTATACTTTTTAATCATGCCTCTTCTTGAAATGTCAAGGTCAACTCTGTGGACCTGCAAATTGAGTTCCTTTCACTGAGACTAATAATTTTCCCCATTTCAGTTCCCACCTTTACAAATCTCATGATGGCTCCCTTAGCAGCACTATGTATGGCCACATGTAGTCGGGTCAAGCCAAGAATGACTTCCATAGCTGCTGTAGGGCAAGTTCTCATTGCTCCTGTGATGCAAATGCATGCAGGCCTTTGTGCATTTTCTAGTGATTTCCTTGTTGCAGTAAGTTCGGTTTTTTGGTGCCATGCAACCGCCATCATATAGGTAATGATGGGTTTTGCAATCATAGTCCATCCATCCAAGATTGTAACCTGCATTGTAAGAGCTTTTGTGACTTTCCCCTCAGTTTGTCTCGACATGTTTATTCCGATGAGCTTGTTATCTAGTGTTAAACCAAGACATTTAACCTCTTTTTGGATGTCGATTTCTGCACCAGCCAATCGTTTAGGTTTCATGCGTGGTAGAAGCATCTTTTTGGACAATATGCGCAATTTAATAAAATAATTGCATACAATTGAAAAAAAAATATTTAAAAAACAACGGCAACACTAACAGTAATATTTTATAACTTTTTTGAAAGCCAGAAGTCCATTTTTATAGTTTATTTTCAAAAAAGTTCCTTGAATAGGCAATTTCAGCAAAAATGTTTTCAAACTCCAAATTTTGAAAAAAAAAAATGTTGTCTCCAAAATGTTGAGTTTGAAACAATTTTTTGCCAAAACTGTTCATCAAATAAACTTAATTTGAAAATAAGCCGCAAGAATGGACTTCTGGCTTTCCAAAAAGCTTTACAAAATTACTGAAAGTGTTGCCGTTGTTGTTTTAATTATTATTTGTTTTCTATTTTATGCAATTATTTTATTAAATTGCCCTTCCCGTCCAAGCACGGAGGAGACATTACCCCCCCCCTCAAGATTTTTTTTCTTGCCTGCTTCCCACTTATGCTTTGAATTTTTTGGCAGATTTTCCGTTTTTTTTTCCGTGGGTAGGTGCAAAACCTGCATCAGGCTCTATGAGGACCGGAAAACGCGTGCTCATAGAAGTGTGAGATTCTTACTACACTAAAACCACCTCCACTTCCCGATTGCAACTAAGTTGAAACTTATCTAGCAATTTATTTTTAACGTAGTTAAACCGCGATTTTAAAGCGGTTTTGTGTTCACCGCACCAAGTCGGAAGGTTTTGTTCTTTGCAGACGGCGTACTAAATTCGACTCGTCAAGAATGTCAATAATCGTTGGATTAGCGTGATCTAATAGCCGATTTCTATGTTTTCGCGCGAAACTCTTAATTTCGTCTCGAACCGTAGGAATCCCGAGATCCCTGTGAAGATCTTCGTTTCTTATATACCATGGTGCATTTACAAATGACGTAAGCAATTTCAAACGTTTGTAATTTATTTAAATTTGTATCGCAGGTACAACCCCAGAGTTCTATACCATAAGTCCAGACAGGTTTAAGTACCTGCCTGTATAAAATCAACTTATTATCAATACTAAGCTTGGAATATTTACCGAGTAGCCAGTTCATATCTCTTAATTTACTTTTTAATTCTTCGCATTTCTTTTTTACGTGCGGCTTCCATTTTAATTTCGCGTCTAGAGTCATTCCCAGATATTTTGCCTCATTCGCAAATGGTACACGACCGGTATTAAGAAAGACGGGCAATCTATTTATTTTTTTTATACGTAAAGTCCACGTGGACTGACTTTTGTTCATTGAGCGCTATTCGCCATGTTTTTGTCCACTCATTAACATTATTAAGAGCATTTTGTAATTTAATCGTAGCTTCGTTAATCGTTTTACCTACTGCTAGTATTGCAGTATCATCAGCAAACGTTGCTACGATAGTGTCTTCTGTTTGAGGTATATCACGTGTAAATAGAAGGTACAGAATTGGACCTAAAACACTACCTTGTGGTACCCCAGCCACTATTTCTTTGAAATTAGAA
This sequence comes from Dasysyrphus tricinctus, assembly GCA_963921185.1. NCBI lineage: Eukaryota > Metazoa > Arthropoda > Insecta > Diptera > Syrphidae > Dasysyrphus > Dasysyrphus tricinctus. Next base: position 43,600,703 of record OY992531.1, on the reverse strand, counting down.
TATTCATTTCCGTGTCTTACACGAAAAAGTCTGTTTTCTAGATATTCGTTTAGAATTTTATAAAGTCCTTCAGGCAGAACTTGTCTTAATTTGAATTTGAGGCCTTCGTGCCACACCTTGTCAAACGCTTGCGACACATCCAAAAAGACCGTCGAACAGATTTTCTTTTCTTCAAGAGCTCTCTCAATTACGTCGGTTATCCTATGCACTTGATCAATGGTCGAATGCTTTCTTCTTAATCCGAACTGATGTTCAGGTATTAATTGTTTTTCTTCTATTATCGGCTGCAGGCGAAGGAGTAGTATTCTTTCAAAAACTTTTGATATTACAGGAAGAAGCGAAATCGGTCTGTAAGACTTCTTTTCATGAGATGGTTTGCCAGGTTTCAAAACCATTATTACTTCCGCAACTTTCCATTGGCTCGGAACATATTCTAACCTAAGGGCGGCATTTATTATATAAAGAAGGTTGATCAAACCTTTACGAGGAAGCATTTTTAGAATTTCTGCCGTGATTAAGTCATAACCTGGAGCTTTATTGGACTTAAGCTTCTTTATTTCTCTTTTTAGCTCGGCAAGTGTAGAATTTCTTATTATGTAGCTGTCATTTGATGTAAAATTCATATTAAAATTTTCGTTGAGTGCTTGTCCATATCGAAAGGTTTAAATGTTTCCTCCAGATAATCGGCGAATACCATAGCCTTTTCTTTGTCACTTTTAGCCCATTTATCTTGGCCTTCCTTAATAGGAGGCGCTGGAAGCTTTGGTCTTTTTGTTACTTTTATAGCTTTCCAAAGTGAGTAGTTAGAATCTCTTCCTGCTGTCAGATTTTCGAGGCAATTTTCAACTTCACCGTTTTTAAAATCTGATATTCTCGTTTTAAGCAAATTACACAATCGATTTAAATTAGCTTTGTGTTGCGGAGCACGGGTTCGCTGCCAATTCTGGCGTGCTTTTCTTTTCTCTTTCACTAAATCTCTTATTTCTTGCGGATATTTTATATCTTTGCAGCGCGGCATTTCCCTTTGATAAGGTGTGTTATTCCATGCGGCCTTTTGTATCATATCAACAAAGGTATCTACTGCGTCTTCAAGTTCGAGAGACGTTTGTAATGATATTCTTAATTCAACGCTGTCCTCGATATCTTTCTTAAATCAATCCCAGTTGGTTGTACCGTTTGTTAACCTGGGTGGTTTGTCAATTTTTATAAGACTTTCGCTCGTATTGAGTATGACGGCAGAATGATCCGAGAAGAGATCAAAGCTCTCTGTAATTTCAACATAGTTAGAGGGTATTCCTTTTACCATAAATAAATCGATTAGGTCAGGTATTTTTGACGGATCAGTTGGCCAGTAAGTTGGCTTTCCAGTTGAATGAAAATCGCAATTATTTTCCATTCCTGCCTCATATAGCATTCGACCATTTTGAGATATGCATCTTGAGGCCCAGAAGGTGTGTTTTGCATTAAAGTCACCATCAACAATGAAGTTTGGACTTAGTGACTTTAGCAGTGTCGTAAATTCACTCTTATCAATTTTGCAACGTGGAGGGCAATATATCGAAGAGACATTGAGAAAAATATTTTTAGTTCTAACCTGAACACTACTCAATTGCATTGATTCCACCTCTATTTTCAAGCCTATTGAGTGTTCAATGCACTCTTTTATATATAACGATGATCCACCTCTTGCTTTGTTTGACGGATGAACAGCGTGGTATCATGAAACCCGTGGATTTTAAGATTTGATTCATTTTTTGCATGCGTTTCTGATATCAAACATATGTCGATATCATTTTCCTGCATAAACATCTCTAATTCTCCAAGTTTTTGCCATAATCCGTTGGCATTCCACGTAAGAATTTAAAGCTTTTCCATCATATATTTTTTGAAAGAGGTTTTTGTCGAAAACAATTTTCGAGCTTACTTAACCTATCAAAGATAAGTTTATTTGTATCACATTGTTCTTCAAGTTTCGAAAGAATTATTGAAAAGACTTTCGAAACCGGATCTGTTTCAGTATCGTTATTAACGGGTATATTTCTGGCCGCTATTTGGGCATATGTTTCCGTGTAACCTTGCTTTGATATTTTGTCCGAAGGTATTGACACTGTTTTCTTTTCCTGATTTAAGGCTTTCCCTGATTTAAAAGTCTTGGGAGTTCCGTTTTTAATTAGCCTTGGTGGTTTTCTTAGCGTTTGGGCAGATTTTGATCTTCGCTTTCGTAATTCTTTAGCTACTTCGCAGCCCTATAGTTTGCCGGGTGATTTCCATTACAATTAATACACGTTGGTGGACTTTCACTTATTCCGTTGCAGTCAGCGGTTAGATGTTTTCCGGCACATTTTACACACCTTGGCTCTTTTTTGCAATAGGTTTGGGTGTGATTGAATTCTTGGCAGCGTTTACACTGAGGGACTAACCTTGTGCTCTTTCTTAGAGGTTCGATCTTGACTACGATGTTTAAAATTGTTTTAATTTTATAAATTTCATCTAGTTTTTCAGTCTTATCGAACGACAGTATAAATAGTGGAAGGCCACGTTGTACCACTGTCGTTTCACCCTCTTTTTTCTGTTTCTCTCTTTTGACGATGTTCATTGCATCTAAGATATTGAAGTTGCGCTCTTTTAGATCACTAATGATATCGTCTTTTGAACATGAGGCGTGTAGACCTCTCGCAACAGCACGTAAAGGCCTTTCTGACTTATTCTCGTAAGTATACCATTCTACTTTTTCTTCGTTCATTCTTCGATTTTACGTGAACTTTCTAGTATGCAAAAAAACAGGAAATTTAATCTACTCCTACAGCGTTTATAGGGAATGAAAATAAAAATCTGAAAAAATTAGGGAAGTTTCTTTTTCTTCATTTAGAGCCGATTTAGGTCCATCCAAGAAAACTTTTTATAACGACCACCCTAATGTTCATACACAATCTCTATTCATAGCTTGCTCTAGGTATTTTATATATCTACAACTTTTTAGGCTTTTAAAATCCGATCGATGAAACACGAGCTTACTATTTAAATTATGATGGAGAAAAACATGTATGGAATCTCAGTAGTATGTTGTTGAAAATTAATATTTTTAAATTTCTATCTCTGTACTCAAAATTCAAAATTCATCTCCTAAATTACTATATCGTAAATCTCAAGTCTCAAGATAGCTGATGAGTTTAAGATTAAGGATTAACGTGTTGCTCCCATTTTCTTGAAAAGTTTTTATTTTCGAATAATTTCTCCTTCCCTTGCCTAGGCCACAAGATCTTTAAAATGCAATCAGGTTTGTACTGTACAGAACTTCTAGTTACATTAAAAAATATATATCCAAAAAAGAATTATTTGGTGATTGAAAATTAATTAATATGTAATCTAGGTTATTATCTCCTTAAATGCCATAAACTTTGTTCAGTCTAATCATGTGGTTAGGTGTATCGAAAATAATGCTGGTAAGAGTACGTTGGACCATTAAGAAAAGAATTACTCCCACTACCCTTATCGCATTGGCACATTTTTGCTGTCTATGTACCTCTATAGATTCTCTAAACAAGATGTGTTTGTTGGAATTCAGGTTATAGAAGAATCAAAAATAGCCGGACTTACAGAATTTCTCAATAAGTGTATCCAAGTAACCAGAGCCTGGCGCTGGTGTGTCCTTTTAATTAAAATAAAATAGAATCCTACTCTATATTTCCAAAGAAAGAAAATAAAGTGTTTTTTACATATACCCAAGTGTATTCGATTTATTCAAAAGAAAGTTGTGTCTATACAGCTTATCCTATTTCAACATTTGTTCAATAAATTCTTGATCAAATAAATTCCAAGCACTATCTGAATGCCTATGTACCTGGATGGGATATTAAGTTTCAATTGAAAAGTTTAATTTTAACATACATAAATATTAAAAGTTTCCTTTTCTATCTTCTTTTGATATGATTCTGAATAAATTAATTAAACAAACTTTCTCTTAACCTTAACCTTAACGGCCATCATCGTCATCACCTTATATTATTTAATTTGAGAGAAACAACTAAAAACACATTTAAAAAGCTTCAAACAAACGTGTTTTTAACGTCCTGTCTTCTCTTTGGTTATAAGAAGAAATTTAAACGCTTCTGGGAACGTGATATTTTTCAAAACAATTTCCCTCAAAACTTCCAATTATGTAGGTTGTTGTGTGGACGGAAGAACGCTCCCGGGCTCAGACACACACACACACAGCAGTAAAACGACAAATTGAATTATGATTCCAGAAGAACAAAATGTCTCCACGATACTCGAGGGTCGAGAAATTGAACAAGCGCACACAGTCCTTTGGAATGACAGTAGTCGCTGTTCTTGGACTGGTGTGGTGTAGTCCGTAGTCGTTCATCTTTTGTACACAGAAATACGCTTCGCGTATTTGTCTGGCTTTGTAAGGTATTATGATTATATCAGGCCCCTGTTTCTGAAATGTTCATTTCGAAAAATAACTTTTGCGGCACAGAGAGATGGGAAACAAAACACTCCACTTCAGAATTTTATTTCATTAATTTATAATTTTTCCTTTGTTTTTATATCTTTACAGGCAGTTGGATGTCCGATATCCTTTGATTCAGTACTATGTTGGCCGAGAACACCTCCAGGCATTTTGGCCATTTTGCCGTGTTTTGAAGAGTTCAAAGGCATCCAGTATGATAGTACACGTGAGTAAATTTATTTAAAGAAAAATACTTCATGATTTGTATGGTTTTTTGGTATAGAGATAACTTTGTCTCTTCTCATCGCATCATAATTTATATAAGATTGGGTGCTTTTGGGCTTGTTTAGTTTTTCGTTTTCGATGATGGGCGTCCATAACCGAGAAAAAATGGAGATGAACTGATTTGATATTTTGTTTGAAATTTGAAGATAAGTTTGAAGTTTATAATTTATAAAGTATGTACCCCTATTCGATGTGACAGCTTCGTCGACTTTTTTCCTCATGCAAGCATCCAAACCCTGAATTTCATCTATGATATCTTCTAAGAAAGAAGAAAAATTCCTAATTCTATTATCAGTATATAAAATGTCGTGAAATTTAAATTCTTTCTTCATAAATTTGAAAGTTCATGTAGTTAACTAAGTACACTTTTGGGTTTTGGGCAATGAGTTCAAATCATTCCTCCATTTGTTGCTATTAGCACGGGTTTTTGAGATATTCCCGTTAGAAAATTAAAAAAATAATCGTTTTTCACCATTTTTGAGGCTATTTAAAACTGAGAGCTAATTGTTTTTCAATAACGCTAGCAACGATTTCTAAAAGCACTTATCTCTTTCTTCAAAATTTGGTTAAAATATTTTCTCCGAGATATCCTGAGTTAGATTTTAGTCAACATCGGATTTTCACCATTTTTGAGGTTATGTTAAGTACTATCGTAAATAATTCTTCCAAAAATAAAATGCACGACTGGGGCGCACGTACTTGCTCTTATGTTCAAGACACTGCGAGTTTAAGAATATTGTATGTACAAACATGGAAATTATGAGAGAAAAATGTAGAGAAGCATGAAATACGACATTTAAATTAGCTAAAACAACTATTTTGGCAGTTTGAGGTGAAAAAAAAAATATGCCATCTTAATTCATGATGGAATATGATTGTATGGGAAAAAAAAATTTTAAAATCGTTGGAGCGGTTTTTTTTTAAATCAATTTTTTATACATATATAAAATTCTTAAAACATTTTTAAGAACAAATTTTGGTATGCAGATTTAAACTATATATTTATGTGTATATAAAAACAAAACTAAAAAAAAATTGTCAACCCGTTTTTGAGATATCGAATTTTCAAAAAAAAAAGTTTGAAACTTTTTTTAAAAATCCAAAACCTTTTTTTTTTAAATTTTGATATGCAATATTATTTAATCTTATCTGAAATTTGTATATAAAAAAATTCATTTAAATCCGTTAAGCTGATAACGAGAAAACTCAAAATAAAAAAATACGTTCTATGACAGGTAGTACTAATAGTTGCTTTGTGTAAAATTTTATAATTTTTTATGGTAGATCATACTAATTTAAGTATATGAAAAAAGTTTAATCAAAATCGTAGGAGTCGTTTTCAAGCAAAAAAATATTTTCCTTTGCGGTTTTTTCACTTTTGTATGGAAGGTACCGTTATTTTTTCATAAATGTAATTTTTTTCTAAAAATATTTTAGAGAGTACTAAAAAAGTCTTAAATATCGAGTTTTAAGAAAATCTATGATGCCTTTTTCGAAATATTTGGTTTTCCAAAAAAAAATTTGAAATATTTTTTAAAAATCCAAGAAATATTTTTTCAAAAATGTTGGTACACAAAACTATTAACATTTCTTGGAGGCTTCTGTATCAAAAAAAAGAATTGAAATCGGTCATACCATTTTGAAGAAAATCAAAAATTAAAAAAATGGTTCCTTGGGAGGTACCATTAATAACCATTGTTGAAAAATGGTTTTCCACCAAAAGAAAGCCTTTACTAAAATAAATTTATTGAATTTTTTCTAAGAAAAGTTGTCGAGCCGTTTTTGAGAAAAATACGATTATGTAAATTTGCCAAAAAAAAAATGTATGACTGGTACCGTTATTTTTGGTTCTAAAAAAAATGAAAAAAATATGTCGGCAGAATCACCAAAAACTACTATGTACCAAGTTTGAAGAAAATCGATCGAGCCGTTTAGGCTGTAGACGAACAGACAGACAGACAGAATTGTGCCACCCACTTTTTTGGTGTTCTCTATCATCTTAATATCATGTTTGATTGTTATCTCAAAATTTTTTTTTTGCACGAATCCAAAACTTGCCTTATAGTACCTATAATCGCAAGTAAAAATTTGTAACGGTTCTTGAAAATAATATTTCTCTTCTTCCAAATTGATTTTAATCCTTTCCAATATAATATTTCTTATTCTGTTAGAAATCCTATTAAATTAAGTAGGGACAGGTGAATATGAGGAAGAAGATTAGTATTTTCAGGAACCGTTGTAAATTTTGTTGAAAAAATATAAAGCTCGTCGAATATGTAATCTCAAAGTAACGAAAACGGGGCTTTTTAATTCTGTACGTTAGGTTAGGTTAGGTTGAAGTGGCTGTCAGTCATGAAAACTGACACACTTAGACCATAAGTTGGCCCATTGTGATACCACAAGAATCTGGGAAGCCTTGTTCCCTACTCGGTGAACCATTTGGAGCTTCTTATGAAGCGTAACAGACTACCTATGTCAACATTTACTAAGTGGTGATATTGTTCCCTCCAAAAGTACTTGAGAGTGCTAGGACGCCATATGGCCCTAGGCTCAATGATAGGAAAATCCCTATGCACACCTCCGCGTGGTGGAGGGTGGGTAACGCTAACGTGCAGGGGGACCGAATGGATGCCGGGATAAGCAGACAACCCAGCTTTGCTGGTCAGGGCACAAACTTGTCCTTGGGATGGTTAAAAGCCCCCTTAAGACGGATGAACTGCAGGTGGCGGTCAATGGCATGATAGTCTGGTGGCGGAGGAGCGTTTTTTGTTAAAAGGCCAACGGCAGCAGCAGGTAGCGTCTGTAACCCATATTGGGCGGCTACAAAAGGCGTCTGTTTTCCCATAGTGGGCGGCCTCGAGCAGTTATGTGTTTGACCATACAAAAGGCGGGTGTGCCTGTCAAATCTGAGCTTATGTATGTTATTAATCGTATCTCGGAAAACACCATGGTGGAAGGATATATGCTATTACATGAAATATGACAACAATTGGAAATGAGTCCCCAAGAGGTAACCATTTTATGGAGAATCCTTCTGCAGCTTCGGCTGCTGTAAACCGCACATCGGATTTGGGGGTGCGGCATCTTTCGTGTACCAGCGTCAATCAAGACGCCATAACAATAAATGAATCGCTAACAAATAGAAGAAGTCTTTTAAGAAGAGCAAATGATACTTTTGGCTACCGCATACGTACGAAAATCGGAGCATGGAACGTTCGATCCTTGTACGGCGAAGGTAGATACGAGCAGGTTGAGCGTGAAATGCTTCACCTTAAGATCAGTATCCTGGGCATCAGTGAAACTAGGTGGAGAGGAAGAGCCGAATACAGAGCTGACTCTGGGCAAACGAGAATGCTGTATTCCGGGGAGGATGAAAGAGAGGGTGGCCAAAGGCTGCATGGTGTTGGAATTATGTTGAACGAAGAAGCAAGGCGTAGTCTTATATCCTGGGCGCCCATTTCTGCAAGAATAATGACAGCAAGGTTCCGTTCAAAAATTCGCAACGTCACAATAATTCAGTGCTACGCCCCCACAAATGAAGCGACCGAGGAAGACAAAACCGCTTTCTACACTCATCTTAACTCAGTTTACAGTGGTGTTCCAAGAGCCGACATCATAATTGTCATGGGAGATCTCAATGCCCAAGTCGGATCAGACAACTACGGTCTGGAACGCGTCATGGGGAAAAATGGCTTGGGGTCACGAAATGAAAATGGCGATTTGCTGGTCGATTTTTGTAACGCTAATCGTCTTGTACTGGGTGGAACTGTGTTTAAACATAAGACTTGCAACAAAATCACCTGGGTACATCCGGATGGTCAAACTGAAAACCAAATTGACCACATCATGATTCAGCAGCGATGGAGGAAGTCAATGTGCGATGTTCGGAGCATAAGAAATGCCGACATTGGAAGCGACCATCATTTGGTTCTCATGAGTCTCAAGCTACGAACGGCAGCTGTACAACGTCAATCACAGGGTGCAGCAAGGAATTCGAAGTTCAATACAAATGCTTTAAGTGATCCCAACATATGTCGTAACTATGTCACCAACCTTAACGACAGAGCTTCGTCATTAAATGGAATACAACATTCATCAATTGATGAGATGTGGGGTGATATAAAAAGTGTTTTTATGGATGCTGGATCCGAAACTGTACCCAAGCAGTCGAGAGTTAGAGACTCTTGGATATCCCAAGACACCTGGGATAAAATCGAGCTTCGCAAATCGTTGAAGATGCAAATAAATGCCGAAGCAGATGCTCAACGAAAGGCTGAATTGCGAAGAGAGTATCGCTTAGCACATAAGATGGTCTATCGCTGTGTGAGACGAGACAAGAGGGTGAGGTTAGACGGTCTCGCAGAAAATGCGGAAAACGCTGCAAGAAGAGGAGACATGAGGGAATTGTACCAAATATCCAAGGAAGTTGTCGGGAAGAAAACCAACACCAATCATCCTGTAATGGATGTGGATGGTACACTTTTGGTATCAATCGAGGATCAGCTGCGCAGGTGGAAGGAGCACTTTTGTGCCCTGCTTAATGAGGATTCTGTCGAGCAGAGTGCTGAAGTGCCCCAGCTTAACGAGATGCGTAGATCATATAGGGGTATTGACATCGAGCCCCCTACAGTACTGGAAATTCAATCTTCGATAAATCTTCTCAAAAACAACAAAGCAGCTGGACTTGATGGTATACCAGCCGAGTTCCTGAAAGCTGACCCTGTCAGAACGGCTAGTATTCTACACCCGTTGATACAAGCTGTGTGGGAAAATGAAATCTATCCCAGCGACTGGAAGGATGGTGTAATTGTTAAGTTGCCAAAGAAAGGTGATCTTAAGAATTGCAACAATTGGCGAGGTATTACAGTTTTGTCCGTTTTTCCAAAATTAATGGCAACCATCATTCTGGAGCGGATAAAGGTTAGAATCGAGTCTACACTCAAGAGGCATCAAGCTGGTTTCCGCAGTGGGCGGTCTTGTGTCGACCATATCAACACTCTGCGTATCGTTCTTGAGCAGTCTGCGGAGTTTCAATCACCGCTTTACCTCATGTTCGTGGATTTTGAGAAGGCCTTTGACCGAGTCAACCGTGAATGTATATGGAGATCACTTCTTGGTAGAGGAATTCCCCCAAAAATTGTTGCCATTATAAGAGAGTCCTATAACAACGCAAGATGCTTTGTTTTACACAATGGGCAGCTATCCGACTCTTTCGAAGTGCGGCAGGGTGTGAGACAGGGAGATGTTCTATCGCCAATTCTCTTTCTACTGGCGATTGACGATGTCTTGACGGCCAGCGTTGGAACATCAGAGAGGCAGGGCATTCAATGGAGACCGTTTGAAAGGCTTAGCCACTTAGACTATGCCGATGATATATGTCTCTTGGCAAATAACATCAGCGGGCTGAACGGGATGTGTCAAGCTCTGAAGTTAAAAGGAGAGGCGAGTGGTCTTAAAATAAATAGCAAAAAGACAAAAATAATGCTCACAGGCCGCTCCACACATCAGCGTATTTTAATACAGGAGACGACAGTTGAAGAGGTTGAACAATTTAACTACCTTGGAAGTATTGTTTCAGCAAACGGTGGTACTGATCTGGACGTTCAAAGTAGAATAAATAAAGCTCGCGCAGCCTTCGGTTCTCTCTCCCAAATTTGGAAATCATGTCAAATCTCCTTGCGCACAAAGTTGAGATTCTTCGAATCCAATGTCAAATCCGTGCTGTTATATGCTTGCGAAACCTGGAAAGTCACGACTACCATCTCAAAGAAATTGCAGGCTTTTGTGAACCGTTGTCTACGCCATATTCTAAAAATTCGCTGGCCACAAATTATATCAAACGAGGAATTGTGGCGCAGGACAAGCCAGGAGCGGCTGGACGTTGACATAAGAAAGCGTAAATGGCAATGGATTGGTCACACACTGAGGAAACCAAACGATGAAATTGCAAAGCAGTCATTTGAATGGAATCCTCAGGGTGCACGGCGGGTTGGAAGACCAAGAACAACATGGAAATCAACAGTTCTAGCAGAAGCAGACTCCCAGAGAAAGACGTGGCCACAGTTAAAATATCTATCTGCAGACCGAGAAGGATGGAAACGATTTGTTGGCGCCCTATGCCCCAACCGGGGTTACAGGACTTGATGATGATGATGATGATATTGTTCCACCTAAGGTTAGTTCTCTTTTAAGCATCTTGCTTCAGCATAAGTTTACATGTAGCGATGGGAATACCAATATGTGCCTTACTAGGCAGAAGAGGTAGAGTTGTTCCATATTTATCGAGTTCGTCGGCCTTACAATTACCTGGAATGTCTCTATGCCATAGAATCATATAGTTTTCAGTTTTTGATTAAGAATTAATTAGAGCAACGAATTTCATAAAAAAAATTATATATAACTCTACAGTTTACAGATAAATTACACTTTAAACCTTTTTTATGCTTTTTTTCGCAAACTTTAAGCTTAAAATTCATTTTTTCAAAAACCATGTATAGATTTCACTTGATTCAAAAACTAGCTAATAGAACAGAGTACTGGCTTTAAAAAAAGGCATAAAACTTAGTTGTAAGTATTACCGTTATTTTTTAATAGTATTTTTACATTTTTGGTACTATTTTATGAAATTGCCCCTCCCGCCCAAACGGGGTGAGATAGACCCCCCCTCCTGTAGTAAAAATTCTTGTATTAAACTGTTCTCCAAGAAACCGTTATCGTTTCTTGGCGCCTGAGTTATCGTACTATCCCCTCAAAAACCGAGTAACTCTATGTTATTGCTCTTCATTTTTTTTTTTGATCTATAAAACTGAGGCGTAAAATCACATATTAATAAAATTGAAATAATAATACTGCAATCTGCAATATCTATGTTAACAATTTATTCGTTGAAAAGGTAGTTGTTTTACATAATTGGCAAATACTCTTAGATCTACGACTTTTCACTTTTACTTTTAATGAAATGAAAAAAATGAAAAGTTTTCCACTTTGCAAAATACGATTCATCAAATGCTAATATGCAAAGTGAAAAGTACTTTTCTACTAAGTGACAAATTTTGTTAGTTTGCAAAGTATTTGTTGTTTTAGATTCACCGAAGAAATAAACTTTGCAAATTATATTTAGAAATTTAAAAAGCTTTTCAGTAATATTCAAAGAGAAATTTTCATTTACAAAGAAACATTTGTTGTAAAAAAATGTTGTAAAATAATAATAATAAAAAAAAAATGAATCGTTTTGAAGATTTTTTTGAAAATAAAGAAAAGTATCTGTAGAAAAGGGTTAATTCAAAAATTCTGTTTTTGAATTTTTACTGGAAAGTCAGTTTTATTTTCTATATAGTTTTGTCCTATCAGCATAAGACCAGCGTTACTCCTTCCAAAAGAAATTATTTTGTACGGAATCAGAAAATTTTTAAAATATTTGGTATTGAGGGCGTAAGTCGACTTAAGTCTTTGGATCTTATTCTAATTTTATACTTCTTTTTTAATTTAATATAATTAGGTTACTCCTAGGAGCTTAAGTCATCTTCTGTATGCATTTAGTGCCAAGCAAAATTTGACTTATCTTTTTAAGACTTGTAAAGCTCACAGTTTAAATTTTATTATTCCGATCGTCAAAATTTAAGTGTGAGGACTGAGGACTTAAGAAAAACAGAATATTGGGCTTACAAGGAAATTTTGTATGTTAAATCTCAATTCCCAGAATACCTACTTCTATTTCAGATTAATCTTCTCTAACTGGCGCAAAAATAATATTGACCAAATAGTAGTGAAGTTAAGAATTAACTTTGATATCGGAAATAATTTTTCGAAAAATGAGAGTTTTTGATTAGGTAGCAAAATGTCTGTTTGTTTACTTCCCAAAACAACGAATTTCTACGAATTTTTGAATTTTTTTCATACGAACTTTGAACTTTGGGCTAAATTCGTAGAAAATCGTAGACATAAGAATAGACATCAATTTTTTATTTTCCCCCTTCGTATGCCTCTTTTCACTTTAAGTACCTACAACAGTCGGAAAAATTTTGCAGTTTTCTTTATATCTTTTTTTTATTGATAGAAAAAATCTGATAAAAATATATTACTTACTTACTTACTTAAGGTGCACTACAGTCCGGGGTGGACCAGGGCCTCAACCAACAAGCTTCTTCCAGCCGGCTCGGTTTCTAGCTAGCTGTCTCCAGTTTCGCACGCCAAGTTGGTTGAGGTCCTCTTCCACTTGCGTGCGCCACCTTTTACGCTGTCCACCTCTACTGCGTTGTCCCACGGGGTTGGATTCAAAGACTTTCCGGGCCGGAGCATTGGTGTCCAATCTCTCTAGGTGACCCAGCCATCTTAGTCGTTGGCTTTTCACTTTTGTGGCTAGGTCGGTGTCGCTGTACAGCCCATACAGTTCGTTGTTGTATCTTCTCCTCCATTCCCCATCTATGCAGACGGGACCAAAAATCACCCGGAGAATTTTCCTCTCAAAACAGCCTAACGCGTTCTCATCCACCGTTAGCAGTGTCCATGCCTCTGCACCATACATCAAACCCGGGATGATAAGCGTCTTATACAGGGACAGTTTAGTTGCTCGAGAGAGGGCTTTGCTTCTCAATTGCCTTTTTAGCCCGAAGAAACAGCGATTGGCAAGAGTAATTCTTTGTTTGATCTCAGCACTGGTATCGTTCGCTGAGTTTATAGCGGATCCTAGGTAGACAAAGTCTCTGACCACCTCAAAATTATAGCTGTCTATAGTGACGTTCTGTCCTAGACGTCGGTGTTGGGTGTCCTTTCTTGTTGACAGCATATACTTCGTTTTGCTTTCATTCACCGTTAAACCCATCTTCTTGGCTTCCTTCTCAATGCTCACAAAAGCACCACTGACATCACGCTTTGTTCGTCCCATTATGTCAATGTCATCAGCGTAAGCGAGTAATTGGACGGACTTTTGAAAGATTGTGCCTCTGGTGTTGACGTGAGAGCTTTGCACTTTTCTTTCAAGAACGATGTTGAAGAAGTCGCATGACAGCGCGTCGCCTTGCCTAAAACCTTTTTTGACATCAAAGGTGTTGGTGAGGTCTTTGCCGACCTAGATGGAGCAGCGTGCATTCTCCATCGTCATCCTGCACAAACGGACGAGCTTGGCAGGGATGCCAAAACTAGACATTGCTCTATATAGCTCTTCTCTATAGCTGCTGTCATACGCGGCCTTGAAATCGATAAAAAGGTGGTGGGTATCGATTTGAAACTCCTGGGTTTTCTCCAAGATCTGCCGTAGTGCGAATATTTGGTTGATGGTGGACTTCCCTGGCCTAAAGCCACACTGATATGGACCTATCAGGTTGTTGACGAATGGCTTCAGACGTTCACAAAGTACGACAGAGACTGACACTGATGCTTCTGTAGTTGTTGCAGTCCAGAGGATCGCCTTTCTTGAGGATCGGGCAAACAATGCTATGAGGTTCCATTCATCAGGCATGCTTTCCTCCGACCATATTTTACAGATGAGCTGGTGTATACTCCTAACTAACCAATTCATCGCCAGCCGAATAGTTCAGCCACAAGGCCATCAGCTCCAGCAGCTTTATTGGACTTAAGTTTAGATATGGCTATCCTCACTTCGTCAAGATCGGGTGGACGGAATTGTTGGCCTACGTCGTCCAAGTTGAATGGTGCAATTTGCATGTTAGCGGAATTCGGTTCGTCATCGCCGTTATACAATTTGCAGAAATGATTTTTCCATATCCTCAGCACAGACTGCGATTCCACCACGATGTTCCCCTGAAAAAAATATATTATAACTAGCCTTTACCCGCAGATTCACTCGCGCTCATGTTTATTTTGTCAACCGATTCTGGTTGTTGATCGATACAGAAATCATTAACAAAAAAATTATTTATTTTATTATTTCAGGTTATTGGTTAATAGTTACAGATGGAGATCAAATTATTACAAAATAGGTTTTTTTTCTGCATCTAAAAGGATACTAAAAACAATCCTCACTGCCTGTAATAAAAAGTTAACCGGTAATTGAGAGCCTTTTTAATTTTGTCAGAATACTTTTTCCCCATATGTTTTTGAAATACAATTTTTATTTTCAACATTTTAATAAATGGAGTGTATTAGGTTGGATTCAGATGAGAAAAAAATCGTATCGGAGAGGGGTCCATTTCTCCCTGTGTTCAGACGGGAGGTTAATTTTCTAAGAAATTGACTCAAAATAGAAACAAATATTAGAAAACAATGGGAACGCTCACAATAACATATGCCATTGGTTTTTTTTAAAGCCACAAATCCATTCTCTAATTAGTTTTAATTAGAAAAAGTTTTTGAAAAAAAATTCAAACTTAAAATTATAAAAAATATAATAATTTTCAAAAAATGGTTATTCATGGTACCTCCCAAGTAACTATTTTTTTTTGTTTTTCATTTCCGGCTTTCTTGAAAAGATGAACTAATTTAAGTCATGTTTTTTTATGCAGAAGCTCTAAGAAAGTTAAACAAGTATCTCTGTTTTTTTTCAAAAATTAAAAAAAAAAATATTTTAAGAGTTTTCAGAATATTTTCGAATTTTTTTTTTTGAAAATTGTTAATTTCAAAAAAATATTTTTTGAGTTTTTAGAAAATTTTCGAATTATTTTGAAAGCTCGGAGAATAACCCATACGTTTTTTTTTTTTGAAATTTGACACTTTAACACATTTTAGAATGTTGAAAATTAGATATTTCAACATCGAGTTGATAGTTTTTTTTGTCAATTTTTATCTGCATATTAAAAATTTCAAAATTTTTATTCGCATAAATTCATATTTGTCCAAGAATTCCGATGACAGTAATTTTTTTCATCTCAAACTATGAAGGAAGTTGTTTCAGAATTTTAGATAACGAATATCATGCTTTTAAACATTTTTGGAGTTTAGGAACAATAGGTGACATTTAAACTTTTTTATTTTCTTCAGAAATTTTACAAAAACTCTGGGACTAACGTCATCTTTTCAAATTTTTATTTTTATCGCCTATAATCTCTGATCCAACTTTAACTCTGTTATTAAATGAATGTCATCAACTGCAGTTTTTGTTTAGGTTCTTAAGGAAGGAAAAGGTCATGGAAGTTACTTAATTAAATTTATCGCTAAACACACTTAGGGCCAGTTTGTTCACACCTTGTCAACTTAAATCAATGATTATTCCAGTTGGTTATCATTGAATGCGTTTGTTCAGCAAAATTTTAAACAGAGAATCCATGATTTGAGCACTTAATTGGAGAAATCACTAATTCGCCGATTCTGTCTGATTAGCATGATTTAATCAAAGATTTTCTGGAATTTCGTTTGTTCATCATTGGTTATTTCCTGAGCGTAGGTATAAAAAAGAGAAACAAAATCTATTAAATTCCTTCGAACAAAGAACATGAATGAAGAGAAACCAAGCATCGTCCATCTTGCAAGAAAAAAAAATAAACAATTTGTACAGATTTTACTACAAATTGTAGTTATTTTATTTACTATCGAAAAATAAAGTGCTTTTTTGCAAGGCCTAATATAAAATATGCATAGAAAAACTACAACTGGGAAAAAATCCCATCACTAGGTTTCACAAAATGCCAGCACTACCTACACACTTCAACTATATATTTGGAAAAAAAAATCAATTAGCCGCATTAAAATAAATACAAATTTCACGTGTGTAGCTATTCTGTATAGTAATTTAACAGGAAATAATCTTAAATTGAGCACAACATTATATTTCAAGCACTGATTTTCCGTGTTTTTTTTGCACAAAAAATGTTTTTTTCGAAAGCTCACTCACACTGAAATAAGTTAATGACGGAATATGTCTGACAATTGATTGACAGATAGACTGGAAAATGGAAAGATTATTGGAAAAACTATGATTTATTAATCAAACTGAAAATTGAGTGAACAAACACTCTCTGATTATCACAGATTCATAACTATGGGTTTAACAGAATCAGTGATAATCTAATTGCTGATTTAACCCACTGTGAACAAACTGGCCCTTAATGAGTTTATTTGTCATAAACTAGTTTAACTTTATATTTCATAATTTTCAGAAAGTATCACTCAAATTGATTTATTTTTAGATTGTTCAAACTTAAATTACATATTTTCAAGTAAAACTTGCAATGCACTTTTTCTCTCGGTGTACATATACAAAAGGAAATACGAGCTGCCATAGCTTGCAGATGATTTTTTTTTTTAAGGAGTTCGAATCTATGTATGTATATATTTGCTTGGAACTGGAAACTTTAAAGTACTTAAGCACTAAACAAACAATGGATCTACAAAGGGATTAATTTACAAAAGCTCTTTCAATATTAGTGCTTGTAAGTTGTAATAATTACAAAAAATGTTTTAACATTGTTTTTGTTTGTTAGAATCAATATTTATTTGTAGTAAGAAAAGTTACATTATTTAGTTTACTTTCAAGAATAATTTTGAAGCTTCTATGTATGTATGTATGTACTACCTTGGGGATTTCTAAAAGGAACTTAAAGCCAATTACCGGAAGCAACACAACGTAGTTTTGAAATTCTTGAAAATAAAGCAGATGCTTATGGTGATTTTCATCGATATTAATTCGGTATTTTCAGTAAAACAAACTTAAATATTTGTTTTCGTTTGGTATTTTATATGAGTTAGGGGAGAAATTTTACCCGTCATCGAAAGAAACGTGTTACTTCTGTTCCAAGAGAAAGAATCATTTAAGTATATTTAAACACATTTCATTTCCAAGAAAAAATTAAGTTTAATTCCATGTGAAATTTATTTGCGATGGTGATTAGATTTTGTCTTTGTTTGCTTGAAGAACATTTTGTGTTTTAATTGACATTTATTTTTGATTGGATATTAATGCGGAAACTTGTCTATGAATGAATGAACCAACCTAGTCTAGTAAGAAAAGTAACGTTCATAGACAATTCAAGGAGTTAAATTGGTTTCTATTTCATAGAAATTGACAAAAATAACAGGTGACAACTCGTCAATTGAATGACAAATTGAATTCTAATGAATTTGTTTTGTAAAATTAACTTATTGGGGCTCAGGCTAAAATTAGAAAAAAATAAAAAAGCCCCGAAAAATTAAATAATCGATCACTCACTCAGTAAGATGTTTAGGTTAGAAAATCCAGTGGGCTTCCGTTTGTTCCCTTCGCTGGGTCTGGGTATGAAATCTTGCAAATTTAAACTTAATAATTTCTCAATTACAAAATTCCACAAACTACACACTTGCGAATTAAAGTCTCACAAAATTTAATTACATCAATCTAACGCGAAATTTTCTTGCGAGATTTTGATTAAAAAAAATTTTTTGTTGCAATGCAATTAAATTTTGCGAGACCTATTAACTTGGCAAATTAAATCGATTGCCGACCTATTTTTTGATCATAATTATTTATTTTCATTATTCAGTATTCATTGTTCATTATTCTTTATTCATTATTCATTTTTTCTTATTATTCATTATTCATTATTCATTATTCATTATTCATTATTAATTATTCATTATTCATTATTCATTATTCATTATTCATTATTCATTATTCATTATCATTATTCATTATTCATTATTCATTATTCATTATTTATTATTCATTATTCATTATTCATTATTCATTATTCATTTTTTCTTATTATTCATTATTCATTATTCATTATTCATTATTAATTATTCATTATTCATTATTCATTATTCATTATTCATTATTCATTATTCATTATTCATTATTCATTATTCATTATTCATTATTCATTATTCATTATTCATTATTCATTATTCATTATTCATTATCATTATTCATTATTCATTATTTATTATTCATTATTCATTATTCATTATTCAATATTAACTATTCATTATCAAAGGACACGGTAGTGCCCAGCCAAGTTCGCGGCACTACACCCTTTTTACAGGAACAAACTCAGGCGATTTTCAACCCCCCTCTAACTTAGTACCAATAAAGTCAGAAACTTCAAATTCGGAGTATTTGCTGAACTGATCAAACACAAGTGGCTCACCAAATTTCAACTCTTTAGCATTAGTAGTTCCCAAGATATAGGACTTCAAAAATCGCAAAAACCGTAACTGACTGACTCACTGACTCACTGACTCACTGACTCACTGACAGATCATCAAAATTATGGAGCACTTCCCGACATCGTAGAAACTTGAAATTTCGCACAACGGTAGGCCTTGTGGTACATATAAAGGAAAAAATCGAAAATGTGCAATTTTCTATTCAGGGGGCGTGGCATCCACCCACTTTCTTAAATATTCTATAAATTATATGGAGCCTTTCCGATTGTTGTAGAACGATGAAAATTGGTAGGTCGGTAGGACTTAAAGTACTTAGAAGAAAAAAATCGAAAAATTGGAAGTTTCAGTTCAGGGGGCGTGGCATCCACCCACTTTCATAAATATTCTATAAATTATATGGAGCCTTTCCGATTGTTGTAGAACAATGAAAATTGGTAAGTTGGTAAGGTTTGAGGTACTTAGAAAGAAAAAAATTGAAAAATTGGAATTTTCCATACAGGGGGCGTGGCATCCACCCACATACTTAAAAATTCTTAAAAATTATATGGAGCACTTTCGATTGTTGTAGAACGATGAAAATTGGTAGGTCGGTAGGGCTAAGGGTACTTAGAAAGGAAAAAATTGAAAAATTGGAATTTTTCATTCAGGGGGCGTGGTATCCATCCACATTCTTAAAAATTCTTATAAATTATATGGAGCACTTCCGATTGTTGTAGAACGATGAAAATTGGTAGGTCGGTAGGACTTAAAGTACTTAGAAAAAAAAAATCGAAAAATTGGAAGTTTCAGTTCAGGGGGCGTGGCATCCACCCACATTCTCAAAAATTCTTATCAATTATATGAAGCACTTCCGATGGTTGTAGAACGATGAAAATTGGTAGGTCGGTATGCCTTGAAGTACTTAGAAGAAAAAATCGAAAAATTGGGAGTTTCAGTTCAGGGGGCGTGGCATCGACCTACATTCTTAAAAATTCTTATAAACTGTATGAAGCACTTCCGATTGTTGTAGAACGATGAAAATTGGTAGGTCGGTAGGACTTAAAGTACTTAGAAAGAAAAAATTGAAAAATTGGAATTTTGCATTCAGGGGGCGTGGCATCCACCCACATTCTTAAAAATTCTAACAATTATATGGAGCACTTCTGATTGTTGTAGAACGATGAAAATTGGTAGGTCGGTAGGACTTGAAGTACTTAGAAAGGAGAAAAATCGAAAATTTGGAATTGTCCATTCAGGGGGGGGGGGGGGTTCCATCCACTCATTTTTTCAGAATTGCTATTATTTGTATGGAGCACTTTCGGTTGTCGTAGAATTATGAAACTTTGTAGAGCGGTAGGGCTTGACTTTCACCTGGCAAAATAAATCTTTGCAAAAAGGAGTGAAATCACAACAAAAACATAAATGTTAAAAAAGGAGCCAAGTTCTTATGTGTACAAGAAACCCGTGCGTAAAAAGTCTGCCAAAAAAAGTAATGAGATCTAAAATATATGCCAAGTTTTAGGTTCATGAAGTTTAATACAAATATCTTAAGTAGAGTAATATCGAAACAATTCCAAATCATGACAGAAATTTGGTAATTAATGATTACTGATTAAAGTTTGGTGGATTTACTTGGCAAGTTTTCTCTTAAATACTTACTTAATCACAAATTTAAAATGTATGAAAACTTGACCAGTGAACCCACCAAATTTTAATCAGTAATCATTAATTACCAAATTTCTGTCATGATTTGGAATTGTTTCGATATTACTCTACTTAAGATATTTGTATTAAACTTCATGAACCTAAAACTTGGCATATATTTTAGATCTCATTACTTTTTTTGGCAGACTTTTTACGCACAGGTTTCTTGTACACATAAGAACTTGGCTCCTTTTTTAACATTTATGTTTTTGTTGTGATTAATTAGTCATTATTCCTTATTCATTATTCGTTATTCATTATTCATTATTCATTATTAATTATTCACTATGTATTATTCATTCATTTATATTTATATTGCTTTTTAGAATGCGAAGGAGAACAAAGAAATTTTATATTGACATACATATGTAGATGTAATGTCGAATAAATTTTTATATTAATAAAAATATGTTTTAGACACCAGTAAAAAGGTTTTTCGTTTTCAAGCTCCTTGTATGGTTCGTATTTTAATTTTTCAGTTCGAAACGGTAGTAAGCGATTATTTTTTTTTTTTTTAATCAAATTGTTTTCGTTAAAACTTTTTGAGAAATTAAATTTTAAAGTCAATATTTTTGAAAAAAAAAATGTGTATTTTCTTTTCAATTTGATTGTTTTCAAAAATAATTTTTTCAAAATTAAAAGGGTCTTTTTTGTCGTTTTGCCCCAATGCTTCTCTGTACTGGCAAAAACATCGTTATTGTGTGCATTTTTGGTATTTTTTCAACAATTCAGTCATTTTAATTTTCTTCCAACTGCTCAATTTCGATGCACTCTAAGTGTTACACAATTCTAGAAATGGGAACGTTTTGCAGTTTTGATGGCTATGTTGGTGCGGTTTTGAAGAGATTGGTGATGGTATCTTTGCATAATTATGTTCGTCTATGGACCCTGGTATAGTTCAAACTTACATGGGAGTTTTTCTACACTTAGCTGGTAGATGCTGTACTTTTAGTTGCATTTCCTTCTTGTGGTAGAGAAGTTCGCCCTTGATTAGAGGTCAGCGCTACTCTTCATATCCGATTTAGTAAGGTTTCCGTTACTCATCCTCTTCAAGAACTTATTGACTTCCAGGTTTCTGCCGTGAGCAGGTAACTTAATCATCATTAAGCCACTCTGTACTGTCATTATTCAGTTCTGCAGTTCATTTACTTGTGGTCTTAAGAAATCTGAAAAGAACACGGTAAAAGGGATCAGGCTACCGAAGATCACCACCTTAGAGCCATCACATAGAGATTAGTGAAGATATACATAATATGTGATCTTCCAGCTCGTAAAGTTCAAGAAATACGTTTTCCAATGAGATCCAGTAGCGTAACAGAATGAAAAATATGCGGGGATAGCGCTAAAACGTTTTTTTTTTTAGCCAAGGCACGACTTCTTTAAACGCAAAATTTTGTACACAAAACACACTACAACGAAGACGGATGGAAAGACTTATAATTCAAACCTATTTGAGTATACATATCTATTACTCCAAAATCGGTTTTTGGTCCATCACTATGAAAATGAATCGATTCATCTTCCAAGGTTATAAAAACACCCGCCAAGTAGGTACATATAAATACTACCAGAAAAGTCTGGGAAGAATGGTAACTTGAAAGTTTTCGTCAATCATGAATCAAAAATATTTCTGTAATGTTTCAGATACATATAGAAAAATTTGTTTAATGGTTATTCTTTGTTATGGACTGGACATATCTTATGACAAAATTCTTCCAGTTTATTTGTTTTGTTTCCAAAAACTTTTTCTTTTTGCTTTAATAGTTTACTCCCATTATTCTCTGTATATAATATCTCCCTTAACCCATGTCTATCCGAAGGCTTCTTTACTGTCTTTTGTTTGTCTTCTGTTCAATATTTTTATTCTAACATAACGACGACAGCTCATCTCAACCATTAATGTATCGAAAAATTGCCAAATTATTTAATATTATCCATTGAAATAAACTTATTCATCTAATATTAAATAAAATTCTTACTTGGATTCTTAACTTCCATTATGCTAGACTTAAATGATTGATCTTCTATGGAAAAACGTCAAAGTCAATCTGATGTATCTAAGACATTATCATTTATTTAGAAGAAGTTTAGGCTATTTTCTGTTCATTTTATATAAATCGACTGTCATTTCCGCTTCGTCTTTGATATACACGCACTTAAATGTATAATCATACAGCTAAATATTCTTCCATTAATTTGTCTTCATTAGGAACAAAACTCAAATCTATCAAAAAACACCCCTTTCAATCAATTTCTTGTTCGAGTACAAGTTCTCGTAAAACATTAATCCTCGCGTCTATTGTCCCCATCTTATTGAGTCAGTGTACCGCCATTTAAACAACATTCTAGTCCTATAAAATACACACTTTGAGAATATTGTGCTGCTTAAGGCCATCTTTCCATTTTTTATCCACGCATTTTCTTCGTCGTAATACTTTAAGTTCTTACTCCATCATCATAGCATAATGAAAACAACAATAACAACAACAACAACAAAAGAGAATGGGAATTTTTCAAAACGATATCGATGTTGGGTCTTCGGTTCCGATTAAGGATTCAAGACTTCATTGACTGAAATTCAATGCATTAATCACACACCCCAGCCACACATATGCTATGCTGAAGAAAGAAAAGATGACACAATTCCATGCTCATCTGCTACATACATATATCGCCTTGTTTTTCTTTTGTCCTGTCTTTATAAGCTCTTGTTGGAGGTTGTCCTCCTTTTCACATGGCTACCCGATTTAAGGAACGTTCGTCGGCGTCGTCGTTACCTATAGAAACGAGTTGAAGAAAATACATGATTGCGAAAACGAGCTGTTTATTTATTGAGACGAATTAATCCTTGAGGTATCGTCCTTTTTCTCCCATCCATTCATACGCTCGTGTATGTATTTTCTTAACACAAACATTTTTCATTTAGATACTTTTCTATTATAAAATTCTTGCTGATAACATTGTTGTCCAGGTTATTAAATGAATAACTCAACACAACGACGAACGTTTTGTATTCAAAACTCCACATATTATTTCAAAAATTAAGGTGACCATCATATTTCAAATAACTCAATAATACGAAAGAAAATAACGTGATTAATTTTGATTAATGTTCTCGCTGGTTTTCAACTCAAAGGTTTTTCATTTTTTTCTGAAATTCAAATTTTTCTGAACTTCACTTTACTTATGTTTTTTTTAATAAATATTTTTCCTCGTTAAAAATGTTAAGTTATTTTAACCCTGCATTTTTACTGTTTTAATTTGAAGTTTATCCAACCCAAACCTTAGATTTTTTTATGAAGAAATTTTACATCACTCCAACGAATCCTTAAAAAACAAAATTTTATAATTTTTCTAGCCGACCTGGTGAACTTCGTTACCCCTAAGATCATTAAATTATTAATGTCCCTTTGGAAAGTCGAACGGCAAGTCTGTCGGTATCATTATAGAATTCTTGGTATGAGAACTTACTCGCCTTTGAACTTGCCTTTGATTATAGTTGTTTTGATTACGTTGTTCATTAATTTCTTCACCGTACCATGTTCTATTGCATAGTTTAGGTGGGCTCAGATTCCCCAACATGATGTTAACAGAGCTGACTTTGAGTTGCACATCCAATTAATTCAAAAATTCAGTCGGATAGTTTATCACTTCGTCATCATTAGTTACGCGATCAACTGATTTGAACGAATTCAGTGTTTGTTGCAGGTCAAATCATCAACGTCCTTATTCTTTGCAGATAATATCGCACGTTCACTCAGCCAATCATGGTTCAAATAATTGCGACCGATGCTTGGGAACACTTTGCTGAAGAGTTCTTCCTTCGATGATGTAAATTCACAAAAATTCGGCGGAAATGAAATCACGCCAGTTGAAGAATCAACTGGAATCCGGCCATTTCCTATTGCCAGCAATTGTTTTGAAAACTCATCAGCTGATGGATCGTTCTGCAACGCAGCTCACATGTTCGTCGTCAACCGTCCTTACGTATCTCCAGAAATTCGATAATTTCTGACAAAAATTAAGCTCATCTGCAGGCGTTGATCATGGGATGACTAGTTAAATTTGTCTTAAATCTCCAGTATTAAATCTAGCAGTATTATTGTGCCTCCAAGGCGTCTGGTATTGTTCCGCAAATCTTTTATTGTACAATCAAGTGCTTTCAATGCTTTAAATAATAATTTAGCATGTTTTCAACACTTGTGCCATTGCAGAGTTTCTTGAAATATTACATAATGGTTCGTCATTCATCTGAAGATTCAACGGCAATTTTAACGCGGAATGAGCTGTCCAACCGCCTTTCAACAACGTGGCCAAGACTGTAGCTAGGGGAATGATCATAGGGGTTTGATCACCACCGAAATTTTTAAGAAAGGCATTTTTTGTAAATCATACTTTTCCATTTTAGACAATGAAACGTCTAAAAACTAACCTAAGTCCCCTTTCACACGAGGAAACTGAGTTGCCGGGAACTTTCAGTTCCATGGAGAGAAGCGTAGGAGGAAAGAGGGGTGAACAAAATCTCCCTGCTGATTTGAAGAGATTTTTGACATTTCCTTTCACAACTAAGCTAAGGTGTGTTCCAGCTAATAGACTTTCAAAGGAAATTTCAAAAATTGCCTGGAGATTTGTTTCCTCGTGTGAAAGGCACAAGAGATTTTGAAAGAGATTAAAAGAAAACGTCAAAAATCTCCAACAACTTGTTTCTTCGTGTGAAAGGGGACTTAGAGATTCTACCGATGAAGTTACACTCTTAGGGTTGGAGTTAATGTCAGTTCATTGACAAATTAAGACTAACACTGAGGAAGTTATCATATGGGAAGAATTTATTTCTCATAGGAGTGAGTTTTGCGCAAAAAGTTAAATGTTTGACGTTTAAGCATAGTTTACAGTTGCCATGCAAAAGAAAAATCAAATTTTTCAAAACAATTCTTCACTTCTTCTGTGGTTAATATTGTATAATATTTTAGGCGCAAAATATTTGCCTTTGCCTGAGCCACCCATTAAGTCATTAATTAACCGCTTATTAATAATTATCGGCCTAAAATGGAAAACAATAAATTTTGGATGCAAAAACAGTTGCATGCAAATATTGCTGTGAAATGAATATATTTTTTTTTTGGAAGTGTAAATACGTTTTATTCACCACACTTTATCTCACGCGAAACAATTGCCCAATTGTTTTGTAGTTCTATGACAGCAATGGCTCGTTTTTGCATGAAACTGTAAACCAATCATGCAAAAAAGTAATTTTGTATTTCACCTCAATAATTGACATGCAAAAATATTTGCATAGGTTTTCGCATGGGAAATGTTAACTAGGCTTTATAGACGAATTTATTTTCACGCAAGAAATTTCATAAACACCATTTATACTTAGCTTAAATAGTGAAATATTTTTTTTTTGGCTGCTATTCCAGAAGAATCGGTTGCAAGCGCGATGTTGGATCTTGATCTCATTGTTTGCCTGTTCCACCAGGTGCATCGAGGAAAAGTATGTCATCGCTTCCGTCGTCAACCGCCTTCATCAGTGTGTCGTATACTTTCTTTTGTGGTAGATTTAGTATTGATAAATTTGTGCAAACTAATCCTGTCAAGCCTTTTCGATCAAAATCTTGCTCGCGCTGCAATTTTCTATTAAATACATCGTGCATCGAACGATTGGGGACAAGTGACTCAACAGACTGCCGCACATGTCTTCGATCAACCTCGTTGCGGATCTTATCATTCATTTGAAGTTCGGCATTTGATGTCGTTCCTTGAACTCGATGTAAAATATCGCTTGCCATGTCGTCCTTTTATTTTTCACACGAATTGAGCGCGTTTGATGGAAATCATGTACTAAATCTTATCAATCGTCGATTCGGAAGGATCAAATCTACAACTCAGTTATCAAACGATAAACTAAGAGCGGAACACCGTGTATTGGCAATCCCATAATTAGCCGATTGTCAATGTAATAGTGTTTGTCATTCCTTACAAATCAATAATTTCTCTTTCCGGTACAAAGTATAATTTAAGATGAGAGAAATGTGAAATTTCTTTCTGGTCGAAATTTACATTTTCAGCTTCGCTACTTTGTTTTTCAATATGGTTCAATGCAAATCCAACAAAAAGTCCCCACTGAAATTGGATTCACGGAAATAATTTTTGGATCAGACGAAGTAAAATGAGGTGCAAATCACGAAAATTTAATCCAGGTTTATACCTTGGCTCTGAATTTAATAATTTATGCCTATTTCGTTGCAATTTGCAAAACTAAGCAAAATGAAGATGTTGACACTCAAAAATCATGAATCAACATAGGGTGGTCCTTATTTAAAAAAGTTTTGAGCACCCATTTTTTATGTTCATTGACATCTTAAACCACTACCCTGTAAATCAAACTTTTAATAGTCCCCGGTTTTGGTCAGTTTTATGAAAAATCACATTCAAATTTTCAAATTCATTGCGGCAAATGTTAATACAATCCGATTACCCTCAAATTTTGTTTGTACATGTTTTAAATGTAGAAGAACCAAAAAAAAATGGTGCTCAGTAAAAAAAAAAAAAATTTTCCTCCGTACAAATGAGGACCACCCTTTTACACTCTTTAAGAATCAATTTGATTCAAATATTCCTAAATTGTATACTATAAGTCCAGTCATATTATATTTTTACCGTGCAAATTGTGGGGCATTTTTGATTTGTTCGCTCATTTATGTTTTCGGGGCAGCTGAATCCGAATCTGAGGTTTGCCAACAAAATTTCGTGACGCAACATGGACAAAAATTTATAGATATATATAAACATTTTTTTCGAAAAAATTACCTCGAGAATAAAATATAACCCCAAATTTGTATACAAAGTGCATTTTGTTTAATCTTTAGATTCGAGTATCTCAAAAATGTGACGTGATAGAGCAATTTTAAGGCCAGATTCGAACTCAGCGCATCAAAGATCATCAGAAAATTATATCTTGGTTCAGGTTACAAAGAAAAATTAAAATTTTGTCACACAAAGTAATTTCTTAGAGCTTTCGAGTGTATTTTCGAAAACAGTAAAAATACGTCAATTTTCGACAAGCGCTTGAGTCCAAATGGGTTGTCCCAGAGAAAAACCTTAAATAGGGATTTATTGGAAATTGTATATACTTTCAATTTTACTTTGATGTAATTTTCAAATAGTTGGTTGTTTTCAAGCCATTAGTGAATAACTCCCAAGAAATGCATTTTTGCATAATTTTTTGCGTTTTTTTCCATGTTGCGTCACGAAATTTTGTAGGCAAACATCAGATTCGGATTTAGCGACCCCGAAAGCATAAAGGAGGGAACATATCAAAACTACGCCACAATTTGCTCACAAAGACCTTTTTTGACTATATGCAGAATTTGTAAACTTGCAAAAAAAGGTTTGTGATCACCGCTTTTATTTCGTAATATTGGCACCTGAGAGAGCAATCTTGCGATGATCATGGCGAACAATGAAAAGAAACTCTAGCATTTGTGAGCGTTGCGTCCCAATTATTAATATCGTTAACGGTCAACGGTATAAAGGTTCTTGAATGAACTTTGATCGTGGGCAATGTACTTTACTGACCACACTATATCGAGGCAAAACCGTTTCGTATCAATCGTCAATTTAAAATGATCGAATGTAATACCCAGGTGCCAAACTTAAGCCTTACAGCGTTGCGTGTTCTGTTGGAAATTCCATTTTCGTGAGGAACAAAATTATTGGATTGTCAATTTCTTAATGTTTATTATTCCATAGAATACTTATTTCTTCCCATACAAAATTGAATTTTCATATTTTTTCGCTCGAGAACATGATATTTCTTGTTTTCACGATTTTCCTACTTTTTCCGTTGGAATTTACAATATTTTCGGCTGCGTTGCGTTTTAGTCTCGTTCAATACGAATCAAAAAAAAAAAACTCCTTTCAAATCGATAATGTTTAGCCGAATAATGCATGCACGGGCACAACAGGAATTCATTAGTATATTACAGTAGAAGCTCGATTTAGTGAATCTCAAAATAGTGAACTATCCACAATAGTGAACACACTAAATTTTATATAAAAAATGTATTTTGTATACAAATGTCTCGCAAGCATTTAAGATTGTTTGAGAGAACTGAGAAACTGTCTCTGTTTTTTTTATTAAATCTGAAAGAAAGCTTTGTACATCGTACAAAATGCTCATTTTTGATCGAATTCACCATTCAAAAGCCTTTAAAAACTCCCGCTCGAAAAAGTGAACAAACTCCAAAGAGTGAACAGGCCTGGTTTTTATTACTTCACTATATCGACCGTCTACTGAATTTTATATGAGAAAATATTCGAGTTCCCACGACTTCTTTTACTTTTCTGTTCAGAATTTATAATTTCCGGCTCCATTGTGATTCATTCTGGTTTAATCGGAATCCAACAAAAAAAAAACTTGTTCAAATAGGATCATATTTAATCAAGTTATACTTGCGCAAACACAACAAGAATTCATTTTGGTATTTTTAATATGAGAAAATATGAATTTCCGGGGTTTCACGATTTTTTCGACTTTTCTGGTCAGAATTTACAATTTCCAGCTCCGTTGTGATTCAATCTGGTTTGATATGAATTCAGCCATGAAAAACTATTCCAATTGGATTATGTTTAGCCGAGTTATGCTTGTACGAACCCAACAGGAATTCATTTTTATGTGAATGAAGTATAATCCAGAATGAAATTAAAAAAATTAAAGCTATAGTTAGCTATGAAGGTATTTATGTTTTTGAAAATGTAGAGAATGGTCACCTTATTTATAATCTATCCTCAACTACCAAATACTATTTCTAAAGGATAAACAGTTTCAATTTTCTATATTTTAACTACTTGTATAGTATGAACTCGTATATACTCATAAATTTGTTTATGTTTGCATACTTTGTTTATATTTGTTTTGTTTTGTTTGTTTATGGGTGTGTTGGTTTAAGGGTGGAAAACAATAATAATTGGCAACCTTTTCAACAACAAGAAATGAATATTAAAACTAAATCAAGTGGTTTTTTTTATGGGTCACGCATGTATAAAATAAACAAATTGGATTAAGGAGATTAGAACTATGAAACTGTAGGAAATACATAGGAACATACCTTGATGGATACATAATAATTGATAAAGGAGTTTTCT
Organism: Dasysyrphus tricinctus; assembly: GCA_963921185.1. Taxonomy (NCBI): domain Eukaryota; kingdom Metazoa; phylum Arthropoda; class Insecta; order Diptera; family Syrphidae; genus Dasysyrphus; species Dasysyrphus tricinctus. Next base: position 43,571,101 of record OY992531.1, on the reverse strand, counting down.
TGGAAACAGAAGGTACAAATTATTTGAAAATTAATTTAAGAGGATTAAAACTTAAATATATGCTAAACATATACCTTATCCACATAATGATGTAGGTATATGGAGTTAGCTGTTAGCAGGACACTTTTGGAAACTTAGATTAAGAAGTATCCTTTCATTAGTTGCTAACTAATGGCGAATTAGTGACGCAAAACAAAATTAAGTTTTTGTTCGTTTGCAAAAAATTGGCGTATTGCAAATTTCACGTTAACATAGCTGAAAATCTTTCTCAAAAATGGAGACAAACGATCCAAAAAAAATTGGTTGCTGGAAAAAAATTAATTGCTTATTAGTTACGCAAGCAAAGTTGCTTAAAATAAAAATTTAAAAGATTGATACAAAAATGTATTAATTATTTCATGAGGAAAAATTATCTTTGTGTTACTAATTAGTAATTAATTAAAGGGTCCTCCAAATAACTTTTTTTTTTTGAAAATGCTATAAAAAAAACTACTGAATATTTTCTCAAATTTCTTTTTTATTTGAAAGTACAATCCTTCCGGTTAAAAATCGAAAATAATTTCATTCAAATGGCTGCTTTGCTAAGTGGGCCTGCGATCGACTTAGAGAAGATGCCGATTTTGCCAAAAAAAATCATCTTTTCAGATGAAGTTCATTTTGATCTTGGCGGGTATGTAAACAAGCAAAATTGTCGCATTTGAGGCACAGAAAACCCGCACGCCATTGAAAAGCCGATACACCCAAAACGAGTCACTGTTTGGTGCGCATTTTGGTCCAGAGGCATAATTGGGCCATTTTTCTTCGAGCGGCCGTTACAGTCAATGGCGATCGTTATCGGGCCATGTTGAACGAATTTTTGTTCACAAAAATTGAAGAGGAGGATATTGGCAACATTTGGTTTCAACAGGATGGCGCTACGTGCCACACAGCCGAAGCTACACTCCATGTAGTTGTAACATTTTCAAAAAAAAAAAGTTATTTGGCGGACCCTTTACTTTCCAACAACCAAATTTTTCCAGATTGCTTGCCTTCATTTTTGAGAAGGTTGTCCTGTTAAGTTCATAGTGAAGTAAGCAAGGCGCAAATTTTTTCGCAAACCAAGAAATCAACAATTTTTTTTTTTTTTGAGTAGCTAATTCGCAAATAATTAGTTCTCAACAACCAACTTTTTTGGATCGTTTACCTTCACTTTTGAGAAAGGTGTTCTGCTAAGCTTATCTCGATCGATTTTCTTCAAGCTTGGTACCACAGTTGCAAAAAGGCTTACTATTGTACTGAATTCGGTACTATTGGACTTTCACGAGTACTCAAGTACCACTTTTCAATTTTCAGTACTATTTGTACTATTTTTATTTTTTGAAAAGGTCAACTTTCATAAATCTCTAAAATCAAACAAATATGTTCAGTCAGACTTCACCACATCCTTACAAAAAGAAAAGTATTTGTGAACGAGCCCCAATGGCCCATTTAACTGTCATAACTTACTAGAAAACCATCTTCCCGTCGAGGAAATCTATAGCGGGACCGAAAGTGAAATTTTTACACTTCTAAAAATTTAACTGAAAGCGAAATTTATAGCTTTAAAAGTCATGCACGGATGTTCTATTTAGCTTTCTTCGAAGAAGTGAAAAAAAACTTAATTTAAGACATTTTTTTGAACTCGTTGCAACATTTTTCACAAACTTCAATTTACGATGGCCAAGTAAATTCAACAATTCAATTTGTTTTAAGATTTTTTCCTGACGAACAAAAAAAAAAAACATTGAACTTATTAATAAAGAATATCGAGTTCTAGCTGACTGCAAATACCTAAAAATATTTAGAAATGCTTCTATTTCTGAGTTCTGGGTTGAAATTGGCCTTGTGAAAAATGAATGCAACTACATAGCTAGTTCATGTTTTCAAATATATACAGAATTGTCCAGGGTGCTTTTATTATTCCTCATTCTTCCGCAAACGTCGAAAAATTTTTTCTTATCAAAACATTATTAAAACAAAACTAAGAAACCGAATGCAGTTGGACACGTGTTCTGCACTAATAGAAACTAAAAACCTAATTAAAAACGAATGCTGTCACAGCTATATTATTCAAAAAAGTCTATTGAATAGACATTATTACCGAGTAAACCATTTGCCGATGAAGAAATTTTAGAGTAAGAAAAACATATGAATGTAATGTATGTACATATGAATGTAAATACAAAGAAAAGACTTGTGCCAAAGTTGCTATCCGTCCATATGACTTATTTTAGAATAAAATTATAACAATGAAAAAGAAATTATTAAGGGTATTCATGAAACAGCGTAAAGTCGTCGTAAACGTGGTAAAGTTTTAAACTTCGTAAATCTGCCAAGTTTTCCTTACAAATTGTGACAGAATTACGAAGTTTTAATCTTTACAACGTTTACGATGAGTTTACGCTGTTGTATGAATAACCATATTGTAATTGTTTGCGTTGATTTATAACAATTTAAAAAAGTTCAGTACTATTTGGTCTTTTTCAGTACAATTTTTTTCAGTTTTCAGTACAATCGACAAAAGTCAATTTTCATCACTGCTTGGTACATAGTGGTTTTTGGCGATAGTGCTCACAGGTTTTTTTCATTTTTTTTAAACCAAAAATAACGGTACTTGCCATACATTTTTTTTTTAGAAATTTTACATAATCGTATTTTTTTCAAAAACGGCTTGACAACTTTTCTTTAAAAAATTCAATAAATTGATTTTAGTGAAGTCTTCCTTTGGGTGGGAAACCATTTTTCAAAAATGGTTATTAATGGTACTTCCCAAAGAAGCATTTTTTTATTTTCGATTTTCTTCAAAACGATACGACAGTTTTCAATTATTTTTTTTATACAGAAGCTCTCAAAAAATATAAATAGTTTTGTGTACCAAAATTTCAGAAAAAAAAATATTTTTTGGATTTTTAAAAAATGTTTCAAAATTTTTTTTGGAAAATCAAATATTTCGAAAACGACATGATCGATTTTTTTGAAATTCGATATTTAAGAGTTTTTTAGTTCTCTATAAAATATCTTTAGAAAAAATGTTATATTTATGAAAAAATAACGGTACCTTCCATACAAAAGTTAAAAAACCGCAAAGGAAAATATTTTTTTTGCTTAAAAACGACTTCTACGATTTTAATAAAACTTTTTTCATATACTAAAATTAGTACGATCTACTACCAAAAATCTTAAAATTTTACCCTTAGCAACTATTACTAGTACCTGTCATAGAACGTATTTTTTTATTTTGAATTTTCTCGTTATCGGCTCAACAGATTTAGATGATTTTTTTTTATATACAAAATTCAGATTAAAAATAGATAAGATAAAATAATATTGCATATCAAAATTTTCCAAAAAAAAAGTTTTTGGATTTTTAAAAAAAGTTTCAAAATATTTTTTTTTTTTGAAAATTCGATATCTCAAAAACGGGTAGACATTTTTTTTTTCAAATTTTGTTTATAAATATACATAAATATATAATTCAGATTTGCGTACCAAAATTTGTTCTTAAAAATGTTTTAAGGATTTTATATATAAAAAATTATTTTTTTTAAAAACCGCTCCAACGATTTTAATTTTTTCCCATACAATTATATTCAATCAAAAATTGAAATGGCATTCTTTTTTCTCACCTCAAAAGAGTTGTTTAACCAATTTTAATGTCGTATTTCATGCTTCTCTAAATTTTTCTGTCATAATTTCCATATTTTTATATATACAATTTTCTTAAACCCACAGTGTCTTGAACATAAGTGCAAGTACGTGAAGAAAATTGAACACAAGACACAGTCGGGCATTTTATAAGTGTTGCGGTTGATATTGTTTCAAAAAAAATTTGGTAAGTTCCTGGAGGAACATTTCAAATTTCTGAGCTCATCTACATATAACGTCTTGCTCCTATGCCAACAAAAAGGAGCTACACTAAATTTGAAGAAATTCCTTAACCCAGTTAGATTCTAGCTTGTACTCCGGGTCACATAAAAACACATATCGTCACCGCACCAATATCAACAATTTACAAAAACCCTTAAGCAAATAAATCCCAAGCCCATAGAGGGGGCGTGTGTTCTTAAAAATTTCTTATCTCAAAATAAGATTTTAAATTGAAAAGATTTAAATTCATACTTTGATCTTTGCAATAAAAAAACAGTTTAACAAGTTTAAGGGATTCTTGAAGGATTATAACAAAACGAATTTAAGATACATACACATCTCTGTTACCCCAATGTGAAAATGATATTCTGGCTCGACTTAAATAAAAGCTCTTTTAATCAAGTGAATATATTATAAATCGGATTTGAAAATAAAATACCAAAATAATTATTTCTCCTTTAATTCCTTGTTATTTACATTTCAAATATTTGAACTTGTTTAATTTTCAGAAAATGCAACCAGACTTTGTTTCCACAATGGAACGTGGGCCAACTACACAAACTATGACAAATGTCACCATGCTCCTCCGTCACCAATTCCAGACTTCTCACCAAGCATAGAATTGCCATCGCTTATCTATTGTTCGGGATATTTCTTAAGTCTATTAGCTTTAACTTTAGCCTTAATTGTTTTTCTTTACTTTAAGTAAGTAAAACTTTCTTTAAAAAACAACAAAAACTTATGTACTCCTTTATCATTCAATTCTCTCTCTTAACCATTTTCAGAGACTTAAAATGCCTTCGGAATACAATTCATGCGAATTTATTTTTAACATATATTTTATCAGCCCTCTTATGGATTTTAACCTTATTCCTGCAAGTTGTAAGTTGTGAAGATGATGAAGATGATGATGATAAAGTGAAGTCCTTGAAAGTCTAAAGAAGATTTGCTTACATTTTTCAGATGACGGATCATCCTAGCCAGCCAGGATGCATAACCTTAGTTGTACTATTCCACTACTTTAATTTAACGAATTTCTTTTGGATGTTTGTCGAAGGTAAAGAAACGAAACTCTCTAGATTTTCCTTATTTTGTGTTAAATAAATATCTGCCTTCATGTAAATTTTGCTACCTGTAACGTTGGCAGGCAATAAGCTGTGAAAAAAATATTCATTTGAATTCGTATCTCCATCTTACAGAAACGTGCACAAATTGAAAGAGTTCCGCTTCCTTTTTGTGAACGTTCAAATGAAAAATCTGAATATTCTCAAGTACTAAACACAAGTTGTGCAACAAGCTCTCTTTTGTAAGGAGCTATACATATACAAACAACAGAAGGAAGCTTATATCTACCACTTTAAGTGGTATTTTATATACAACCATCACCATTAATTCTTGCATTCTTGGTACACCATACATTTTTTCATGCTGAATAAAAAAAGAATTTCAGTTTTTTTTTTCAAAAAAAAAAAGAAGCGGAAACTATTAGTATGCACAACGACGAGATACAAAGCTGGTAAAACTTGATTTCGCCCCCGATTTAATGCATATTTTCCCTTAAATTACAGGACTCTACCTGTACACGTTGGTGGTGCAGACATTTTCCAGCGATAATATATATTTTGCGATGTACGCCTTCATTGGATGGGGTAAGTTGGTCTTGGTCAGATTAAATTTAGTGTTTTATCAATGGTGAAAGGAAGATAAATTGTATGTATACCTTGCATTTGAAGGATTTTAACGAGTTTTTTTTATAATTTTTGTTCAAAGGATGTCCTGCCGCTATAGTACTGGTTTGGTCAGTAGTGAAAATCTATTCCCCTCCACTTGAGACTGAAAGATTTAATGGGGTAAGTCCGTTGATTGGTTCATTGAAGGTAAGTTTATCCAATGTTATAGTGAAAACTTTTGAAGCTATTGTTTTGCGGTTTTTTTTTTGGAATTTTGGTGGTGCAAATACATTTGCAATTCAAATTAAAGCTTGGTGGAAAGAAAATTAAGCTGGGAGCTTTTTGATCTGAAATCAAAACATGGTAATATATTTTCATGCATAAGGAGTCTAAGCCTCCCGTTGCTTTCAGAAGGTGTTCAAAAGACCCCACACATTTATAATGGTAGATAAGTAATTCATAGTGAAATTATGGGGTTACGTACGAATGACCGACAAAAAAAATGTCGACTGGTTAAAATGTCGACTTTTATCGACTTTTCTGTAAGTTGAAATACCGACTTTGTTTTTACCGACTTATTAAAATGTCGACAGTTTGAAATGTCGATTTTACAAAAAGTCGACTGCCCTAATAGAAGTCGAGAAAAATATCGACTTGTCGGTATTTTTCCCATACAGAAAAGTCGATATTAAATATAAATCGACATTTTAACCAGTCGACATTTTGACTTGTCGATATTTTGTCTGTCGGTCATTTGAAAGTAACCCAAGGAACTATGCTCTGCCTTAAATGTTTGCACGGAATAACTACCTATATAAACTCAAGAATCATAAATTCTTGTCTGATTTTTTAACAGGAACTTAACAGTTTTTTGATGCTGTGGAAAATTTAAGACTATGTTTAAGACACATGTTCTTTTTTCATTCTTATATTAATTAACTCATTTAGGTAGTTATTATAATTATTTAATTTAACCTTTTTCTTAGCTTCAAGAAATTTCAATAAAACGCAATTTTGTTGCCTACCTACACTATAGGTACCTAATGTTTCGAACTTTAAATTGCCTCATTTTCTGGATGTATTATTATTGTATTAATATTAAAACACATTACAGACCCTGAATAAGAGGCAGTTAAGACATCGAGTATATAGGCAACACAAATTAAATTACAAAAAATGCGATTTATTGAACTATGACAATGCGATATTAGATACAAATGATCAGATCATAGTTTGGGGAATGATGTTTACAAGCGCGCGCTTGTAAACATCATTCCCCAAACTATGATCTGATCAAAATGTCGACTATCAAAATGTCGACTTTTAAAATGTCGACTGTTGAAATATCGATTCATAAAATCTCGATCACTGTCGACATTTTGAAAATCGACATTTTGAAAAATCGACATTTTAAAAAGTCGGTCAAATTTGTGTCTATATTTTGATCTGTCGGTCTTTTAACCAGTCGAGATTTTTTCTGTCGAGATTTTAAAAGTCGATCTTATGGAGTCGATATTTTAAAAGTCGACATTTCGTACCCAATCCGAAATTATGACATCTTTAAACAAATAAACAAAGATGATAACTTAAGATAGGTTGATAAACAATTTAATCTTATTTAGAAGACCGTTTTATTTGTTCAGTAATTTTAGTTAGAAGAAATCGAAAGTAATTGATAAAGCGTAATACATTTTATGCATGAATTCCCCTGGACCCATGGACCATTACGTTATTATTTGGAGGTGTGACTGCAACGTGTTGGATAAACAAATAAATTAAATGTAAACAATATCTACATTAAATGTTTCTTTTGTATTTTGGGTTCTATTTATAATAGGTGCTTCAGTTAATTTTGTTGTTCCCTGTGGCGTATACGTACTTTTTTAATCAAATTTTTTTAAATAGAAATTTATTTGAACAAGACAATTTAATTCCTCATAGATTAAAAATACCATTATAGTACAGGTAAAATAAGATATATGAATTATGTTAAACAACAAAATTCGTACCATCATGAAACTCGGTGAAAACATTTCATTTACCATGAATATGAAGCATCAAAAGAGTCTTTAAAAATATTTCGTTTGGAACGGAGTTTTTTGATAGGCAAAAGGGCTTCCTCAATCGAAATGAGATCTCAGAAATATAAACACCCAAGTAACAATTTTAGCTCTTCAAATGCTTTAACAGCGTTTTTAGAGCAAATCTTAAAGCTCTTTGATTTCAAAAGAAGCTCCAGATGCGCTTCTAAAGCAAGTGTAAAGCATGCTTACAGCGAATTCATTGAGTTAGAGAGCTAATTTTTGCTCGAAGCCAGCTCTTTGTTAGTGGCTAGTATGGCTTTGAAGCTCCTTGGTTCATGATTCAGATATCTTTAAAGCAGCATTTTTGACAGCACTTTGTTTGTATTAGTTTAGATAATACAAATGATAAATTAAAATAATATTAGGGAGATGTATTTCATGTGTGTGATAGTAGCAATCGAAAAAGTCATGTGATGTCGGGGAAATTAATTAAATATTCGCAGAGAAAATGTCGTAGTGAGAAATAAAATTAATATTTGTGAGTGCCATGTAAGTGATTTTTTAGTGCGCGTTTAGTTTTATCACAATTATACTGAAGGTACCTCGAAAAATAACAACGCGCCTTCGAAATTATTTATTTTACGCTGTGAAATATTTAAAAAAGTTTACCTAAACAATGTAAAAAACTGATTAGGTAATAAATTTAATAAATCATGAAATTAAATATTTTTGTTTTCATTGCAATATTTTATTGTGTTTTTGTTGAAAGGAAAGATTTTGCATTCGTTTAAATAAATAAAGAAAAATTATTCTGTGATTTTTTTTCCGTCGCCATAGTTTTAATTATGAACATAGTTTGTCTTCAACCGAGCTCTTCTAGAGCTAGTTTCCATAAAATGAGAGTTTTGCGTTCAGTACCTAAAAAGTAGGGTGTTCGGAAATTGAAAGTCATTGGCTAATTCTAATTTCTGGACAAAAATTCTTGTTTATTTAAATTCTATTCAACATTGAAGTGCATTATGATTTCTTAGCACGGAAGCAAGTACTTTTGCGACTCAGCCATAGATTTAATATTATTTAAAAAAAATTTTTAGTAAACTGTTTAATTGATTTTAATAAAGAAAATGTGAATTTAGCATCTAATTTGATATTTGTGGTGCATACTCGGTATTCACCAGAAAGTGAAAGGAATACATTTATTTTCTAGTTTTGGTTTAATTTTTCCCCTTGAAGTCATGGCTAATATATTTTATTGTGGAACACCCTAATATTGAGTAGTAGTATTTTATTTGAGAGAGGTTTAGTATTGAGCTCTATAGTCGATTTGCTGTAGCTCTATCGAGTCTTCACATTTCCCAATGCTCAGAGATAGATTTTATAATGCTCTGAGAAATTTCAAGCGCATGCGCTAGTGTTAACTTCACAAGAGTTTGTGTGAAAGTATTAGTAATTAAACTCTACAGCCGTTTTTTGTGTAGCTTTTGAAGTGCTATTTTTTGACATTTCTATAAAGTCATGCGTTAGTATTTTGAACATGAAATTAAGCAGCTCTACAATGCTTCTTTATGTGCTGATATCAATAGTTAGCTCGTTTAAAAACGTTGAACGTTATTAAAGAGCTATTTTTAAATCGTGAGTCGTTATAACATTAATAGAGCTAAAAGTGTTCTGCAACTTCGATTATAGAACATCATTTTTATATGAAATGTAGGGAGCTGTGCAATAATCTATTTAAGAGCTTAAGCTTTGGATTTCACTGCTAACAAGCTGCTAAAGAACAGTTTTGCTTCTATTAGCTCCAACGATGTTACATGGGCAGGATTCTTCAGCATTTTTTTTATTTTTTTGTCAAACACTGAAGAAAAAACAGTAAAATTCGCTTCCCCGCAAGTGTTGTTCATTCTCATTTTCCCGAGCCAAATGTTAAACTAATGATGATCTTGAAGCTTGGTCTTTAAGAGAACAAGAAGACATTTAAAGGACAGTTGACCAAAACAAGGGCAATATTTTGCAAATGTAAGTAGAGAGGACGTACATAGAAATTACCAAAATATGGAGGAATGGTCAGCAATTTCCATTTTCTTACCCTTTAAACGTGACATTAAGGAACTTAAACAAACAAACGTTTTTTTGACTTCCGAGTTATTTATTCGTTCGGAAAATGATCTCGAGAACTTATTCAAGTATGTATTACATTTTACGACAGGAAAAGATATAAGACCTTACCGAAACTAACAGACTGTGCCTTACAATCAACCATTAAACAAACTGTAAGAAAATTTTAAGTTTCTCGGAAACGATTTTACTAAGATAATAGAATATGAAGAAAATTTGAAAAGAAATTCTTCTGTTTAAGTGGAGTGTCTGAATATTTATAATTCAAGTTAAAAGTTAAGTTGAGCTCACTTGAACTCTTAACTTGATTTTAAGAAGGTTCATTTTGGTGAAAAAAAAATCTTCTTTCGAAAATTGGAAAGATTTTAAACGAGTTTTGAAGAAGAATTTTATTACTCTCAGGAGTCGCTGCAACTGAGCTAGACTCAAACAAGTATATGCTAAGTAATAATTTTGTTTGCCCATGCCAAATAGTTAAACAAAACTTAAGAGCCTTTTGGATTTTGTCGAAATATTTTTTTGCTCATAAATTTTTGAAATATAGTTTTTAATTTCAAAATAATAAAATATTGTAAAAATATCTTTAGAAAGTTCATTTTTAGACTATTTTAATACATGTATTATGTTTCTATTTTTGTTTGTAGTACCTCGTGGCATAATGGTTAGTGCGTTGGACTGTCATGCCAAAGGTCTGGGTTCGATTCCCAGCCACTGCCACCCAAAAACAGAAATGCTTCTCCTAAGTTACGAGGATGCGAGGATCTGACAAATCCTCCAAGAGTATTACTTGTCATAATTAAGGTCCCTTTCATTCCTGCAAACAACACGCACACAGGAATAGTTGAGAGTTGTAAGCCACTAGGCCCTCGTTCTCAATGAGCTGTTGCGCAACTAAATTTATTAATACATTATTTTTCAGATGTTTCTATCAATAATAAGAAATATATAAGCAAACATAACTGATACCGTATTTTATACGAAATTTTAGTCGGAAACCTCAGATTCGGATTCAGCACCCTCGAAAACATAGTGCTCGCTAAGGGCCCTTTTGAGCCCAAATGGACTGGACTAATATTGAAAATATCAGTCCAAATACATATATGACCTCAACCTGCAATTTACAGGACGATCCCTGGCATGAATTTTAAGTGAAAAATACTCTAAATAAAAATAATTAGTTAGATACTTTTTTGAATTGAAATGAAATAAAAAGTACATTAAACAAAAAAATAAAAAAAATTAATTTAAAAAAATTTTCAAACAAAAAAACTTGATTTTTTTAATTTTTTTTTTTTTTGAAAAATGTAATTTTTTTTTTCATTTCCATTCAAAAAAGTATCTGACTAATGCAAAACTGTGAAAAAAATCCACTGGAATTGCGGTTTTCTTGTCATTTTGATGACAACTTCGCATTGTTTAGGAACACCACAATTTGTTCCTTTACCTGGTTTGTAAGACTTTGAAGTTTTGGTGAGGAAAAACGGTTCGATGAATCAATTTGAAAATTTACAAGAATATTGATGATTTAAAAGTCTATAAATTTGCATACCAACGCAAGCCATGCAATCAATATTTGCAACGAAAAAAAAAGATTTACGACAAGACCACAAAACGTCGGTTTTTAGTACTTTTTTTAAACTAACGGTGAACGGTAAAAAAAATAATTTCTACAAAATCATCTAATTTCCAAAACTGTCTTTGAAATTTTTATAACATCATTACTTGCTGAGATATTGGTAATAAAGGCTAAAAGTATCTTTTTTCATTCAAAGTCAGATAAACCATGTCAAAAAAAATCGTACGACAACAACAAAAAAACTGAATTAAAGCTGAATAAACAAGGTATCTGATCATGACATTTAATTGACTCAAAAAAAATTATCCATAGAAATGAGGACCTTCAAAAAAAATAAAAAAAAAAAAATTTAGTTGTCTCGTCTCATTTTTTGCAATAACGCAATAACGGTACCTATTTCAAAAAAATTTGTTTGCAAACAAATCTCAAAACAAAAAACATAAAGCTGTAAAATGCTTTTTATTTCAACTCAATACGACCACTCGTCACAAAGATACAGCTCTTCAAAAAACGCTAACAAAAATTGAAGAACAAATTTGTTCCTTTAATATTGTTGACTAGTGTATTTGCAAACACTGCATCTGCCAGCACGTAGTGGTTCCTTTTTCGAGAAAAAGTGCATCAAAAGTACAACTTTTCGCAAAATTTTATTAGTGACGGAAAGCATTTCTATTGCAATATTTCCTAAAGTCCTCGACTGACTAATTATAAATATAGTTACGACAGATCACAAATGACCCCAAAACCCCCGACAGAGATGTGCTTAAAAGTGCAAATTTGTTCGTGTTTTTAAAATTTTAGGAAATATATATCTTAAATGAAAGGTCTTGACTCCCTGAGTACGAATATGTACGTGACAGACGTCTAATTGGCCTCAAAATCCCCGACAGACATCTCCGAAAATACAACTTTCTTAGAACTTTAAGAAACCACTTCAAATATATCTCAAATGAAAGGTTTTGACCTCCCTGAGTACAAACCACCAGACGCGGTGTTTTTTTTTTTTATATAACTGATGTTACCCCTAGAAATGTATCGGAATCCATAGCTCTTGACTACCAGACCAAAAATATATATCATAACCACGTTTTGAGTTCCATCCAACTTGCCAGATCGGGCTCCTTATCGCCAATTGGGCTACTCGAACTTTTCACTAGCTCCTTCAAATTGTGATTTGACATAAGTCCAAAGTTGGGCTATTTAGTTTTGAGTTTGGGTGATTTAAGGCTTTTTAAAAACTGACAGAGAGAAATTATTTTAGTCTGTTCTGTTAAATCTGTAAAAATCGGTCAAGAAACGTTGACAAATGTAAGGATACTCATGTATTTTGTTTCAGCTTTAATCGTTTATTGACCAATTTTATCGATGAGAGAGTTATAGAACGTGGACACAGAATTCAATAGGCTGGAAAATGCTATAAGAATTATGAAGTGACTTAAAATATGTACAATGTACCTGTGATTTATGCAAATTTGACTTCGAAAATGACAGAAGAATCATCTGAAAATTAAATAAAATTAAGTCATCCAAATTTTATTTTAGATCTTCGAGCTTTCAGCAACGTTGTTCTGCAATATAAATTATCAACTAAAATGAAAATGAAATATTAAATTTGAAACTGAAAGTGTGCTGTTGCTGTGTGTTTGGAAGTGAAGTTTATCAAGTTTGGTCAAATTCGGTCTTGCGGTTTGCTAAAAAGGTGCAGAAAAACGCACTCTGGGAACCTGTTATTAATCTATAAAAACAAAAAGTTAATTGAGTTTGGAAACAAATCAATCAACTACGAAATTTCGTTTCCAGAAAATAAAATAAAAAAAAGTAATACAGTCGAATTTGTTTTGTTAATTTGTTCTAAAAACTTTTGTCTACCCGAGTGGAGCGGGTCAGCTAGTAATTTATAGAAATAATATGAGTAAAAAAAAAAACAATTTTAAGAATTTATGATAAGGGAAGGGGGTAAGGTTATCTACCAAAATAAACAACTTTTCAAGCACCAAAATAGCAACAACACATTTTAACCAAGGAGGGCAAAATATAAATTTTTCGAGGTATTTTGTTTAAATCATAAGCATGACCTTTGGTTTCTCTCTAACGCTTGATTTCACGATTTAGCCACAATTAATTAAAATAAATAAATAAATTGGGTGGCGCAACAGCTCGAGGAGAACCAGGGCCTAGTGACTTACAACTCACAACCATTCCTGTGTGCGTGTTTGTTGGACAGGAATGGAGGGGACCTACAGTTTTTTGCCGAGTCCGAACGGCTAAATGAGAAGCACTTTTTCATGACAAGTATACTCTTGGAGGATTTGTCAGTTCCTCGCAAGAGGCAGTACCTCGAATAAAACATTTCTGTTTTTAGGTGGCACGGCTGGGAATCGAACCCACACCTTCGGCATGACAGTCCTACGCACTAACCATCAAGCCACGAGGTACTACCCACAATTAATAAGCTCCCTCTATAATTTTTGATATTTAAATTTTACTGCACGAGATGAGAGAAGGTAAAAGATTAACCATTATATTGTTTGTTCTTACAGGAAAGTTGCTGTCATTGGCATCGCTTGTGTCCACTTGCTGACACAAACAATTAGTTTTATAGAAATAAAATTCAACAATAATGTATTCTCAGAGATTTAGACCTTTTCCATAGCTAAACCTTACCAAGAGCTAAGTCTCCAATGCTTTACCTCTGTTAAGCATTTCATTTTGTACTCAAAACAAATACTTTCTCTATAAATAGAAGTTAAAAGTTGTAGCTATTCTAATGAAAGGCAATAATCCCCCCCCCCCCCCTTTAAAATGTAAAAAATAAATATTTGCATATTCAACTCTTATTTAGGACTTTCATCAACCACTTCCATTTAATAAACAAACATCCCATTCATTACTCTATAAATTAATTCATGTGTACATTCATTCTTGAACTAATACCTTTTTTATAGAAATCCCTAAAAACCCAACCATCCATTTTATATCAACTTTCATGCTCATTCATTATAATTGCAGTTCAGTTAGCAAATAAAAAAAAAAAAAACTTATACCAGCAGGGAGCCAAACCAATAAATTTATCACATAGAGTCCTTATTTCCTTTTTTCAAGTTCGATGGAGCGAAATAGTAAAATGGTTTCACTATCATTGTATCCTTTATCGCTTTTGCTCTTAGTTTTATATTTTCAAAACTAAAAACACAAAAAAAAACACACATAAACTTTAAACTTATTTCGCTTTTATTTTGCAGCTGGAAATTGAATGCTCATGGATGCGAGAGTCCCACATCGATTGGATATTCCAGGGACCAGCTTCCCTTGTTATCTTGCTGAATTTGATTTTTCTCTTTAGGATCATGTGGGTAAGAACAAAAACCCAAATAAAATAAAAAAAGAAAATGAGTGTAAATAGTGTCCACTATTTGAAATCGAAATTTCAAAGTGCAGTTCGGTGGACATCTGTGACATTTATTCCTTCTGGGCTTTAAAACTTTTCATTTCTTAACGTGTGTGTGTCTTTTTTTTTTTTCTTCTTTTTTTTTTGAATGTTCACCCTAAGGTACTTATCACAAAGCTGCGGTCGGCTAATACCCAGGAAACTCGACAATACCGTAAAGCTTCAAAGGCTTTACTGGTCCTAATACCATTGCTGGGCATTACATACTTACTGGTTCTGTATGGACCCGAACATGGTCTGGAACGGCACGTTTTTGAAATTCTAAGAGCCCTCCTCATTAGCACACAGGTAAGATTTCCTTTTGTGCAAAGGATGCATTTTCCTTTGGAAATACAAATATTTAATGGGGACTTTTGTGGTTTATATCTTTTTTGTAGGGATTTTCCGTTTCCTTTTTCTACTGTTTTCTGAATTCAGAAGTGAGATTAGCACTGCGGCATCGATTCGAACGATGGCATGATGCAAGGAATATCAGCTCAGAGCAATCAATGCGAAATAGAAGGTAATTTCATTAAAATGATGTGTGTTGCGTGTAAATGGACAGACATTAAGTGCTGTAACTTTAATGTGAATTAAGTGAAGTTCTTAGTCAATGGGAGAGATTACAAGTGGAAAGTAGATTGTAATGTTTACTTGATCCAACAAGAATGAATATTGAAATTGAAAGAGATATCAATTAAATTCGCACTAACCAGACGTAGTTAATAAGACTTCATCAGACACTATTAGCAATGGGTGCTTAAATTAATCAAACAATACCACATAATTTTAAATAAAACAATTTAACAAAATCACTAGCAAAAATGTGAGTTCAAAAAAGTTGAAAAGGGGAAATTATTATTGAAGAATTGTTCATTAACTAAATATAAAGATAAATTCTTTATAATGCTCTGAATATTTTTTGAGTTTTTCTTAAAATTTTACTTAAGAAATTTTCGTATGAGTTTTATATGGCAATACTTAACATATGAAGAGTCCAGGGGAAAAACGGCTTTAGTCCACTTGAATTGATTCCGAGAAAAATTAAGTTGTAAATGTATTACTAAAATAATGGCTAATTCAAAGAAAAATAAATACTATAAAACTAACAATTTTTTTGTTGAGCACGCAGTACTCAAGTAAGCAAACATATTATATTGATTTTAACATCTTGAATTTTTTTGTATGATACGCTGACGTGAGTCAAACGGACCTTCGAAGTTTAAACCAAAATATTTTAAATCAAAATAAATCTAAATTATTTTTTGGAACGTCGATATTTTGAAAACAAGTTTATAATTTTTAAGTGAGTTGTTTTATTAATTAAAAGAATAAATTTCATGTTTTTTACTTTTTCTAATAAAATCCATGTTTGCATTGTAAATTTTTTTTAAATTCTAAGAGCAAGTATATGTGAGCCAGTCTTGAATAGAAAAAGTTTATCTAAATATATAAGAGAAAGCATGAAGTTTCCGATCTAGTAACACATTGGAATTGGGATAGAGGTAAAGATTTGTTCGACCTTTCTTCTAAGCAGACAATAAGGTGCCAGTTATAGCTATCATTGAAACTCATCATTGAAAACTTTAATGATTGATTTTGAGATGTTTAGAAAGCAAAATCATTTATTATTTTGATGGACGATTAAAGCTCTAGATTCAATTTATATTTCTAGTCAAAAAAAAATTTCAAATAGGCCCAACTTTCCACAAAAATTGACTTTTAATTTTTCAATGATCATTGGTAAGGTAGTTCTGAAATAAGAAAAGTCTTTTTATATGGAAAGTTGGGCCTATTTGAAAAATTTTTTGTGGTAGAAATATTAATTAAGTCTTTAACTTTATTTTTCCATCAAAATAATAAAAGATCTTACTTCCTAAACGTCTAAAACTCGATCATTAAAATTTTCAATGATGAGTTTCAATGATAGCTATAACTGGCGCCTAAAAGTGTTGCTTTGGAATTTTAACAGAAAACAAAAATATTTTAAAAGTCTTAACGAGTCAACCAATTTGCTTCAAACTTGTGGGAACATTTTTAATATTAATTTATATTAGCTCATATAGAATGAGTACTTATGTGTGACCTTCAAAGAAATCTTTATAAAATTACAATTTATGTTTACGGAAAAAACAGCATTCATATCAAAAAAGTCTTTTAAAAATTTCTGAGAAATTCGTCTTATTTTAAGCTATTCGTCCAATACAGGCTTTCGTCCTCGTTGCTTTGTGTCGAAGGATGTTTATGGATGTTTAAGCTAACCTTTCAGTACTTCCTCCGTCAAAATTGACATTGCGTTTTTATAGTTTTCGAACTTATCACCAAGTTTATACATTACTTGGAGAAATTTAGAAGGCTAAGGAATGGGGTTGGAGTCGGGTCATCCCATGAAATAGACCGCACCACCTGCAATACCCCACTTATCACACTTATTTAAACGTAGGGTCCTTTTTTTGAGAAAAATAGGACTTTCCCTAACGGTTTTTAACATTTTTATGGAAGGTAGTATTATTTTTTCATAAGGGTATAATATTTTCTCAAAATATTCAAAAGGTTACTGGAAAAATCTTTGAATACCAATAGGCTCCAAAAAAAATTTGACCAAATGGTATCGAAATATTAAGTTTAAAAAGAAAATGAAATATTTTTTTAAAAATTCAAAAAAATATATTTTTCGAGATTTTGAATACACCAACTATTAAAGTTTGTTGAAGTGGTCGGCACGTTTGAGAAATCAATCCATTTCAAAGAATTTACCTTAGGAGTATTCCTTGACATAGAAGGGACCTCCGCAACAACGTTGAAAATGGCACAATACAGCAAGCCCTTGCCTCTGTTGATATCAACCCAATGTTAACAAATGCTGGACTCCTTGCATCAAACTGGAATTTTCAATGCGAAAATAGATGACAAAAAAAAAGCTAGGACGTAAACCAGGTTCTAGTTAGATAAACACTGATGACATTGTGATAAGGCCATCGGGAAAATTTGTCCCCATTCTGTGCGAACTCCTACAAACAGCTCTTGACAAACTCAGTAATTGGGCTAGTAGCTGCTGACTCAATGCCAACCCTTTGAAAGATAACTGGTTCTGTTTACGAGAAAATGAAACATTCCAAATAAAAACTCCCCCCATCATAAATGGGACACCACTGCATATAACTGGCACGAACAAATATCTTGGTTTTGTTATATCGATCGTAAGTTACTAACTGGAAAGAGAACATCAAAGAAAGGGCTAAAAGCTTTTCTACACCTGCAACTTATTTTTGACAAAAGGTGGGGACCCATCTACATTACTATTCATTGCATATACATAGCCATTATTACCCAATCCCGACGCATGTATTATTTGGTTTGGTAGCCAGCCTTGGACAAGGCAACCAATAATTTTAAGACTATGCCAAAAATTCAGAGACTGGCATGTATCGGAACAACTAGTGCCATGAGAATCACGCCAACTGCAGCCCTGGAAACTTTTCTCTCACTAGCCCCACTTGATCTTTTCACGAAAGAATACTTTTCGACTTAAAGAGTGTAAAAATGGGAAAAGGGGCCACTGTAGTTATAGCACCATAATGAACTTCACTAACATAGACATTAAAACTCAAAAATATGGGTGGTCTGTATGGCAATAGGGTTTTAAACTTATAATCCTGCTAAAGCATACGAAAATCAATAGAAGATTCTGACATATAAATTAGGTAAACATGAATTAGTATAAATATTTTGCCACCTGATTGGGTTTTTTTTAATTTTTGAGACTTAAAACGATTAAAATTAAAATTAAAATTAAAATTAAAATTAAAATTAAAATTAAAATTAAAATTAAAATTAAAATTAAAATTAAAATTAAAATTAAAATTAAAATTAAAATTAAAATTAAAATTAAAATTAAAATTAAAATTAAAATTAAAATTAAAATTAAAATTAAAATTAAAATTAAAATTAAAATTAAAATTAAAATTAAAATTAAAATTAAAATTAAAATTAAAATTAAAATTAAAATTAAAATTAAAATTAAAATTAAAATTAAAATTAAAATTAAAATTAAAATTAAAATTAAAATTAAAATTAAAACTACTCTACTCTTAACAAAATATTTATTTGCCCATTATATTGTAAAAATTGTATGCGTCAACAAGTAAAGTTTCGGCTAAAATAAAGGAACTTTGTTGAATTCTGCTATTTTCCTGTTTTAGTGGAATAAGTAACCAGGGTACAATTTGGCTCAGTTCAAGTGATGAACCGTTCAGCCATTTCATTTCCATAACATATGTAAATGTCACGGTGTTTCGGTACCAATCGAGGGTGGTGGAATTTGTTTCGCGATTGCCACGTGGCTATTCGAAGATATCAATACAATATTCTTGTTCGTCAATTTACATATAAAAAGATATTTTTCAAACTGCAAGCATTTCCGCTCGTAAAACACTGCAAAACTTTGGGAGTTATTTTATTTATTTAAAGGTGGGTTGTGTGAGAAAATGCCTGACCCTACCCGAGTTTCCGTTTCGGAAACCGTCTATGAAGACCGGTACATCATTTATTTAAAAAAAATTATGTCAGGTTGTCTGATAGCACAACTGGGCTAAGATCTACATATGTACGTATATATAAGTATGTACGGTGATATATCAATATTTAATACTTGTATCTTATCGCAAACTTTTAAAGAAACTTTTTTTTAATTTCTGAATGAGATATTAATATTTTAGCTTGATTTTTGCATAAGCTCTTACCATTTTAATCCTACTAAGATAAAACCGATGGAAGTTTATGAATAAAAAAACTTGGAATTTTTCATATGTGCATATTACATATCCGTTTTGCGAGTAAACCTATACATATATTAATACAATGGATCAAAGTAATCTGATATGCCCCGTCAATCCCTTAACAAAAGAAAAATTTGAATAAAATTTGCAAAAGGTTAACATAAAATCAAGTGGGTTTTATTAAATATATTGAAAAGGCCTTTCTGGATCATTGAGTATAAATCTGTTGATACCTCTATTATGCGCAACAATAGTAGAGTAGATTACATTCTTTTTCGATTCAAAGGAATATTTTGAGTGAGATAATTTTAAAGCAGATATTCGTTCTCCCTTATAATGTAGAATTATTAAATATTGTATAGAAAAGGAAAGAAAATTCCTTTTTATAACACTTATTATATATTCTTATTTCGCTTTTGCAACATTAATTTGTATCTAAATTTTGTATTTCTCTATTTCAGATACAGATTTTCAAAGGACTATTCCCAACGATCAAGAACTGAGAGTTTACGGTGAGGAGATGATATTTTTTTGCAAAAAAAAAATATTTTTAAAGAAAAAAATATTTGCTCGTGATACCTTGATTATATGTGTGTATGTGTATTTATATGGCCTTTTTAAACATTTATTTTCTCTGTTTTATTTGGTTTTATTATTGTCTATCAAAGTATTGTCACATTTTTCATTCTTGCACATTTTTATCTATATACTGTTTTTTTTAACATTCAATATCATTTACTTAGCATAAGCAAATAATGTATTGTGGTTAAAGGGTACATAACCTGACATAAATGTTGCAACACGATATGTTTAAATATACGGATTTTCAAACCGAGTTTAATCGAGATGGAATCAGCAAACTGAGTTCGCAAATTTAATTGGATTTTGGGAGCAGTAGAAAATATGTGAACATTTCTGATTTTCGCACGTTTTTTTTTATTTATCGACATCGACATCACATCCATCCCTCAATGGAATTTTAAAGTTGATAGCTTGACAGATGGGGAAAGTTTGACGGAAAAAGTTTAGTTTGATCCAAATGCCAACCAATTGTATAAAAAACTTTCGGAATTTCGGAATTTTTAGAGGTTTTTTAATCCAATGACATCGTAGCCATCCTTTAATGGAATTTGATTTCTAATTGCTTGACATACATATGGGAAAAAAAACTACATTTTGACGAAAAAGTTGGTTTTAATCCAAATGTCAACCAGTTGCCCTGAAATCACTTTTTTCCGGAGAAGTAAAAAATTCAAAAATTTCCAATGACATCGCATAGCCATTCTTTAATGGAGTTTGACAGTTGATGGCTTGACAGATGGGGGATAAATTATATTTTGACGGAAAAGTGTATTTTGATCTAAATGTTATCAAATTGCCCTAAAATCGCCTTATCCAGAGAAGTAGAAAAACTGAAAATTTCAGACTTTTTAGAGGTATTTTCATCCATTCACACTATATTGTTCCCCTTCAAACGACGTGTGCGATCAAATTTGTCTTTGCTCTATCTGCGTACAAGGCTTTAAGATTTAAAACCAACCTTTTCCTTACTAAAGAGAAAAAACTTTGATAGTTTCATCCAAGTTCTTGAAGTCGTTTCTCAGAAACCAATTACAAGATCTTTTGTTTATCGGCCATTCCAAAGTAACGGAGAAGACAATCGGACGCTTGTAGTAAGGTTTTTCTTGTTAAGAAATTAATATTTTTTTATGAAACTCAGTGGGTTTTAAGAATTCATCACAAAGTACACGACACATAAATTTCAACAAAAAATTATGAAATTAAGTAAGTTTATACAAAAAAATAGATGGTAACGGAGAAGACACGTACGATTTAGAGATTTCCGACCTTTGCCTTCAAGTTTTAAATTCTGCGCCGTCCATTAAGATATGAAGTTGATTTGTTTGCACACTTTCATAAGACCAATATTTATCAAAAACCATCCTTGGTTTAATGGCAACTTTCATTTTACCATCAGAAAAAAATATGAGAGATGGTAGCGGAGAAGGCAACTAATGGTAACGGAGAAGACACGTACGATTAAAGATTTCTTTTTGTTCAGTTATATTGTAATTCGTATTTTTAAATTATTCTCATCAATGATAAAAGTGATTCAGGCAATTGAAAAATGTGTATAAAATTTCATTGAAATCGGTTAACGTTAACACGTGCTAGCGAGCACTCGAAATTTTTCATTCAAAATACATGGGGTTTTCACAGTTTTTACTCAAAATATCAGCTAAATTGTAAAAGTTGATGGAAAATCTTTAAACTTGGCACATAAATTAACTACCGTATGGAGTATCAAAAAAAAATATTTTCAATAGTTTTGTATAATATTAACCCCATAAAAAATTTAATTAAATATCGTTGTATTTGTGCATTTGTTGCTATTTTAAATGGAGTAACTGTTATTTACAAAAATAAAAAAAAAATATATTTGTAAACTCCTTATGGAACTTAGCATATGTACCAAGTTTAAAGTTTTTCAATCAACGTTTACACTTTGACCGGCACTTTGAGTAAAAGACTGTATTTTACATATATGAAAAACTTCAAGTGCTTGCTAGCACGTGTAAACGTCAACCGATTTCAATGAAATTTAACACATATGTTTTTTTAGTTACCTTGATCCATTTTAAGCATGGAGATCAAAGAAATTCAGACTTGTAAAAAAAAGTGCCTATGAGTCGTTGAAATTTTGATAAGAAAGTGCAATTTTGTCTTCTCCGTTACCCTGTTTTAGACCGTTAGACATGATTTAAAAATCTATAAAAAATCCACTATAATCCTTTTTCAAGTTTTGCTTTGTATGCGGAATAATTTTACAAACACTAATATAGTTTACCATTTATACCAACTTTTGTCATTTTTCGGTAACGGAGAAGACATGAAATGTTCAGTCATTTCGAGGCGTATTACTATTTTTACAGCAGTCCTATCAAGAAAATAGTTCCAAATTTAAATAGTGTATTAAAAACACTTATAAAAACCTAACTGCACATCGCCATTTGCATCACAATTTATAGAGAACTGATAGCAGCAAAAATACTGAAAAATGGACGGAAGATAAAGTATGAGCTTTTTTGATCACTTGCCTATTATACAACAACAAGTACAATTTTATATTTATATTGGCATATTTAAATATATTTTGTTCCTTAATTTGCAATTGAGTTGCTTGGTTTCGAAATTTTTGGAATGGCCGTTATACGTAATAAATTAATTATAATATTCAAAAATCCATTTTTTCTGCCGATACCAAACGATGCTACCGAGATTTTCAGTCTAAAAAGTACGGCATGGCTTCGGTATCGTTTCGGATGCTTTGGACCTGGTATCGTCTCGGTTTCGTGCCGGTTTGCAATACCGATACGTGATTTACCTCGCCCAAAAAAACTGTAAATAACCACAAAACTCGTTTTTTTTTCTAGTTACTAAAACAACTCCTTGAATATTTTCGAGCTAAGAAACATAAATGTATGCCAACAAACTTTATATATCGTGCTTTTCTTAACAATTAAAATTTCAATAAAGAATATCTTGAAGATTCTTTAACATTATACAAACTGGGGCACAAACAACCAGTGACGTGACAGTGGGGCAATTTTAACGTGAACTCAAATGACATAAAAACGAAGTACAAATAAAATTAATTAAATTAATTACTGTTCCACAAAATTGCTAAATTATATCTTTAAAAACTTAACATTTTTCAGAAACTTATTTTTTTAACTAAACGCCAAAAAATAATTGCTTACTGTAAATTTCTTCAGAAAATTGTTTAGTGTTATGTAAGAACCTTTCTGGAAAAAATTATAAAAGTACTTTACTGTAACATGTGTTCGAGAAAAATTAGCCAAACAAAAGCTTCTTTTTTAAAAATTTTAATTTTTTGGCTTAGTCAACTGTTAGAGAGTTGAAAACCAAAAATAAGGTTTCATGGAAAGAATGACTTGTTACGGCTTTTTGAAACAACATTCCTGTTTAGAGAGATCGTATACTACTATAAGCAAAAAAGTAATATTTTATCGAAATCGTTGGAGCGATTTTAATTCGTTTTCACTTTCTGAAAAGTTGGTGTTCAAAGCAACTTGGTGCCAAGTTTTTAAAAAACTAAAAAATTTTTCGAAAGTACTGAGTTTTGAAAAAAAATATAATTTAAACAAAAAAATACTTTGAAAACAAATTTTGATTTACTAAAAACATAAAATACATAGGTAGAACCATTTTCCATAACTGTAAGCATTTTAAATTTTGACTAAAAAAACTGAAAAGAATATTAAAAACGTAAAATATGATTGCTAATTTGAAATTTTGAAAACAAAAATAAGTTAAATAATTTAATTTGCCATCCACAATTCCACAATTTATTAATTTGCTATCGTTTCAAAATTCATGAAATACTGTATTTCTGACCTTTCTCGTATCTCAGTAAGTGGTTCAGAGGTCTGAGACTCCATTCATCTAGTATATGTATACTCGTATTGTACCAATCTATTAACACATAATGGCAATTTATTCAACTGTGTCTTGTAAAAAAATGGTGAAAGTATTCAAACTTAAAAAAAAAATTCTATTTGGGAGCCAAAACTAAATTTACTCCAGTTTTTGTATTTTTCTTGATTCAAACAAATGTCATGTTGCTTACTTTACTGCCGTTTCATTTGAAATAACAAAATTTTTAATATTCAAAATTGGTGGAGGTTTATAATGTAAGATCATTTAAAAAAAAAAATCAATAAATAACTAATCTGGTGAATCGGTATCCCATTTCTTTCAATAGCTTCCTGATATGCTTAAAAGCAAGGCAGAGCCAAAAATCGTTTCGACAATCTCCTTAAAGGATTCTATGTTTATTTGGATAGTAGTTCCCGTTTAAATAAAATGTATAAACACATGTCAGAATATGCACAGAAAAAGTCTTGTATTTTGAATTCAAATAAAGTGAACAAAAAAATCTTTGCACCAGTTATATCAATTAAATTGTACTCTTTTGAATAAATTAAATTAACAATAATTTTCGATTTATTCAATAAATACATATTTATGAACTTTTAATCGAATCAAACTAAATTTTGTTTTGGAAAATGAAGAATGACTCACCTTTGCAATGCATTTATTTAAAAATTATGTTTACTTAATTTACACATCTATGTAGTGATCCATGTAAAATTTTTATTTTCATTCTCTTTACTTTTTTTTTGATCTTAGTTTATTTTTATGTTGAATTATTTAAGTTTATTTTATCTTTTCTTCTTCTTCCAGTCTAACATCGACAAGTCCTGTGCCCGCAGCAAACAATGAATAAATTTTGCACGAGATATTGTTCCTTTATAAATATTGAATTTCCTTTAGACATAACTATTTTTCTATAACCAAATACATCAGTCCATTATTGTTATATAAATATTTATTTCTTAAAAGTAAATGTTAATTGTTTATTTTGTTTATAATTTAAGTATTTTTTTTACTAAAACAGAATATAAAATATTTTTTAAATCTTATTTTTATAATCTATATATAATATAAAAAAAGTGTATATAATAATTCTTTTATTAAAACTATGAATGTATCTTTAATTAAAAAATAGTTACTTTCTACTTTTTACATTAAACATTATAAATGTATTTTAGATGTTTGTATAGTATAAAAATATTTTTAAATATTAAATTTAATTTAATATATAAGAAAAAAAGATATTAGAAAATAAATTAAATTAATCTGGAAAATTTAAATGGATTTACTCTTTTTTTTAATGAAAATTGATTTTCTTTCAGAACTGAGGAGTATCTGGTGTTTGTTCATCCCTAGCATAAGAAATCATTAAAACGGAACTCAACAAGTGAAAGTCATTTTCTTTAAAGATACAAAATTTATTAATTAAATGTATTTCAATAAGTGTAATTCCCAAGAATCAAGTCAATTAAATGTAATTTTTTCGGAACCAAGAAAATAAAAATAGATTTAAAATAAAAAGCCTCAAAGATCATATTATTATTTAGGTATACATGTATACCTATCGATAAAAGAAAATATACTAATTTATTTTGATTTTTGTTTTAATATTTAAATGTGTATAAAAATTCAATTTAAAAATTAATTTCTTGTATACAGAAATGTAGTAAGAAAAAAGTTCCTTTTCCTTTTGTGATGGAAGTAATATAACATTAAGAACCCAAAAACTTATCAATTTTGAGCCTTGGATGTTGAAAATCTTTTTCTATAACGTAAGGGGTAGAAGGTTTCTCTGGATTGGAAATCATGTTTTTCTATTCAAAACACTCAAGTTGAAAATTATGTAAATATTTAGTATGAAGCAACTGAACTTCAAATGACTGTTTGGAATAACCTTTCAAGTCAAATATAAGAATTTTGAGAGACAGATTTTGTGGTGGCTTCATGCGGGCTGCAATTAGAATACGGAAAAATAGGTTTACATTATGTCACCTTTTTTAATCTATTTGAGTTTGAGTAAACTTACTTCCGTCAACCTCTGGAGATCTGAGTGGCCAGTCAATGTCATCATTTTTTGACAACACACTTCGAGGTAATCTTCGTTGCAAAAACTGCAAAAAGCTGCAACCTCTTAATTCTTCTCCTATTAAATTAGTCAATGTCCACACTGAAATTATAACAAAAATCGTTACCGAATTGCACCAGTTAAAAAGTACATTATGTTGGTATATTCAACTTTTAATGTAAAGAAAATTTGGCAACGAATATCAAAATGCTCCCCCGCATGACTCAAAGCTAAGAATTTAGTCAGGTGTAATTCGATGTAAGGAGAGTGTTGAGAGCCTATTTTGAAATACCTAAAGATACTTTTCTCCCTATGGTTCCAACATTTCAGGTCTTCTAAGAACAAACAATCTAATATAAATCCAGTTTGCTTCAATTTGTTTCCATACTTAATGCACTTAATATAAAATAAAGAAAACGTTTTTACAATTTTTTTAAAAACCAGGAAGCTTACCAACCATCAGGTTTCTAGTGTTCGATTTCAATTTGATAAGAGTATATTGAATACTGAAAGCCAAACTAGAACTGGATAACATATTTTTGTTTTATTATATACAAAAATGTATACATACATAATGTATCTGTTAATTTGTATTTAATTTTGAGTTTGAAAAAAGTTTTCAAAAATTTTTCATTGAAGAGTAACTTAGTTTTGAAATGAAATAAAGAATCAAATTTTTGGATTTAAAAAAATCTAAAACAGTTTATTATAGGTGTTGCCGTTGTCATTTCAGCCACCTTATCCCACTGTGGGCGCCAAAGTTGTAACCACAGTTACAATATGACACACATGGGTTCTTGGTTACTCTCTCTCCCTTACCGCTTAAACCATTTCAAACGTCTTAGGCATTGGTGAACGGCATGTCAAGGATCTCCCACTATCACGTGTTCAACACCAAGCGATGAATAGTGTAGCCAGACGGTGTTTGTTGGCCACGCTATTTTCATTTAAGCCAGAATTAATAAAAACTAGCTATACTAATAGACCAAGATCCCAGGGCCGCCATACATACCTTATTTTATCAAAGCTAAAATATTTACTGTGAATGTATATTAGATTAGTTATGAATAAATATGGATAATACGAAACTTGAACCAGGTTGCGTTTCGGAGGTATAAAATTGCATAAAATTGATGCAAAATTTCCAGCCAGGTACCTTTAATTGTTCCAAAAAATCGTTAGATTTACTTTATAGTATCAAAGCTGAATTTTATATACACATACATATGTTCTTCGGGCAACTGTTGCAATATATTCCCCAACTGTCAGATACCTACATTGTTCCAGTGGGACCTAATGTCAGCCAGACACCTTATATATTCTCAAAAATCTTAATTTACGTTTTAGTATCAAGGCTAACATTATTATGTACTATGGGCAACTATTTCACAATAAGGGTATTCATGCAACGTCGTAAGTTTACAAATTGTGTAAAATGATAAGTTTACGTAAAAGTTTGCATGAACGACCTTTTTATCAATTTGGTTAAATGCTGTGTAATTGAATCAGCTGTTCGTTAAACGTCAAATATTTGGGTGCGTTCGGCTTGGGTCGAGGAGTTGGTTTTACAGATAATGCATTATGGTCTGTTTATTTGCATGTGTGTGTACAAATATATATTTGTTTTAATAGATTCGTGTAGTAAGTACTCCTGTTAATTCAATTATATTTGTTTTGCATTGGAATAAATACATCAATGCCATTAGTTTTGCTGGGATCTCAATCTCATTTCAACTCAACTCAAAGCACAAAAACCTGGAGCTCCCGATCCTGCTTGTAAACGTAGTAATTTTTAAATAGAGAACCTCTCCCGAACCAACGTGAAGTCGGACACTCAGAAGGATAAAACAAAATGTAAAGCTAGAACTATTAAGGCTTTCTCAAACCAATGCGAAATATTCGGATGGACAACGAAACTTTTGCCTGTCAAAATCAATGGGTTAAAAACCCACGAAAAGTTGCTTTCCAAACAGTCAAAAGAAGAAGTGAGGAATATTCCACTTAAGTAAATGAATCATTCCTCTCTTCATTTCGTTCCAACTTTACCAAATGTCAGTTTCACTCCCGTGAGATGAGTATGGTTTTCATGTATTCGCTCATTTTCAACCGACCACTTCAGTAAACTATCAACAATTATTATAGTTCTACCTTAATATTCATGACAATAGTCGCGTTGTAAGTTAGAAACACATTAATCGCAAGCTCACGGCAGTGGTCAGACGAAAATCAGCGAATACAAACAAATCATATGTCACGCCCATAATGTACTTTTCTTCATTTTCGTTAACTTTTGCTTTCGGAAGTGAATAGAGCGCCCCCGAGTACACTTCACGAAAGTGAAACAGTTGTTGAGGTAGGAACGAAAAAAAGAGAAAAAGTGAATTATGGCTTAGTTCTGATTTTGAGAGTTTAGAAAGATACTTTGCATTGGCTAATGACATCTGTTTCTAACAGCTTCCGACTATTCAGAATCTTCCAAACCAGTGCGAATCATTCGTTGACCACAACAAAAACATTAATAACAACACGTTGTTGTAAATGAAAATAACACCTTCTTCGTCGTCAACGAAAGATTCGCATTGGTTTGGGAGAGAATTTATAGTTCTACCTTAATAATTTACGAAAAGTAGCTTTCCTAAAGGCTCTCCCAAGCCGACACGAAATTAAAGTGAATGATCTCAATACTAAAAAACAACAAAAAACTGTATTTGTGAATGCTTCGCTATGATTTCGCGTTGGTTGGACAGAGCTTTTAATCGTTGAGTAAATGTAGACCTTCTAATTAGTTTTTTTTTTGTAAACAACGTTTTAATAAACAACTTTTATCACCAACTAATTGCAATGCAATAATAATAGAACACATTCAGAGCTTTTTTAGTTCTCCGTGATATCATTTATATCATGTTTCTAAACATGCCTAATTCTAAAAGTCATAAACACGCCTAATTCAATCTCTAAAAGTCACAATGACGTTTGGATAAGTTTAACCAAATATTTGGTTAATTTTCCGCAGCTAAATCCTTGGATAAAATTAACCAAATTGTGTAAACCATTTCCCATACAAAATTTGACAGTTCATTAACCAAAAGATAAAATTAACCAAATCGTAAACTTATCTAGTGTTTTACGCAGTTGCATGAATACCCCTAATATTTCTCAAGCCATCAGACAATTACAGTGAGGCTTTATATTCAACTTTAAAGGTGGCTGACTTAAGGTCCCACTGTAGGTGTCTAGCATCTTGGGAAATATAATTTAACGGTTGCCCGAAGAACGTATATAAAATTAAGCTTTGATACTGTAACGTAAATTTTAACATTTTTTTTTTTTTGCACTTTTAAAGGTGTTTGGCTAACATTGGGTCCCACTGTAGATATCTGGCAAGTGTCAAAATACGTTTATCATAACTTCCCTTAGACATATAAAA
This sequence comes from Dasysyrphus tricinctus, assembly GCA_963921185.1. Classification (NCBI taxonomy): domain Eukaryota; kingdom Metazoa; phylum Arthropoda; class Insecta; order Diptera; family Syrphidae; genus Dasysyrphus; species Dasysyrphus tricinctus. The sequence continues at coordinate 43,541,676 of OY992531.1, read as the reverse complement.
AATTCAGCTTTAATAAAATAACGTAATTTCCATTTTCACTTATGGCTCGAAAAATATCAATTATTTGTAAAGGAGAATGGGCATAATTGTATGAGTTGCGTCCCATCGTCGAACACTTTATGATCTAAAAACATGAATGAATGAATTATTATGCATACAATATTGTTTTCAAAATAACTTACTCAAATAAACAAAAAAAAAAAAAAGTTCAAATTTTGTCACACAAAGTAATTTCTTAGCGCTTTCGAGTGGATTTTCGAAAACAGTAAAAGTAAGTCAATTTTCGACTAGCGCTTAAGTCCAAATGAGTTTTCGCAGAAAAAAAACTTTAATAGAGATTTATTGGAAATTGTGTATACTTTCAATGGTACTTTGATGTAATTTCGGATAGTTGGTAGTTTTCGAGTAATTAGTGAAAAACTCCCAAGAAATGCATTCTTGCATTATTTTTTGCATTTTTTTCCATGTTTCGTCACGAAATTTTGTTGGCAAACTTCAGATTGGGATTCAGCACCCCCGAAAACAGATTCTTGTTCAAAGCTGAAGAAAGCGAACTCCATATGAATACAAGACATTTGGGAATGTTTAAAGTTAAGAATTACAATATTGTATGTGCCTACCTGTTTTGAATACAATTTAGTGGTTTCATAACGGTAAATTCAATAGTGTTATGGCCTTTTCCAGAATGACAGTTCTTGTTCTGAAAAGGAGAGAAAATTGTTCTAGATTTGATTTCAGAATCGAAATGAGAAGCGTTCACACACGTATCGAATCAGTGTTCCGGATTGGCAATCGAAAAGGCCAATAGTTTATTCAGAAACTACGATTTTCAATAATTCAAAATTGGAATTGAAAATTCAGGAAAGCTACAATCTTAGTATTTAGTTTTATCTGTTTTAATGCTTAAACTGAATTAACCATTCTTATCTTGACTTTTTTTTTGAAAAAAATTGGCATCACAATAATTCAACAGCCCTGAACAATCCTGATCATGTGTTTGATAAGCAGCAAAACAAAAAGTCCCAAATGTCAAGTTCAGCATTAAGATTCGATTTCATTAAAAACCCACGATTCTTTTTTTGTATAATTTTTAATATTCTTTTCGAACAAAAATTGTCAAATGACGGAGGCGATAAAAATATTATTCACTATACAAAAACAACAAAAATGTATTTCCTTTTAATATCACGCATGACGTAGTTTTTCTTATTTTCCATTTCATCTCAATGACACGCAAAACATTTTGGAATTGAAACAGAAAGAAATAATAATACTTGTTTTGGTCAGTGGGTTACCACGATCGCACTTAATGACCATTAATTCCATCAGTCACACGCACTCGCACTCGCACTTGCAATATATCTTCAAAGTTCGAGTTGAATGAACGTATGAATGAATTAATTTATGAACTCCCATGCTTTATTCCACTTACAGATTACAGCTAGATGTAAATACAAATATTTTGATTTAAATTCTACATACTAACCCATTAGCAAGGTCATCAGAAATTATTGTGAAACTGAATCATGCATCAATAAATAAATAAAATCATTTAAATCTCACTTGCCCTCTTTCCCTCCCTCTCTCACTCTCTTTCTCCCTCTCTCCCTTATCAGCAGCTTGTGATGTGAGGCTTGCTTTTGATATTCTTATCAGTTACCTAATTTAACTTGGAATAATTTTTGCTAAATCTTACAGCCATAAAAAATTTAACTCAAGGTAGTTTTATATTTTTTTTTTTGTATTTAATTATAAATAAATTTTAATAAACCTTGGATTTTATTTTGGAACCGTACACGTGGGTATGCTAACATAAATTCATGATAATTATGAATTCTTAGTTTGGAGAATTTTAAGCTTTTATCCGTAAATTTCATATTTTCAACTCATAAATTTAATTTGTTTTGAATTCAATAGGAATAAATTCTGTCTTTTATAGGACACTGATGCAAAAAGCTTAATTGGCTGTCACATGCTTATCGTTGGTCACATTACCACTTGCACATGTTTGTCCCTGTTAGATCTAGTTCTTGCAAGATATAACTCCCAGTTATAACCAAAAAAGACTGGAATGAATCATTGAGAGTGCGTGTGTTTGACTTTAATGAATACTTTGGAAAATCATTATAAGAATTTTTATTGTTGTGGACTTCCAGGAATTCAACCATCCAAGAGTTGGTATGGCGATATGGCGTTGGTATTAAGATAATGTTATGTTTGAGAGTAATTTCATACCAAATTTAAATGAGGAAGAAATGTGTGCCTAAATATTTCTTTAAAAGTGACCAATACCTAGTTAAGTTTTTTTCCTGAAATACGGAATCTCCATGCATTTTTCCAAAAAAATTTTGTTAACAAAGTGGTTATCTATTTGACAAATATATTTTAAATTTATTTTGTTATGTCACATAATTTCAACATTCAAAATAACTGCTTTTTACAAAAGTTAAGACACATTAAGCGAAATGTAAATCATAAGACAATAATGAAGTTGTCAAAACTGGGAATAGATGGTCAAGAATCTATAGTCAAACATTTATTCCAGGCTGAACTCTGAATTTTATTGTTTCTCAAAAGCCAAAGCATAAAAACAAAATTTGAAATACCCCTACTCCTCAGCACTATAATCTGGAACTTTGCTTCCATGTCACCTCTTTTATTTTTGAAATCGATTTATTTCAAATTGTATACCTATTATGGGAAAAAGTTTGTTAATGAAAAAAATATTCAGCTTGCAATAATTTTGAAAATATCTCATCATAGGCCTGACTCTCTGGTAGTGCCTAAAAACATAGCTCTTCTCTAGTATCTTATCACGTTTTTGATAATTTTTATTTTTTTTTTATTTTGTACCTACCTTTAAGAAACTCAAACATTATTTTTTTCATTCAGCACTTGACTTAATCATATTGTTAAATGTTCTTGAAATTATACAAAAAAAAAAAAACAAAGACGAAACAATTAACAACAATTAAATAAAACTTAAATTAAATTTTATTCACAGACATAGAATATTATTATATATATAAATAGAATAGGGCTTCTTAAACTACAGTCATCAACAACAAAACAAGTTCGTTTCCATTTACAATTTGTGTTTTTTTTTTTTTTCTTACAAACAATTTGTTTAAGGTTTTATGTTTTTTCTTTTGTTTTTTGTCTTCTTAGTAAAAAAATAACCTTAAATCTTTAACTTTATACAAAAAATAGAAACATTCACATTAGTTCTTAGACTTTTCCTTATTAGATTTTTTTTTGTCAATGTTGGTATTCTTAAATCAAAACGCAGCAAAACTGTCCATCTTTACAATCGGTTCCAGGCCTAATGAGTTTTGCTGGACATTTGTCTTTACAGTCTCCCATATGTTGGCGGCAAGGTGCTGGCCTTACGGGTACTTTAAAATTTTTATTAATTTTATTGTTTTTACGTTTTTTTTTTTATTGGCTAAATTGTAAATTCTTACATTCATAGCAGCATTCAACACCTAAATGTTTATTTGATGGACAAAGTCCGGATTTTGATGATGTTTCAAGGCAATCACTTCTGTGCACACAAAGACCACCAAGCATGGCACATTCTCTGTCATTACGATACACCTTAACTCCTTGTACCACTGTAAATAAAATAAATAAATTATGAATAGGATAGCATTTTACAGTATATGCTTGCCGAAATAAAAATATATAGAATAAAAGTAATTTCGATCATTGAAGTAGATAAGAATTCAAGAACTATGAGAAAGAAACTGAGATAGACCTCAAGAAGGTGAAGCTTCTTTTGAAGGCTTATAATCAAGTTTGAGATGCATCTGAAATTAACAAATCAAAAAATATTACTGTAAGGCTTCGGTTCCAATAACTGTTATCCGCGGGAAAGAACAAATCAAAAAAGATACTGTAAGGCCTCGATTCCCAAACTGTTATCCGCGGAACCCTAGGGCTCCCTAGTCCCCAGGGTTTCGCTAACTTCTTGAAGTAAGAACCAAAATTATGTTTGTAAGTAGGTAATTAAAGAAAAAACTTTCTTGAAACATCCATGCCTTTAATAGTTCATGGAGGCGGCATGTCATCAAAATATGTATTTAGTTCGGTAAAATTTTGGGCTGGTATTAAGAGTGAATATCCTGACCTTCTCAAAAAACTAGCTATATTAAATTTACCTTCTTTTGTCATAACGTACAGTGGCGGATCCAGAGGGGGGGGCTATAGGGGCTGAAGCCCCCCCCCACGGCTGATTCAGAAGAGAGTTAGACAAACAAAACTAAGATTGTGGCTACAAAATTTACATGTGAGCTGTGTTTTTCCAAGCCTTAGGAAAATTGAATGAGTTGTTGGGCTGAACCATATTATGCAAGCTGTTTTTTTTCGAAGCCCCAAGAGAATTGGATGAAAAAAGACGATTATATAAAAAATAAAATATACGTACGTTAGCTCTATTTATTTCAAGCCTTAAAGATATATGACAAAAAGTTGAGGCTTGGGGCTTAGCCTTTACAAAGCGTTTTCCTAAGCGTGCAAGGTATTCAGATGAAAACTTAAACACTGTTAGGGTTAACATATTTGCATAATAGCTGTGTTTTTTTTCCAGACATTAAAGAAATCCGAGGAAAGTGAGGCAAGAGCTAAAAAATTTGCATGGAAGCTGTTGTTTTCCAAAGTCCAGGGAAAAAATGAAGGTTGGGGCTTAACAATTTGTGTGTAATCTTTGTTTTTCCTAAGCCCCTAAGGAATCGGACTAAACAAATAACAAGTTTGGGGCTAGAATGTATGCATACCTAAATGCTGTGTTTTTTCCAAGCCCTTACATTGAAACTAGTGAGGTTGACTTTCATGCTATTATTTTTACCTAGATATTGCTTAGGTATCGAATGAATGTTAACTTTTTCTTTAACTTCCCTTGATATTTTTGGGACTTAGCTAAGCCCAGATAACTTTTGGGGCTTAAATTTAAAAACTCAGTTTCCGGTGTAAAAAATCATCCTGATTACAGAATTTGACGAATGAGTCAGGCCCAATTTTGACATTTGGATCACAGTTAAAATGTCAAAATTCAGTCTGATTCGCTCCGCAGTTCATTCGACAGATGCTCTAAGTGCTGCTTTATTTCAGATTGTTTTCGTGTGCCGAAGGATATTTTGACGATTTCAAAGACTGCTTTAAGACGAAGCGATGTTTGATCTAACAATTAGTTTCTCTTTTGATTTCCTTTGGGCTCTAAAGAAAGATTAGAGAGCTCTTTCCGCGAGCAATGAGACAAAATTTCAATTCACTTTGAACTCGTTTTCGAAATGTAAAAATCAGCTGTAACGGTTAATTTTTTTGTTTTCTTTAAAAAGTGTTACATACATTTTTGTTTTAATATAGACCCAATACTCGTATAACTATAAATAATTCGAAATTGAAGGACAGACAAAATTTTAAAATTTTAACTCAGATTTTTTTCGTCAAACTCTAAGATTTTAATTGACAAAAAATATGAATGGAATTCGCATTAAAATATTTAATGATCGGAATGTTGAACACGGATTTGTATATTCTAAATACCAATCCACTTGGTCATTTTAGGTGGAATAGGTACAGAGGTACTGCCTCTTGCGAGGAACTGACAAATCCTCCAAGAGTATACTTGTCATGAAAAAGTGCTTCTCAATTTAGCCGTTCGGACTCGGCAAAAAACTGTAGGTCCCCTCCATTCCTGCCAACAAACACGCACACAGGAATGGTTGTGAGTTGTAAGTCACTAGGCCCTGGTTCTCCATGAGCTGTTGCGCCACCCAATTTATTTATTTAGGTACAGAACATCCAAATTCATTTTTTTCCCCCAAATTTACAAAAAGTGGACTGAAAAACATGATTGAGTTAGTTTCTTGGAATAGCTACTTGTACAAAAAAATTGCAATTGTTTTTTTTATAGAGAGCTTTAACCTTTCATTTTTGTCATTTATAGCATTCCTTCTATAGGAATTACATTTTAGGAATTAGATAGGTGAGATACAAGGGCGTACGCCTGATTTCGATTAGCTGCCCCCTTGCGTACGCTCTTTTGTTTAAATTATTTCCACTTAACTTTCGTACTTTCGTACGGATCTTACGTTAGTGTTAAAAACAGAAAAAAAAGTTTGCACTGACTCTTTTTTAGTCTTAGTTATTAGATTTTCTGAGACGGTTACTTGATAGAAAGTTTCTCAAAATTTCTCATTAGTTGGAAATATGCTTTACCTATTTAAATATGTTAATAAAATGTTTAGTTAAGCAAATCTTGGACAGCCAATCCAACTTAAAAATTTTTAGGACAACAGTAACCTACAAAGTTTATCAATAACTTTCGGCAAGTAGACGGCTGTCTAAAGCTAAACTAAGTACTTTAGGATGAGGTTTTTATAAAACCTACAAAGAATATTCAGATCAAAGAAAGGTACATACCTACTTATTTAAAGTTCCCATAAACATATCCTTACACCTTTTTAATACGATGTGTCCTTGTGGAGAAACTGGTTAAAGCGTCTTTTCAAAATAGCAGCTGAAGAGCTTACTAATTACCATCAGATGTTCCATTTCCAATCATAAAATTTTGCAGAATTTTCCTATTAATACCTACATATATATTTTCATTATACAAAATCTTTTTTGGATTCAGCTGCCAACTAGCCTACTTTCTAAGAAAAGAAAATTTGGGTTAGTAGGGCTGTCTTAGGGAACTCCAAGCCCCCCCCCCACAGCCAAATCCTGGATCCGCTACTGATAACGTACAGCTGTGATAAGAAGACTTTTCAAACTTTACTTTTGAAACTTCGTAGGTATAGATCGAGATTGGACGCTGCCATAGAACGGATATGTGTATGTGTAGAAATTAACTAACAACAACTTTATTTATCAAACAAAAAAACTATTTCATTCTTCGCACTTGTTTCGATGGTATATCTTACTGAAGCAAAAAATATTTTAAATGTTTTGTTTGTGTGATCTGTAAGAATAAGGTTTTCAAAATATATTTGGTCCTTATCAAGGGCGACACAACCTTAAAAGTTTGAAAACCGATGCTGTAATAATAATTTATGAGAAGAATTATAAAAAACATTACTTTAGGGGCTCAAGATTTTAAAGATTTTAAGAACCCTCATCTCGTCCCTCTTCTCACGAACTGTCGTATCTGCTTTTTTAACATTTTACAGGAAAGCCAGTTTTTAGTTTTGTGTACCGCTTTTATGGGAGTCATTTCTGTGTTTTACAAAGGCTTTGGTGTTTTTTTTTTTTTTGTTTTGTAAAATCAAAAGAATTTATTAAATTTTTAAATGATATGAAATTCAATGTATGTAAATACTGTACTAAAAACAGTTAAAAATAATCGATTAACCAGATACGTCACTTCGTGAGAAATTTTAGTGACAAATTTTAGTGTTGTGTGACAGTAAAGGCTCCAATGTTTTGAAAAAATCTTTTTAGTTATAAATTTTAGTGTCGTGACAGTATACATAGGCACCATTGCTTTGAAAAAAGGTCGCCCATAACCCCTGTACTGACAATTTTTGTTGGACAGAGTAAAGTAAACAGGAAGAACCGAACGCCACTTAAATGATATGAAATTGACTCCCTCATAATTGCAGTTACGTCTGTTCGTGAAAAACTTTTTTACTAAAATTGTAGTTATGCCAACTATGTCATAACGAATTTAGCCATGTTCCAGACATTTTTCAGGGAATCTTATGATGTAGAAATATGCAATCAAGTATACCTAGCACATATTTACACAAATCTCAAAAACAGCAATTTGCGAGTTACGTCAATTCGTGAGATGAGGGATGATTTCTGCTAAAAACTATACTACCTAGATTTTAAACTTTTAAAATCGCGATTGTCACTATTTATTTTAATTTTATTTTATTTTCTTAAAAAATTGAATTGAAAGTCCCACGTTTCAACATACGGTTCCACTTGTCGTGGTCACGTTAAGTAAATAAAATATAATAATAATTTTTGTCTTCAAATCCCTAATCACTGCTGGATTTCTCGTGTAAGATATTTAAGTAACCTATAACTATCCTTACCCTCTACCCTACCGCCTCTTGGAAGGAAGTAAAAAATCCTTAATACTTAACGGTTATCTTTTGAGATGAAAAAGTGCTTCTCATCTTGGCCGTTCGGATTTGGCTGACAATTGAAGGTTCTTTCATACGAATACAGGATTGGTTGAAAGGCGTTAGTCACTTGTTTTCACTTATCTGCGTGGTGCCAACAATGTACCAATTAGTTTATCTAACTGTACTGCACCTTATACCTATGTACATCATCGGGCGTTCGCTCTAAAGCATAAATCAAATTATTCTTTTTAAAAAGTTTACAAGAAACAGCAAAAACAGTCAAAATTTGGTAATACAAAAATGGATTTAGTTTTCAATGTTTTGTCTACAAAAAAAAATAAATGTTTAGGCTATTTTAATTACTTTGAAGTATCGGTTTCAAAAAATTTTACAAAATTGGCTAAACATTTAATCTAAAACCCTATTTCCATTTGGACAAAAACCTGAAACACAGTATTTTTAATATTAATTTCAACGGGTGAGGGTGATTAGTTACGCAGTGTATAAGCACTTATAAAGGCTCTTTTCAACGTTTCATAATATTATAACCAGGGCTGTCAAAGTACTGCAATTGAAGTATTTGTACTGCTTTTTGAAACTCCGTACTGCCGTACTGCTAATACGACCAAAGTACTGCTTTTTTGAAAATTTGTTCACAGAACATTTGCAAATCATAATCCTATCCAAAAAGCTATAAAATAAATAAATTAAAAAAGTCGTAGATTTATTGAACAAAATCTCGCATTTTTTTTTCGAGTGCATAGTTTTTAGTTTAGGCATTGCCTGTATATCGCAAGTAAAAAATCGAAATTCTGGAACTTTTCAGATTTTCTTTTACTATCCGAAAAAAGGAAGTTTATGGACATTTTGATGTCATTTGAAATGAAATATTCCACACACGTCAAAATGTAGTTTTTCACCCAACAGCATCAAGCAATGTTAAATTATGTTAATGGATCTCTAGCCCAAGAAACTCAGACTTTTATGTTCTTCCACAAAACTCATACAAAGCTGAATTTTTGTTTTGACTTCCTGTGCAATTTTCAAAACCACCCTAAATTTTGGCTGAAGAAAGAATTTTTGGAGAAGTAAAAGAGTGTAAAATTCAGTTTTCTGCTACTTTCACTAAAACTATCAACTTTTTGGAATGATATTTAAGGTAAAATTGTAGCTTATTCAATTCTATAGAAAAATACCATGCTTTTTCTTCATACAACCAGTAGCTTAAAAGTAAATCATGCAGGGTTTTTATGGAGTAGCAAATTTAGTCAAAAATGTATTAAAATAGCATCAATCGATCAGCAATATTTTTTGTACTATGTATATGCGTTTGGTTATATTTTCTCATTATAAACCAAGTGATTATGGTGTCCAGGCTACGTAAGGCCACCATCTGAAAAAATGAGTGGCTTCAATTTATTTAATAACCTTATGGAATTTCAATTTACGACAAAATGACGAAAGTTAACTTTTAGGCAGTAAAATTATCTAAACCTATAGGTACCTATGTACTAATGAAGTTAAAGTGGGTCAAATTTGGTCTATTAAAGAAGGGAAAAAATAATTACAATAAATATTGTATGTACCTTAACAAATTCTACCCAAAAATATTAACTTTTTTCCTAAAAGCAACAGATTTTGAAAAAAACGTCCACAAACATAACAAAAGTTTTGTATGTAATGAAAACTTTTTAATGCCACTTTTGCAGTGCGCTAGAGTTAAATATGTAATGAGCGTGTATGTGATAATTTTTAATGAACAATATATGCATTTAAACAAAATTAAATGCATTATCAATTATGTTTGTAAATATATATTTTACTGCCGTACTGCTGTGTACTGCTATTTTTTTTCCTCGAAGTACTGCTTTCTGAAAAAGTGAAACGACAGCCCTGATTATAACCTAACTTAGTCCTTAAAACGCGTTTGTAAATAAGACTGTATATGTACGAAGTGAAATCAAAATCATAAAAGCTGTTTTTGAGCTGTTATCGTGGTGCTTCTATGGCACTGAAGATGCAAGTTCGACCATTCTTAAAGGCCCTAACCCGATGATCACACAACCACACATGCTAGATGCACAAAAAATATTAATGCATTTGCACTGTAAAAGCGCTGAACATACCCTTAGGGCAGCAACGAAGTTTTGGGAATGGGACATAATTTTGCATAATTTACTTAAAAATGCTAAAATCTCTCAAACAAGTACCTATTACGAAAATCCACGAATATTTGAAGCATTTTTGTCAGCTATTCTGTTACTCCATGATGATTGAAAAGCATCTTCAGTAAGTAGCAGAATATTTTTTCAACATAAGGATCGTGTTGAAAGCCATTATCGAGTAACAGAATATCTTACAAAAATTGTGTGATTTTCATCAGTAATGTTTATTACTGATACTTTTCAATAGAATAGCTGAAAAATAGGTGGCATGCTTCGCGGTTTCAAAGGATTTTAACCCTCTTTGTGGGTTCTTTGTTCCTCTTAGGCAAATCATCTATACGTAGACAATTCGCTATTGACGACATGAGCTTGTCAGCAATCTTAACAATGTAGAAAATTCATAAAACAAGAACTTTTTAATTTTTCCTTCCCCAAAATTCACAAAATTATCCAACTTAAATAAAAATAATTGAATTTTTGTTAAAAAATTGAAATTTAAGGACACGAATATATGCAGTAACATATTAAATCAAAATTGGTACGAGTTAAACCAAAGCTAAATTCAATTTGAATTATGTTATCCTTTCCTGAAACGCACTCTTCATATATCTTGCAAAAGGAAAACAGCTTCCTTAACGACCACGAGTCTTGCCGTTATATACAACCAGAATTTTCGGAATGAATTTATTTACAGATTGACAGATCTAAGAGCTACTGTTTACATTGTGGACGTCATTGTTGACTTTGTTGACATTATCAATATAGTACATGTAACTGTCGACGTCGAAAAGTAGACAGTTATAGTTGACACGCAGAGGAAAAACACTGGCTTTGCACTGTACCTTGAGATAGTTCTTCAATTGAAAATATTTATTAGTAGACTCTATCCTAGCTCATTTATATTAATTATAGGGGGTTATTAATTCAATAGGAGAAAAGTTCCTAATTTAGGTGTCAAGATGTAAACTATTTTCAATATAAACATAAGCAAGCCTTGGCAAACCCAAGCAAGTACCTAAAAAATTGGACAGTTCAAGTTAATTGATTAGCTCAGTAAAATTAGTAAATATTGCTACCTCCAGGAAGTGAGCAATTTTGTTTAACTTTTCGAGAAATCTGAACACCAAAAGCCTTCGCAAAGGTATAGTCATGTTTCTAGTTCAAACATTTTATTGACATAAACAAAAAGATCTTAAGTTCTGTCAGTAAGTCCTTCAAAACTCTTTTCAACGATTTGAACGAAAACTTCAACAAAAATTCACTCACAAAAACTATTCAGCAATTTTTTTTAAAGAAAATCTAATTTATTTTTACATCTTGAAGCAATACATCTAAATCTTCAAAAGTAAGAAAATTACAATGAAAGCTTCCTAAAACGGAGATTGACTGTGGTAATTTTGTTGTCCGTCTGAGGAAGTACAACAAAACCTTTAAAAATACCAGTATTTGGCGCGTGCCCGATTGAAATGGTAGTACGTCCAAGGAAAACAAATACATACATACATATGTTTTATGCTATGAAACGCAAACGATATACCAAACAAAACAAAGCATAAGTTTTCAGTCCCTTAAAACAAAGTGTTTGAATTAAATTCGTTTATCATTCCACTGACATTTTTATGTCAAATAATAGCATTTGAATTTTGATTTAGTCGATACCTTTTTGCTTTACTGGCAAATTGACTCATATAAACAAAAAGCTCCATAGTGTTCTGCATTTTACTGATCGCGTGCCTTATTTCCGTAATCTTGTGTTTGCGTTTGTACATTGCATTGAAGTTAAATTTCGGAAAATCAATGTTTTTGAATAAAAATGCGTTTTAAAAAATCGATAGTTTTCGATCAATACTTTTGTTGTTATTTTTCGAATTGACATTATTTGAATATAAAATATATGCACAAAAATGAGAATTTAATATCACTTCGATTTCAAGAATGTCTTTAATAACTGCATTATATGAGTACATAAGTACATAGTTTTGTTTTCCAACCGACAACATCAGACCAGAATTGGTTTATCTATTTACTTAATGTAACATTAACAACTTTTAAATATTTTCAATCTATTTTTAAAATTAACATAGAAAAGAGTTGCAGTATTCACAATCACAATTCAAATAAAACAATGTAATTAAAATGCAATCGTCCAAAACTATTAAAGTGAATACAATGTTGTGCATTTGAAACAAGATGTAACTACACAAATTACAATAAAGTATTACATAATAAATTATTATTCACACTATCACCATCATCATCAACATTTATTTTTGTTTTCATGAACGAAAGGTTTCGAAGTTCAAATTGATAAAAATGTTGAATCTATGAATGTTCAAGTTTAAAAAAAAAAAAAAAAAAAAACAATTATATTTCCAAATTCACACTTGTTCAACAGCACACATTCTCTTTCACACTACAAATTGTATAGACGTCACAATGTTTAATTTTAAACTTACTTTGGGTATCGTATAAAACCTCATTTTCTTCGGTCTTCTGTGCTAACACTACTCCATTGATAATCATCAATACGAAAACTGCAAATGCTGTTTTTGACTTCGTCATTTTATATATTTTTTAAGTATATTTTTTTTATGAAAATTGTTTATATAGATATTTTTATTTTTCTATTTATGAAGATAATAATTATTTTCACTCTTTCGCCCCGAGAGTTAACTGTTAACACTTCACTAGATCGTTCTCAACTGAGTGTTCTAAATTCCAGAGCGATTCCTTTTAAGCAAAGTTTCAATTAATAATTTTTATTTACAAAAACAAAAATGAAAAAAAACGAAAGCAAAAAAACTAAAAACAAAAAAATCCCAACTTGTGCCGAGCGGGCTTTACGATTATGATTTCAATTCTGATTCCGCGCCAATTAACTATATTCGCCGCACTTCACTTTCGCTTCAAAATCAAGACTGTTTGCGATTGACGGTATATGGAAAACAAAAAGATACACAACAAAAAATTCAAATAAATATTCAACCGAAACGCCTTCGTTAACAAATTCATTTGAAGAATTACAAGCAAAACAATAATAATAATAAAAACAAAATAAAAAACAAATGAAGTAGTTTGGCAAAGTACAATTTAAAAAGGGGAAAAAGGGCATAGTATGACATGTTGCTTTAAGAACTAAAAAAGTTTTAATTCAATTCTTCAGGGGGTAAAAAACCCATTTTAAAATTATGTTTACTCAAAGTTCTTTGGCGCCTGGCTAATATTCTCTAATATTCCTCTAAAACAAGTGCTGCCAAGCTCTGTTTGGTGCAGTAAGTTATGAATGACATATTGCAGTGTTTTCATGGGAATTTTCACTAATAAACAATGTGGGTTATTTTGCTTCTGTCAGATTTTGTTCATATAATGTGAGCACACTCGAACAGCTTTGACAGCCATTAACATTTTGTGGGAACAATGTCCAAATGCAGCGTTGCATTAATGTTTTTTTTTTTGTGTTTTGAGGTAAGTTGAAATATTGCCCCTTAGTGAAGATACCTATCTCTCCCCTAATATTTGAATTGGGAAAAACCATTATAGTAGCGGGGAGACTACAATTTTCGCAGAAGTCACGGCTCTGCTAGCTTGAGAAGGAAGTGATGGCAATGGCGACTGGTGGAATACCAAAATGAGATAGTGGAAGCTGAGGAAGTCTCTGTTGTTTATGTTTATTGTTTATTGTTTATTTGTCCAGCTCTAGACTTTTCATAACGATCATGATGATGATGATGTTGATGGTCATGTGGTCGTTCTAGTGAAACTTGAATGTGGAATTCACTGGGGGATAATGGCTGGGAGATGATGATGAGAGCTTATCATTATCTTTACTGCAGCCACAGTGATTGAGACACATATGGCCGATGTACGGTGGGTATTGAAATATTTGCGCATTGACATTGGAAATAGAAAAAAAAAAAAAATATGAAGAATTATGCAATGTTTTTTACTTGCGCAAAAGTTGTCCTACGTAACACGTTTAATTGCGTTCTCAACTATATTTTTAATTATGAAGTGCACAGATCTGTTTTGAGAAATAGGGTCTCCCCCGGAATTCAAATGAGGGTTTTAAACAGATAAGAAAGTACATCGATATTGATTGATTTTTTTGACTGGGATCGAATATAATAACAACAAATGCCTTGTAGGTAGTTACATATAACTGTTATATGACAATGGTGTAATGTAAGCTAAGACATTTCAATTCTTACTTAAGGTCTTATGTAGGACAAAAAACCCAATAAATTAAAAAATATGAACTAATTGCTCTTGATTTTTTTTTTGTTATTCTTTAAAATAAAAATAAAAATAAAAATAACAGGACCAAATAAATAACGTTTAGTTATTAATCTTTAAATGGCAGTTAAACACCCGAACACTCTACATCTAGTACGAAAAAACCCCTAGAAAAATAACACAGTGAAATCATAAATGTTGTTTTCAGTTTGATGATTGTATGCAGATAAATCACATTTGAGTTTTTTTGCACTATTTTTTGTGTTTGTTTCTTTCACTAAGCATGGTTTTCAGTGATTTATAATGCGTCGGCTTTCGCTATTGTTATGCAATTTATTGGTGAAACTCTCCATAAATTATGTTTTCACTGTGTTTTCGTAAGTTTTTCTTTGTTTTGTAAGAGAAAAAATTTGTTTTGCATCAGAAGCGTGTAAGGCTTTACGCGTAAGGAGTTTTTAGTCCATTTTTTGAGCCAAACTCAAGAACAAAGTACAAACTCCAAATAATAGATGAACTTTTTAAAAAACTTCGAATTGACTGCTGTTGAGCTGTTTCCTATGCTTCCAAATTGAACTGCGTATTCTCAAGTGGTTTTGTGACATAGCTAGATCAGTTTTCCCAACAATGAATGCTATCATATGCGATTTTGAAGTCGTTAAAAGGTGGTGAGTCTTGACTTACACTTTGTTGATCTTTTTCAGGATTTTTTTTATGGTGGTTCTGTTAAGCCGGAAACCTCACTGCTGTATTTCGATAAAAGTGTTGCGAATCAAATAACCACGCTTTCAGTGTTACGTTGACAAGGGATACAGAATAACCCTTTTTTGTTAAGGAGGGTCTACACTATGCCGATCAACATTGTTGGTTAACATTGTCAATCAACATGCAAGTGTAGTGTGTACGTGAAAAAACTTTCGTAGCTACAATTTGTGTGGATTGGAATTTTCTGATCGATGAGTCAGGATCCAACCGAAGGGTTCAGGGTTCGAATCCTGGGGGTACCCAACTTTTTTTTTTTTTGTGAACAATAAAGTTAAAATGATATAATTAACATTAAATACTTATTCACAACAAATATTGCATTTTTCATTTAATAAAAACCGATTAATAACCTACAAAACCAATAAATTATGTTCATGAAATTAAAACTTACATATGTTTTTAATAAAATGGAATTTATTAAACAACTTTGTCGATTGCTATCCACCTCTGCTGGTAATCCATCAAATACTGAGAACTTCTCACTCAAGTGGACGGTTCGCAATTCGCAAGAAAATTGTCAGATTTTGCAACAACAATGGGTCTCCAACAAGGCTGTGTATTGGTTGCATTGCTTTTTACCTTGTTCATAAATAACATAAGAGTTGGAATAATGGTTGAAGGAGTAACAATACCTGCTGTACTGTACGGGGAATTATATTAACAGTGTACAGAGTCATAAAATAAATGAAGTTTAAATTGAAATTGGATGATATCTTCTTTTCTTCAAATAATGATGAATATGCTCAGTAAATATTGCTAATTTGAGTGAGTCTATAAAAATCTAATATCTAATATTATGGTGTTTAGAGGTGGAGGTGAAAGACATGCCCAAAACAAAGGTGGACCTATCAGCGAAGCAATTGAAACTGTATGGGAGTAGGTAAAAATACTGTGAGCTAAATAATGCATAAGGACTTAAAGTGGAAATTAACGGAAGCAAAACGAATGATCTCATCGATATGGAAACGGTGGATAAAGAGCAAATATATTCAGCACAGCGCAATGCAAAAGGATCTCCACTCCACATCAACTATATAGTTCTTCTTTATGGTGCTCAAGCTTGAGGATATCGTTCTTTAGTACCCGTGGAAAGATTTCTACGATATTTTATTAAAAGGATTTTACTGTTAAAATTATAGATATGAAGGATAAAAGGATTCCAAAATTAATTCTTAATATGACAGTTCAACCAAGAGGAGGTACATATGATAGTAGAGTGGGAGAATCAACACAATATAGAGCTGAAGCCAGTTCGTCACTATTAAGATGCTGCTATATAGCCTTTCATTTTGTACCTACCTTTGAAAATAATCATTGAAATATTTTAGAGTCGATTTATGTACATATGTGGAAAATGAGGCCAAAATGATTTTTTGTTTTGGTAAGAAATAGTTAATAAGTTAATAGCTTTGTGTTGGCCTCAAAAAATCACAGTTTTTGCTTCCTTAACATATCAAAAATAACAAATAAAATTTTAATATTAGTTTCAATGAAAGCTAAACTGGCAAGATTTGAAACAAAATAAAAAAAAACAAATATCAATGCCAAATGAATAAAATTTTTAAAGGTAAACACCATATACTGGCAGCAAATATTTGTTAACAGTTACGTTGTAGTTCTGTACTTCTGTTTGTTAAATTCATCCGAAAACTCGTACAAACTGGTAAGACCGAAGGCTGGCAACATTATTTTTGACGTGAGAAAAAACCAATGATATTACAGTTACAAGTAGTTCGTTGCCCCGGTGTTGGTGATAACGAATACCTTCGTTCGCTTTCTAGCCATTTAAGCAGCGGATCTAATTTATGTAATTTATGTTTTTTTTGAGATTGAATTAATCAAAATGAGATTTCGTGCTTGAAAAAGATTAAAAAAAATCGCTTTGAATCCACGTCTTAAAGTTCTAAGAGCTCTTATAAAAAAAACGTGACTTAGGTATATCACTTCTGTCGGTTGTTTTGGGGTCACTTAAACGGTTCCAATTATAATGCTAAGTTTCCAGCTTGTCAACTGGGCACAAAAGAAGCATTTTTTTTACCATTTTACAAAAAGGCAGTTGGAAATACATAGGTTCTCTAAAATTGGTTGTTTTTAAATTGACAAAGACTGTTTGCCAATGACGCTGTTCACATTGGACTGAAAAACTATTTTTTTTTTTTACGTTTCAGTATTCACATCTCACTTCACTGAAGGAGAGGGAGCAAGATGTGAATACTGAAACGTCAAAAAAATACAGTTTTTCAGTCTATTGAACACCAGTTCTATTGAGCACCGTCAATGAAAGACATCCAAATTTGAAAGACAAGTGGAAATAGCCCAATTGCAAATGAAATGTCATTTTGCCTTTAACTGACAAAGAAAATTTTTTGGTAACGTGAACGTCTTTGTCATTGAAAGTCACTAATTTGAATGCTGATCCAATACAATTTGAATGTGATTTAGAAATAGACAACGGAAACTAACCAAAATCGTTGTACAGAAGGTACCAAAACTTGAAAACATTTGAGATTCAAACCACAAAAGGATAAAAATAATAATAATTCTTCGGATAACTATACCAGCGTTTCCCAAAGTGTGTTCCGCGGAACACTGGGGTTCCGCGGGAGAGTTTTCAGGGTTCCACAAATTTCTTAAAGTATAAACAGTAAAATACAAACATTAAAAGAAAAAAAATTGAAAATTTCCACAAAAAAAATTTGAACAACATTTTTTTTTTTTTTTTAAGTTTATATTTTTTAAATCGAAGTGTGAACTTCTAGGTCATAAACTGTTTCATGAGTAAGCACATCATTAATTGGGGAAAATGTATTGATATATGCAGTGGCGGAGCCGGAACAATGGTGGGAAAGGTTAAAGGGGTTGTTTCAAATACTAAAAACTTTGCTCCTAGAAGTACCAGCAGTCATTGTATTTTCCATCGTTATGCACTTGTTATGAAAAGAATGCCAAAACTGACTTGAAAAAAGGTCTCGGTGAAGCTGTGAAAATAGTAAATTTTGTAAAGAGTCGTCCTCTGCAATCGAGATTGTTTAAATTAGTGTGTAAGGATATGGGCAACCCATTGGCTTTCCAGAGGTAAAGCATTATCCTGGTTATTTCAACTTCGTGATGAGTTTAATGTGTTCAAACTGGAAAAAAATATGTCTTCACCTGCAAACCTCTTTGATGTATTGCATGATGAGCAATGGATTACGAAATTAGTTTATCTTGCAGACATTTTCGAGAAGATCAACGAAACTGCTACAGCTCTGCAGAAAAATCTATAGCAGTATTTTTTGCGAGAGACAAACTGGCAGCTTTGAAAAGAAAAATTAATTTTTTAAATCTTTAGATTCGAATATCTCAAAAACATGACGTGATAGAGCTATTTCAAGGCCAGATTAGAACTCAACACGTCAAAGACCATCAGAAAAGTATATCTTGGTTCATGTTATAGACGAAAGTTAAAATTTTGTCACACAAAGTAATTTCTTAGCGCTTTCGAGTGGATTTTCGAAAACAGTAAAAATACGTCAATTTTTGACTAGCGCTTGAGTCCAAATGGGTTGTCACAGAAAAAACCTTAAATAGAGATTTATTGGAAATTGTGTATACTTTCAATGGTACTTTTATGTAATTTTGGAATAGTTGGTAGTTTTCAAGCCATTCGTGAAAAACTCCCATGAAATGCATTTTTGCATCATTTTTTGCGTTTTTTTTTCAATGTTGCGTCATAAAATTTTGTTGGCAAACCTCAGATTCGGATTCAGCACCCCCGAAAAGATAAACGAGCGAACAAATCAAAACTACCTCACAATTTGCATGGTAAAAATATGACTCGACTATCTCATACGACAAAAGAACAATTTTGAGTTTTTTTTCCAGTTTTACATGAATTCTTGTAGGAAAACATGCTGAACTCAGAGCAGATATTATCAATGTTATTGCTCTCCATTTGGTTAGTCTCGAAAGATCCATGCTGGATTACTTTCCAGATACCAATACTGACATCGAGTGGGTACAAAATCCATTAAGCCTAGTACGCTGCTGATGCGAAACGAAATTTTTAGTTGGTCTCCAACAAGACAACGAAATGCTTACGAAAACGCAGCGAAAAAATATTCATTGACAGTTACACCAATTCAAAATTTCAAAACAAATCCAACTGAAAAAAAAGAACACACACAGCCACGCTGGAAGCAAAGAAACAACAAAAATACACACGAAAAAACACAAATGTCATTTTTCCGCACACAATAAATGGCCTGGGTAATTAATTGTGTGCGAAAAAAGAGTGTAGACTTCTCCAAAAAATATGCAACAATTTTCAATTTCGTTCATCGAACAGCGTACTGCAGAACGAAAACTAAAACTAAATTTTTCGTTTATGATTTCGTTGTGTCATTTTTGTATGGGATTTTTCGTTTCGCATCAGCAGCGTACTAGGCTTTACTAATGAAAACCATCAAGCCTATGACCCTGGCCTGAGTATACAGGAATACGAATCCCTAATAGATCTGCAGAGCTCCTCTTCATCAAAATTTGTATTTGATTCTGTATCATTAAAAGAATTTTAGATTGGTATTAGACCCTAGTAAGCTGCTGATGCGAAACGAAAAATCCCATACAAAAATGGAACAACGAAATCATAAACGAAAAATTTAGTTTTACTTTTCGTTCTGCAGTACGCTGTTCGATGAACGAAATTGAAAATTGCTGCATAGTTTTTGGATAAGTCTACACTCTTTTTTCGCACACAATTAATTAAGCCTAGTACGCTGCTGATGCGAAACGAAATTTTTAGTTGGTCTCCAACAACACAACGAAATGCTTACGAAAACGCAGCGAAAAAATATTCAATGACAGTTACACCAATTCAAAAATTCAAAACCAATGCAACTGAAAAAAAAGAACACAGACAGCCACGCTGTAATGAAAGAAACAACAAAAATACATATGAAAAAACACAAATGTCATTTTTCCGCACACAATAAATGGCCTGGGTAATTAATTGTGTGCGAAAAAAGAGTGTAGACTTCTCCAAAAAGTATGCAACAAGTATGCGTACTGCAGAACGAAAAGTAGAACTTAATTTTTAGTTTATGATTTCGTTGTGTCATTTTTGTATGGGATTTTTCGTTTCGCATCAGCAGCGTACTAGGCTTTACCCAGGCAATTTTCCAGATCGAGGCTGGACGCTGCCCCAGATATGCGAATACAACTTTCGGATATAGAAGTTCATTTAATAACAATTATAAATCAAACAGATTCATTCTTCCCACTAAATAAAAATTGATTTTGAAATGTGTTGTTTTTCATTTTTTGCTATTGTCAGGATGGGGTTCCGAAATTTATTTGGGCATCGTTTAGGGTTCCACAGCTTGAAAAGTTTGGGAACCGCTGAACTATACATCACATATTTCATTTAAGATGACTGACAGCTACACTAGTCAACGAAATTAAAGGAACAAATTTTTTTCAATTTTTGTTAGTGTTTTTTAGAAGATACTTTTAGCCTTGATTACCAATATCTCAGCAAATAATGACGTTATTAAAAAATTAAAGACAGTTTTGGAAATTTAAGAAAGCGTTTTACAAGATTTTTTTAAGATTTTGTAAAAATTATTGTTTTTTTATCGTTCACCGTTAGTTTAAAAAAAAGTACTAAAAACTGACGTTTTGTGGTCTTTTCGTAAATTTTTTTTTTCTTTGCAAATATTGATTGCATGGCTTGCGTTGGTATGCAAATTTGTTGACTTTTAAAGCATAAATATTCTTGTAAATTTTCAAATTGATTTATCGAACCGTTTTTCCTCACAAAAACTTCAAAGTCTCACAAACCAGGTAAAGGAACAAATTGTGTTGTTCCTAAACAATGCGTAGTCGTCATCAAAATGACAAAAAACCGCAATTCCAGTGGATTTTTTTTCACAGTTTTGCATTAGTTAGATACTTTTTTGACTTGAAATGAAATAAAAAGTATATTTTTCTAAAAAAATTTTTTTTTAATTGAAGTTTTTTTGTTTGAAAAATTTTTGAAATTAATTTTTTTTTCTATTTTTATCGCGGTGTATAATAATTTAGCAAAAATAAAAATGCAAACTTTTTGTTTTGATTTTTGTCTATATCTTGTCTTTAAATATTTAAGTTAAATTCAAAAATTATAAACAAAAAAGCTTACTGAAAAGCTTGGAATAGTTCGTACCCACAATTGTATTGTAATTAAAATCAATTATTACCTACAACGTATGTCTATGTATGGGTAACAATTGACATTCTTTTCATTCATATTTTATTCGAACTTTCCTTTTCCATTAATGTCTTCAACAAACAAAACAGCCCACGATAGATAGTGTTGGTGTTGACCGACCGCAACAAAAAGTATGATCATCATAAATGTAATTGTACTTAGTTTTTTTTTTGTCAGCGTTCCCCTCATTGTGTAATACTACTACACTAAGTAAACGTCCTCATATTTGATTACTGTGCTTGGCTACGGCATCTCACCATTTACTAGAAGACACGATAAGGGCAAGTTACACGGTCGGAAAAGAAAATAACAAAAAAAAAAAATCAATGCTCAGTACTGTTTATAACCTATTTTCTTCGATTGGTTTTAAAACCTATAAAGCCCTCTTTCTTTTAATTGATATTTGTGCAGACGCAAAAATTAGATTAATCAATAAAATCACAAAATTCTTTGTTTCGTAAGAATCCCTTGAGGCGTTTTTGAGATATCCTAGTAAATATTAAATGTCTGTTATAGAAAAAAGATATAATAAATTTGTTTTCTCCTATTTTATTTATTTGGAGAAGCTCAAAATTCAAAACCTTTTCATAGACTTGAAACATAATTTTATCTACATTCATATGTATGTGCCTACATAAATAAGAGTGATTTCTTGCAACCCACATTTGTGTACAAGATTA
The DNA here is from genome assembly GCA_963921185.1 of Dasysyrphus tricinctus. Classification (NCBI taxonomy): domain Eukaryota; kingdom Metazoa; phylum Arthropoda; class Insecta; order Diptera; family Syrphidae; genus Dasysyrphus; species Dasysyrphus tricinctus. The sequence continues at coordinate 43,519,529 of OY992531.1, read as the reverse complement.
AAGTTTGAATGCGAATCAATTTGAGTATCACATGGTAAATTGTGGGTCGACAATTCAAATTGTATGTTCACTTTTGTTTTTTTAATCACATGGTCAATGGTTAATCATAATACGCCATGCTCTTCAATTAAAACATTGCAATAATAAATGCCCCATATTTGATTATATTTTTAAGTCACATTGATTCAATTAAATTATTAAATAACAACAACAAGAAAAAAGACAGCATCAAAAAAATAATGATAAATAACCGAAATGCAGCGGAATAACCGATTTTTTCTTGGACAAACTTGTCAATTCTTAACTAAAAAGGACTTAGGCAGTAGCGGATTTATTTTGAATTCCAATATATTAGGAGGGCTGCTATTTATGTACATAAATGCAAGTTATGAATTTGATTTGATTTCCATTGAGTACAGGAATAAGTCCTAAATAGCTCTGGTAAAATATATTTACTTTTATAGTAGAAAAAATTCAAGTGAAGATTTTTGAATGCAACTACCTATCTATATTTTGGTAAAACGGCATACGGTTGGAAAAACCCATGCTAAATCAAATGCACACAAAAAGATTGTCCAGGTCAAATACTGCCATAAAAATACATATTTGTTGTTCCCATTAATTATAATTTTTAAACGGTGAAAAGTATTTCATCAAGACTTACCTATAGATCATGCGAGAAAAAGTGATGCTATTTTCTTAAACCCACTGATCGCTTAGAAAATAATCACCATTTAAAAGTTTTTGGAGTTTTTCCCCATTTTGTTTTAGAGGCAAAAACAAAATGGTGAGGGAAATAATTGTTTTTTAAATCAAATTTTAACTAACTTTGGTAATTAAATTGATTATCCATAAACCGTCTTTACACCGTTAAAACAACAACAAATACACAAAAACAACAATTTTTGCTGTTGTTTTGAAGAGGGAAACAAAAATTGAAAATAATTGTTTGTATAGTCCTTATGGTACCTACTTGAATGAATGAATGAATGAATTTATTTCAGGTTACAATATTTTTCAAAAATGTACAATGTTTTACAATTAGATATATACAATAGCAACAATTAACTGATAAAGAAAAGAAAACATAGTTATTCATCCATGAAGAGGGATTGTATACCTAATACACTTTGTGGCAAGATGTGCCAGTATCAAGTGTTTAAAAAAAAAGAGAGGTTTGTTATAAACTTATATGCAATCTGGAGCCGCACAAACAGAGAAAGTGATTTTTTTTCATATTTTTCATTTGAATTTGAAGCGAAGAAGATTATCTGAGAAAAGAAAAATAATGATTCTGGGTTGTAATGAGAAAAATTAGTTCAATACTTGTAACATTGGGTCGTATGCTAAAAGATGAGCAAGATCTCTGAGTCCGAGTTAACGAGTTTGAACTCACATGTGAGATCGATCGAGCAGAGCCGAACTCGGACTCAATTTTATATGCAAAAAAATGAGTTCGCTCTGAACAGCTCTGACTCGATGAATATGAGATTGATCTCAAAGCTCTTCGTCTTAAATACATAGTTGTGACTGTTATTTCTGTGCAGTGCGTAGAAGACAAAAAACATTAATTTCTCTGAATGCGGAAACGAAAAATTAGTGTTTAAAATTTGTGGTAAGAAAATAAAATTAAATTAAAGCAATGAAATGAGATGCTACATATATGTTTATAAAAACCGATTTGGTGTATATACAAACGGAACAAAATTATTGAAAAAGTGATCAGTATGAAATTGCGTTTAAAAAGCTAAATGCGATAGTCAAAAAAAAAAAAATAAGAAAACAAGATTTAAATACAAAGTTTTAAGTATTTTTAACTGCTTAATTTTTCTAGTTTTTAGTTTTGTTTCCAAATAATTTTTTTGCGCAAGACAAATATTTTCTATTTCTTATTTTCTTAAAGGTGAGAATATCTTTTGAATTTAAATTTTTGAATCAATTGAATGTATAAGTCATGTAACAACATGTGAAAAAACTTTCAGCTTCAGCTTCACTTAACTTTATTTTGTGTTGGTGTACAATTTTGTTTTGCCTGAGATATCTGCCTTAAACTGAAAGAGATACCTTAGTCTTTGGTCAATGGTCACTAATATTTAAGTTGGTTTGCAGATTTTCATATTAATATACCTTAAATATTCCTGTAAGTTTTGATGTTAATTTATTGAACAGGTTTTCAATTTTTTTTTACTTTTATTTTCTAACGGTAAAATGTAAAAACGCAATCCTATATAATTTTAAAAAGTTTTCTTGGTAGGCACTCATTCAAGTTTGAGTTTTGTATGTTGTCATTATTTGCTGAAATATTATGGGTTTTTCTTTTGGTAAATTCAGATTTTGGTCTGAAAATTGATTTTTGTTTCTCGCAATGTTATACGATTTCAGATTGATTTTTCTTTTTCATTGTATTGATGTATCATTTGTGTCTGTGAAGCTATAGCTATCCAGACATGTCAAACTTTTGGCTTTCAATTGTTTTGATGTGTAATAGTGTTAGTAAAAAAGGGGTAAATCTGCCGAAAAATCCAGATCTGCAAAATGGATTTTCGCTCAAAAAAAAAAAATTGGAGTTTTTGCCCATTGGAAGGCTTTAATTGCTAAGATCTGTGATCCGACAGATCTGAAGGGGAAAAAAATCAATTTTTGTTACCAAAAGAAAACCCCATTTGTGATCAAATAAAAAATCCAAGAAATAAAAAACTTTTGTCTCGTATCATTTCATACGGTTCGCAATAACGGTACCTACAACAATCCTCCGTATATGAAACATGAAACCGCAATATGAATTTTCTTTCATCGCAATACGGCCATGTACCACAAAAATACAGCTCTTCAAAAATCACTAAACAAAATTGAAAAATATCTTGTTCCCTACAAAATTGCAAATAAAGTTATTCACTCCAATTTTTATAGACTTAATTTGTAACAAAATAAAGCTGAAATTCTGGTATCTTGACAGTTGTATATAAGCTGAGTAAAACAAGACCCTTGCTCAATAATTTGTGAGATCGATCTCACGGAATCAACTGTTTTCTCACCTTTTTGCATAGCAAACCGAGTTCTATCTCATAAGAGCTTTCAAAATGAGATCGATTTCATCACTGTGAGATTGAACTCACCACATGAGATCTAATTCGGTCAGTAATTTTTTTTTTGCATACGAAGCTAAGAAAGTTCTCAAAACAGTGAGAAAACAGCTTGAACTCATCTTTTTGCATATGACCCAATATCTCAACATCATCTCTATTAAGTAGCCATGCTCGAAGGTCACTGAAAAATTTTGATTTATGATCTATTTGTTTGCGTATATCCCATGGTAGCTAGTTATAAATAAAAGGAGCAATTATTGCAACAAAACGTCTATAGTGTTCCGTCCTTACTCTAGGAACAACAACCGAAGCTGAGTTTCGTAATAAATGAATTACATTTCTGCGTGTGATGTTATGTCCTCCTCGTAAAAAGAAGATTATCAATACCTTAAATATATATAAGTAACGAAGAGGTTTTACACTAGCAATGTGGGATTTTCAGTTTAATTTACTATCCAGCGTAACTCCCAAGTATTTGTATTCCCTCACCGGTTCAAGACATGGCACTCAGTACAGCAAATTGAACGATCACATGGTATTCTATTTCATCCAGATTGTACATTTTTGAAAGCAAAAATGACATAACCTTGGACATACTACTAAGAACCATATCATGATGTTTGAACTAAAAGTTCAATGAAGCTAGGTCAAGATTTTTTTGTTGCTTAACGTTGACTAAATCAGCTGCAGAATAGGCAAGAGCCAGGTCGTCCGCAAATGCAACAATATTTCCATTTAGAGGCAAATTAAAAATAGAATTTATATTCAAATAAAGAAGTTTAAGTGAGCTCTACTCCATACATTGCGTTTCGCCCAGGTACAACAGTTGGGCTCATCAGTTAGATGCTGTTGTACCCTTCTAAGACGCAAATTTTGGTCTTAATTTGAACTTAATTCATTCGCTCCACTAAACCAGAAGAATATTATTTTTAATTTTCTTTAAAATCATAATTAATAGAATTTATATATATAAAAAATAGTAAAAGGCCAAGCACTGACCCCTGAGGAACACCAGATTCCGAGCAAGGTAATACCTTACTCATCATTGCATTTGTGGAGACATATTGTTTCCTATTGGACAGATACGACGAGAACCAACAGAGGTAATAATTACTAAAACCAAATCTAAAGAGTTTTCGTAAAAAGATTTTATGGTTAACCAGGTCAAATGCTTTAGTGTCAAGAAACATACCAGCTGATAATTGATTTTTGTCTAAAGTCTTATAAATATTATTTAAAAACGCTATGATAGTTTCTTCCGTTGATTTCCCTTTCCTAAATCCAAATTGTGAATCATTAAGAAGCTTATATTTATCTATAAATTTAATCATTCTAAAGGATATTATTTTTTCGAAAACCTTTGAAAATACCGAAAGCAGAGATATTGGCCGATAGTTGTTTGGATCATTCTTGTCGCTTTTTTTGTGAATCGGTATTATTATTTATGTTTTAAGACACTGAGGAAAAATTCCTAACTCAAAGCTTTTGTTGATTAAAAATGACAAGGGACGAGGTATATGTGCAGGAATGGATGAATAATAATGAATAAATTTTTTTCAACATGACAATGTTGATTCCATCAGGCCCATTTGAATATTTTGATTTCATATTAGAAATGACTTTCGCTATATCGGATTCAAAAACTGACCCGAGAAAAAATGAGAATGTTGATTGAGAATCTAAGTAAGCCTCTTCATCTAATCTGGACAATCTAGGGGACCTTTGTTTATATTTTCCTGCTACTTTTTTGAAAAACATATTTAGACCATTACATATTTGAAGGCTATCAGTAGCTATTAAATTATTTTTAAGCTTTGAATACAGTTTTTACTGACACGTTTGCCTAGGATATCGTTTACTATTTCCCATTGTCGTTTAGGATTTTTGGTATTATACTCAAACTGACGTTTAATAGGTTATAGTATGTGTTCTAGGTTTGAAAATTTTTAATCCACTTTGACACTTTTACCGAATATTTGAGTGAAAGTCTGAGAAATCTTTATATGTATTTAACCGATAAAATTTTACTTTGCTTGTGACAAATGTTAAATGTTATTAAAATTTCATTTCTGTGCTCTATTCATACTAAGAAAACTCAAATTTTGAAAAAAATCAGCTTGGTATTAAGCGGATTTACAACAACAATTGAAATTAAAAATGTACTAATAACTTTTTATAAACAAAAAAAGAAAAGTCAAAGAAAAAATCTTTTTTTTTTGTAAGGTCTCCATAAATGAATTGTTTTAATTCTTCGATATCGATTCATTACTACATTCATTATTATTACACTTCTTTCATCTTCCAAGATTGCTTTAATGCAAAAGTACTATCATACGAAAGTGATGTCAAAACAGATGTGTACAAAATTTAAAAAGGCTTGTTCAAAATGTTGGGTAGTACTAATTTTGATGCAATTTTTTAAGAAATTTTTTGTATTGAAAATTATTTTTAGACCTACTATAATCGAACTAGTGTAGTACCTCGTGGCATGATGGTTAGTAAGTAGGATTGTCATGCCGAAGGTGTGGGTTCGATTGCGAGGTACTGCCTCTTGCGAGGAACTGACAAATCCTCCAAGAGTATACTTGTCATGAAAAAGTGCTTCTCATTTAGCCGTTCGGATCGGACTCGGCAAAAACTGTAGGTCCCCTCCATTCCTGCCAAAAACACGCACACAGAAATGGTTGAGAGTTGTAAGTCACTAGGCCCTGGTTCTCCACGAGCTGTTGCGCCACCCAATTTATTCATTTATAATCGAACTAGTAAGAAATTTGACAATTTTAACAGTTGGTAGTTGCCAATGAAATTTTAGGTCAACTATGTATCTTCTCTTAACCTCGAAATAATCAAAGGTTCAAAAAGGGCAACTATAAGGAACCTATTTTAAGTTATTTTTGATAATTTCAAGTTTTGGACTTGTTTAATTAAAATTTAATTGGCAACCTCCAACTGTCAAAAATAATTTTCAATTCAAACATTTCTAAAAATAGCACTAAAATTAGTTCTAATCCTTTGGGAACATAACTGAAAATATGTGTTGATTCTTTGGGAAAATTGCTCAACATTTTGGCTATTTTTTTTTTAATTTTTAAACTTAAACAATTATATATATTTGAATGTTCTCAAATGATTAAGTGTACCAAATTTTAGTAAAATTTCTATCAAGTATTGATATAAAAAGTTTTTAGAACACTAAAGTCCTATTTCTATGTACATTTATTGGATGTTTTGCTATTTCTAAAAACATTTTGGGCTATTTTCCACGATTGTCTTAAATGTTTGGAAATTCAATCGGAAATTCTTAGTTCGACGAATTTGCATAGTGTAATCTGATAATTCCGAAATTCCGGTATTTTTTTTCCTGGAAAAATCCCTTTCTATTTTATTCTGAGAACCCAAGCTGTCATATAAATATCGACATTAGGCATGAATTTGAACCCTATTCATTTTTAAGTAACATTTTGGTGGAAAACTTATCACTCAGATAAATTGATAAACAACAAAAAAAGGTTTTATTTCTAATGTAAAATAAAAACCCCCTGTACTAACAACGAATTTATGAATAAAACTTGAATCAGTGTGTCATAAAATTATGTCAGATAACTTCACATTGCAAATTTAAAATAGTATTATTTATTTACAGTAGTAGAGTGGTAATAGTAACACAATTTGAATATACATACATATGAACCTACGCCTATCTACATATGTATATTATGATGATACCCCCTATAAGTTATGCCGGTGACGCATTCAATGTTGCAATTATTATACCTACTGATATATGGTCCCATTTTATACGTTACCAAACCAAGACTAGTAAATTAAATTCACATTGCGGAAGGTTCAGGTAATTCACCTTTTTCATTTATGGTTTATACGTACAATAAAACACCCACGTATAAGTTCTTATCTGGCATTTATCAATTCTAGATACAAAATAAAAACAATATAAGCTTTCATTTACATGAATTCGTGCTGAATTGATAAGAATATGAGTTAATTTTAAATTAAGAAAATTTCAGGTGCAACCTAAATCTATCTTCTTTTTGTATTTTTTTTTTTTTTTAATAAAGATATTAATTTATTTGTTTGTTTTATAATTCTAGATCATTCAATATCCATAATTTATACACCTCAAAACTGGGTTCCATATTTTTGTCTAGTGATAAAGATCTAATACCACAGGACAGATGGTTGAGGCAGCTTATATTCATCATGAGACTTAATTATAATGGCGAAGACGATACGAATTGTATTTGCAGCTAAATTCTTTCATTCATTATAAATGATTTGTTCAATACCAGAAGCAGGGGGGTTAGAGCTACTGAAAAGAAGAAATTTTCCCATTATCATAATGTTTACAAAATAAGGATACAAAAGATAGTCATACAGTGCCATTATGCATTCACGTACTGGAACACAGAATTTATTTTTGTTTGCAAAAAAACGAAAACTCCACACAAATTGTTCAAGCCTTTTTTTCCAAAAAGAGATTAATGACTTCCGGTGTGATTTGCAAAAGCCGCTCCGGGCTATTTTTTTGTAACTAATTTTTGAAAATTTGATCAAAGTTACATCAAAAACTCAATAAGTACTTGCGGTTAAACCATTATAGGTACACGTATGTAATGTACCTTACCTTCCTATTTATTCAAAGATCTAAAATAAAATTAATGCGTATTAATTGATTTCTCGGGGAAATCTTTAAACGAAAAATAACCTTGGACTTTTTTTTGGCCTACGAACTTTTAATTTTAATTTTATTTCAAATGAAATTTAATCTCCCTTGTTGTCAAAACAAATGCATTTTATTTTATAATTACCTACTATACCTACCTAACTTCCATCGAAATCATTTTTGCTAAAGTGTGTAAATAAACAAAAAGCTTGTTAAATACTTTTTTTTATTTTTAAATAAATCAGTTTTTACTACGGCAATACTTTGTCGCTTCTAAAGATAAAACCCAATAAGATACTGATGGTGATATTGAACGATAATCCTCTAATATTTGGTATAAAATATGTTTCAATCCAATTGCCCTTAGAAATGTTCTTTTTGTTAGTTAGTGAGTCTTAGATTTGAACCAATAACGCCACGATTTATTTCTATAACCTATATTCTCGATAGAAAATCACGAGCCATGGGCACTATTATAATGCGAAACTTTAGATGCAAGCAGACCGGTTGCCTTGTCGCTAACAGGACAGATGCGATAACCTTTTCGCTTTTTTTGATTTTTGTTCTGCTTAAATTTCTTGCATGTTTTTTTTTTTAATTCATAAGAAACATAGGTATCAAAACCTATAAATAAACAATTGAAATAATTTATAAAAATAACTGCGGAAATTCGTAATAAATGACTCATAAATTTAATTTGATTAATTTAGTAAAATAAAAGCAGAGCTAACATTATTTCTGTGGAAGGTACTAAGCCTTATCTCGATAAGTCACTTTGGTTTGGAAAATGACTTTCAATATTTTTGGGCTTGGTGTAAATAAATAAAGGATTAATATTGCAGAGAAACTCGTTAGAATTAGAATTTTTGAAATATAGGCGACAAGGAAGGATTTCGTAAAATTATAAAATCTTCACTTTGACAAAAAAAAATAAAATGCACGACTGGGTCGCACGTACTTGCTCTTATGTTCAAGACACTGCGAGTTTAAGAAAATTGTATATACAAACATGGAAATTATGAGAGAAAAATGTAGAGAAGCATGAAATACGACATTTAAATTAGCTAAACCAACTCTTTTGACAGTTTGAGGTTAAAAAAAAGTTTGCCATCTTAATTCAAGATGGAATATGATTGTATGGGAAAAAAAATTTAAAATCGTTGGAGCGGTTTTTTTTTAAATTAATTTTTTATATATAAAATTCTTTAAACATTTTTAAGAATAAATTTTGGTATACAGATTTAAACTATATATTTATGTGTATATAAAAAAAAAGTTTGAAAAAAAATTGTCAACCCGTTTTTGAGATATCGAATTTTCAAAAAAAAAGTTTGAAACTTTTTTTAAAAATCCAAAAACTTTTTTTTTGAAAATTTTGATATGCAATATTATTTAATCTTATTTGAAATTTGTACATAAAAAAATTCATCTAATTCCGTTAAGCTGATAACGAGAAACTCAAAATAAAAAAATACGTTCTATGACAGGTACTACTAATAGTTGCTATGTGTAAAATTTTATAATTTTTGATGGTAGATCGTACTAATTTTAGTATATGAAAAAGTTTAATCAAAATCGTAGGAGTCGTTTTCAAGCAAAATAATATTTTCCTTTGCGGTTTTTTCACTTTTGTAGGAAGGTACCGTTATTTTTTCATAAATGTAAAATTTTTTCTAAAAATATTTTAGAGAGTACTAAAAAAGTCTTAAATATCGAGTTTCAAAAAAATCTATGATGCCGTTTTCGAAATATTTGATTTTCCAAAAAAAATTTTGAAATATTTTTTAAAAATCCAAAAAATATTTTTTCAAAAATGTTGGTACACAAAACTATTAACATGTCACACCATTTTGAAGAAAATCAAAAATTAAAAAAATGGTTTCTTGGGAGGTACCATTAATAACCATTTTTGAAAAATGGTTTTCCACCCAAAGAAAGCCTTTACTAAAATAAATTTATTGAATTTTTTTTTTTAGAAAAGTTGTCGAGCCGTTTTTGAGAAAAATACGATTATGTAAATTTGCCAAAAAAAAATGTATGACAGGTACCGTTATTTTTGGTTCTAAAAAAAAAAATGAAAAAAACGTGTCGGCAGAATCACCAAAAACCACTTAGTACCAAAATTGAAGAAAATTGATAGAGCCGTTTAGGCTGTAGACGAACAGACAGACAGAATTGTGCCACCCACTTTTTTGGTGTTCTCTATCATCGTAATATCATGTTTGATTGTTATCTCAAAATTTTTTTTTTGCACGAATCCAAAACTTGCCTTAAAGTACCTATAATCGCAAGTAAAAAGAAAAATTGAATTTTTGGATTTAAATATTATACCTACATATGTACATATACCTCCGGATGAATTTTTGAGAAATATGGAAAATTGGCAAAATGGTCTCCCAAGGATCCCAGCCACGGAACCATGTGTTTTCAAAATTTAAACTGCATATAAAAGAATGAAACTTTGGCATCAAAATGTTCAAGCTACATTTTTGATTTTGAATTTTTTTATTTCAAAAATCCAATGACAGGTATTGTAAATATTACTTAAGACTGCCAAATGGACTACCAGCTTCTGGGAAACAGGAGAGGAGTACATAATATAATATGTACATTAGGGTGGTCGTTAAAAAAAATTAATCTTGGATGGGCCTAAATCAGCTCTTAATGAAGAAAAAAAAAAAATTCCTAATTTTTTCAGATTTTTCTTTTTATCTTCTTTTTACAGTAACAAAAAAATAAATCAAAGTTTATCTGACCAAAACGTTGAATCAAAAAAAAAAAATTCCAATAAAATGAAGACATTAAAAAAATATATGTAAATATATTTGCTAGCAAATTTCAAAACAAGGAGCATGAAGCTGTAGACTGATTTATGGTTCAACTCAATACGACCGCTCATCATAGAGATACAGCACTTCAAAAAACACAAAACAAAGTTCAAAACAATTTTGTTAATTTTAATTTTTTGACTAGTAAGTGTAGTGTGTATGTTTTTTATTTTGTTTCAAACCTTAAATTCCTTTCTTTTTATTTGTGATTTTAATTGACGTTCTGGATAAATAATTTTTAGATTGAAAAATTAATATAGGTTTTTAATAATTAAAAGACTGCTTATTTAAAAAGACACAATATCTGACATTTTGAATAACAAAATTATACCTCTTCCTAAAAATGGAAAAGGTAATGAGTTCAGGCCTATATCTATCTTACCTTTTCTGTCGAAGGTCTTTGAAAGAATTTTACAAAAACAGATCAGTGCTTATCTAACGAGGAAAATGTTGCTCACTTCTAAACAGTCTGGCTTTCGTGAAAAGCATAGTTGTATCACAGCACTGTTAAGTGTGACCGAAGACATAAGGCAAGCGTTGGATAAGGATGAGGCAACTTTTCTGGTGCTACTTGATTTCTCAAAGGCTTTCGATACAGTCAATCACGTTATTCTATGCAATAAGCTTATTCAAAACTTTAATTTTTCATCGGCTGCTACGAAGCTTATTTATTCGTACTTGACCATGAGAAAGCAAGCAGTGCAAATTGGCGACAGCGTATCCAATTTTCTCCCGAATTTCACTGGTGTACCTCAGGGTTCCATACTTGGTCCGCTATTGTTTTCAATTTACGTCAACGAACTACCTTCAATTGTCGGAAACTGTTTTTCTCATTTGTATGCGGATGACGTCCAATTGTACTTTAGCTGCCCTCTTGGACTCATTGAGCATGGAGCTTTTTGTGTAAATGAAGACCTAGAGAGAATTGCAAAATGGTCCCAGTTGAATGGCCTTCTTTTAAATCCAATTAAGTCCAAATGTCTTGTAATATCAAAAAAAACTCTTGATCTTTCTTATTTCCCTTCGATTGTGTTGAACAATGATCCTATTGAATACGTGGAAACAGCAAAAAATCTTGGAGTGACATTTAATCGTTACTTGACTTGGGATAGCCATATAAATACTCTTGTGGGCAAGGTTTACGGCGTACTTCGTACTTTATGGGCGACTCAGTCTTTTACACCACTTAAAACACGTTTGCTAATTGCAAAGACTCTGATAATGCCAATTTTGATGTACGGTTGCGAAATTTACTGTAATTGCAATTTTGTAAGCAGACGCAAGATAAATGTCGCTTTTAACAGTGCAGTACGTTATGTTTTTGGCCTGCGAAGATACGACAGATTGTCTGGTTTTGCTACTCGTTTGCTGGATATGCCATTTGAGAATTATCTCAAGTTTCGAAGTTTGACCTTTCTCTCCAATATATTGCACACACGCCAACCCCAATACTGTCTCGAAAAAATTAGATTTGCAAACTCAAACAGATCTCGCCAATTAATTCATCCTCGATGCTCATGCCTAACATCTGAGCGCCAATTTTTTGTCAATTCAGTTCGTCTTTGGAACTCTTTACCACGTCATATCAAAGAATTACAGAATACGTCAAGTATGAAGAGAATCTTAAAGAAATATTTTTCAAATTTGTAAATTTTAATCACATTAAGGGTATTCATGCAATAGCGTAAACTCGTCGTAAACGTGGTAAAGTTTTAAACTTCGTAAATCTGTCAAATTTTCCATACAAATTGTGACAGAATTACGATGTTTTAAACTTTACTACATTTACGACGACTTTACGCTTTTGCATGAATACCCATATTATATTGTTATAAATTGTAAACTTTAATTATAATTGAAGAATTATTTTAGTTTCTTTATTGATTTATTTTGATGTATATTATTAGATGTATATTATTTTCTTTCCTTTTGTTGCTCTTTTGTTAAAATTCAGCTTAGAACTAGCTTATAAGATATTGTATCTTACAGTTTTAAGTAATAACGAAATAAATAAATAAATAAATAAATAAATAAATAAAAAGAATGGATAACTTCAATGAAGCAAAATACGAAAAACATAACTTTAAGAAAAGATATTAACGAAGTAGCAACATGTTTCTTTGAATCCTTGTTTAACTCAGACTATGGAAGAGACAACTATCTCAGCTCGAGCTCAAAACTTAACAACAATAGTACAACTTTATCGACAAGTTTATATAATTTAATGGAAACGGACATCGCAGAATCTATTGACAATTTAAAAAATGAATAAAGCGCTCGAAATGACGGAATAGAAGCCGAAATGCTCAAATATGGAAAAGACACTCTAACACCAATACTAACAAAAATATTTAATGCAGTTTTAAAGACTCGACAAATACCAAGACAATGGCAACAGAGCACGATTATATTAATACATAAAAAAGGAAATAAAGATGACATCAATAACTATAGACCCATCAGCCTGATATCAACAATATACAAACTATTTTCAAAGACATTGCACAAAATAACGAAAACAGCACTTAATGAGAAACAACCTCGGGAGCAAGCTGGTTTTAGAGAAGGCTTTTCAACTTCCGATCATCTACATACAATTAATCAGCTCATTGAGAAACACAATGAATATAAAAAACCACTGTATCTTATTTTTATTGACTTTACCAAAGCTTTTGACACAGTGGAACATAATTATATCTGGACAGCACTAAGAAACCAAAACATTCATCAAACTTTTATAAAAACATTACAAAACATCTATACAAGTAATACCGCTAAAGTTAAAACAGACAAAATTGGAAGGGAATTCTAAATAAAAAGAGGAGTTCGCCAAGGAGATCCATTATCACCACCACTCTTCTCTGCAGTACTAGAAGATATTTTTAATCAGCTCAACTGGACCAACAAATACGGACTCAATATCTGGGGACAAAAACTTAGTAATCTAAGATTTGCAGACGACGTAGTTCTTCTTTCTGACTCACCGGATGACATGCAATCAATGATTACCGAGCTTGCTTCCACTAGCAAAAACTATGGACTATGCCTAAACCTGACCAAAACAAAGATGATGAGATGACAAACCATACTAAAAAAGACATATTTATCTGCGGTACCAAATTGGACTTTGTAGAAAACTATATATATCTAGGACAGTTGAAATCTTTCATAAACCAGGACGAAAAAGAGATAGATCGAAGAATAGACAACACCTGGAAACAGTACTGAAGCGTTAAAGAAGTATTAGACGCAAACCTAAGTGATGACATGAGAAAATTCATATTGGACTCTACTATTTTACCAGTATTGACATACGGACTTGAAACATTAGGACTTCCATCAATTTCACATGAAAAACTGAGAATTTGCCAAACAAAAATTGAACGAAAACTGCTAAAAATCAGACAAGTACAAAGAATTAGAAATGAAGATATAAGAAAAAGAACGAGGATAGTAGACGTGATACAAAGAACTAAAACTTTAAAATGGAGATGGGCCGGACACGTATCAAGAATAAATGACCAAAGATGGACAAAGCAAGTGACAAAATGGATACCCTTTGAAGATACGAGACCAAGGGGACGACCAAAAAAAAGATGGGATGATGACCTCAAACAATTCAATCGAAATTGGTATAACGACGTGAAATGTAGAGACATATGGGCAGCACTGGGGGAGGCTTATGCCGGAAACTAAATAATAATAAACTGTAATCTATGTAATATAATTTTATAATTTTAAAATCTCATTTTTATTTATTATATTTTATTTTATTGAATGTTAATTATTTTGGTGAATAAAGCTTATAATAATAATAATAATAATAATAGTATCTGATTATCAAGTGTAAAAATTGCAAAAATACTTTTCATGTAAAATCACATCCAGCGTCTCTTTCAATAGAACCTATAGAAACTGATATAAAAATTCATTTTGAATCAACTTATTTCTTACAAAACTTGTGTAAGTTCCCCATTTTACTAGATACAAATAAAATATTCAGCAGATGGCACTGTTTTTAAAAAAAAATTGGTTTGTGAATTTGTTTCAAAATGGCGTCTTTGAGGGTTGTTGTCTTCACTAAGCTTTTTCCTTAACTTTTTAACGAATTATTATTTTTTGCTCTATGTAGAGCTTTTATTTATTTTATTCTGTTGAGAATTCAAATAGGTATTTCAATTAAAATAATTCACTTTGAAATTTTTACCATTGTTTATAGTGTATACCTATACAATGTTTTTACAAGATGTGAATATTCCGAACAAGTTATGCATATGTATTGGTATTAAAAAGTGCAATAAAGTGGAACTTTAACACGATATGTGAGCGATGCGTCCTTAGTTCTTTCCATTGGACTTTTATTTCATAAAAATTGTTTCATTTTCGTATATCCAAAACAAATAATATTGCAATAAGAGTTTATTCTTTGATTGAAAATAAAATCATCTCAGCAACAAAAAATGATTTTATTATAAAATCGCTTTGATTATCATATAATTTTTTTGAAAAAAAAAGTATTACTAAATGTCATTCATTATAAGTCGTGGATTGTGGGTATGTTGTTGATAAGGAAACCGGACTTATGCTATGCTTCCATTTGTCATTTAAAAACTGACGAAAGACGCATTTTTGAGTTATTTCACAAAATTATAAGTGGAAATACTCCCAAAATTAGTTGTCTATGACATTGTCAATGAAAGAAAACAAATTTTAAGCACAAGTGGAAATACCTCAATTGACATATGAAATGCCAATTTGTCTTTAACTGACAAAGAAAATACTTTATGGCAACGTGCTTTAATTCATTGTCAATTAGCCAGTTTATATTTCTGAGATCTCAGAGCAATCAGAGGGCTCAGAAATATAAACAGGATTCCTCTATGTGAGGAATTCGGTTTATATTTTACTCTCCTGCTCTGTCAAAAACGCAGGGAAATTGCTGAGCGCTCAAGAAATGTAAAATGGCTAAATGGACTCATTTCAAAGATGATTTAATGCAATTTGAATGTTTTTTTGAAAATTTGGCCGATTTTGTTATCAAAAGTGAAGGAAAAAAAAGAAGAAAAAAATAAGGCTGTGAAATAAGATACCAGAACACATAAGTTATCCTCCATCCATTTTAGAGGATGATTGATAATATTCCTGACAACAAAAATATAAAAAGAGCTAGTCAGTCAACTCTGAAGTGAACAATGGAAATGAGCCAAAATCGCTGATACAAAAGGTACCACAATTTGATAACATTTAGGATTCAAACCACAAATTCTATAAAAATATAAAAACAGACAAAAATGATATCATAATCATTCATATCTGTTCGTGTACTTCCCAAATATACGAATTTCAACGAATTTTAATACCTCCAATAATTTTATTTTTTTTTATATAAACTTTGGGCTGAACTCATTCTAAATCGTAGTTTTGGCAAGAAATCGAACAGACATATGCCTGTTGGGAAAAGTGCAATTTTCTCCAAGTTTCAAGGTCTTTTTCTCCTATGGTTTCTGACAGAAAACTGTGAAAATTCGTGAAAGTTTCCAAGAAATTTCACGGAGTAGTTCCTTTCATTTCTATTAAGCGACCTACTTAAGCAACATATTACTTTTTCCCCCTCCTCAAAAGTCCCTGTAAGTACGGCCCGATACCGTAATCAGACGCATCTGTTTGGACCACGAACGGAAGACTAAAGTCGGGACATGTTAACCTAATAATTCTTCGCACTACTATAAACTAATTTCATTGAAGTTCACTCAGAGCTGTGAAAATGAGGTTAAATCGAGCGAATTTTTCATTCGCAGATTTGTGGTGGAATGCGTCCTGATATTGTGGATTGTGAAAAGATGTTTGACAGTTCACAGAAAATAGTATACTGCATTTCATATGAGCTGCGAATAGCGAACTGCGAATTGCGAATGGTCGTGAGTTTTGGCATTTCTTTTACATGAGTGGTCGCCGACAGACGCGAATTGTCACCCATTAAAATAGGTGTTAAAATAAAATTGAGGTTAAATTCAAGCGACTTTTTCATTCACAGATTTGTGGAATGCGTCCTGATGTTGTGGATTGCGAATAAGTGTTTGACAGCTTGCAGAAAACATCTCGTTGGTCGCGTAGAAAATATAAAAATGCTAAATTTAACAATTTAAACTAGTTTTGGTTTGTGTTTTCTTTTTAAAATTGTAGATAATATCGTTTATTCACCATGTCGAAAAGATAAAACACGAATTTGTTGATATTTGCGCTTGAAATTTCCTAAACAAATTTATTCGAATTCGCAGTTCACAGTCCATGTGAAAGGCACTTAAAGTTGTTCTTGTACAGTATGGCATAACAAACAGCTTAAGTAAAGCGCCTTTCATATGAGCTTTAATATTTCTTTCACATGAGTGGTCGCCGACAGACGCGAAGTCATACAAAATAAATCAGTAAAATGGGTGCTAAAAAAAAATTGAGGTTAAATTCGAGCGAATTTTTCATTCGCAGATTTATGGAATGCGTCTTGATGTTGTGGGTTGCGAATAAGTGTTTGGCAGTTCGCAGAAAATATCTCGGTGGTCGTGTAGAATATATAAAAATGCTAAATTTAACAATTTAAACTAATTTGTGTTCGTATTTTCTTTTTAAAATTGTAGATTGGGTCGTTTATTAACTTTTTTGATAAGTTAAAACACTTATTTGTTGATATTTGCGATTGGAATTGCCTAAACAAATTTATTCGCATTCGTAGTTCGCAGCTCATGTGAAAGGCACTTAAGTGAAAGTTTTTGCTATTTTCTTCTTAATCAATAAAAACTTATTTGCTTAAAGGTGGCAAGGAAGATGTAAGTAGGTATGTGTTCTGCATTTATGCACAAGAAGTTTTTCAAAACAAATACATAATAGTCCCTGTGTTATAGGGAAGGTTTGATAAAGTTTGAAAACTTTAAACTAAAATGTTCTCCTGAAAAATATGGAAAATTGAGTTAAACGGCCATCAACTCTAAAAAAAATTAAAATTGTATGCGAACATTAATGGCCAGTTCCTTATTAAAGTTGTCTATTTAATGTACATCATACTTCTGTATAAAAAAATAACCAAGAAAATTTTTCATAAATCTTCTAAAGTAGCTTTTTACATTTTCGCAAATAGTCTATGAATATGTCCATGGCCATCGTGAAAACCAGGTAAGTCGAGATGATTTTTATTTTTCAAAAATCCTTAAATAAATAGTTAACAATATTTAACAAAATTTTGACTTCATCTAACACTTTCCTTATATATTGGAAAACACATGGTGAACACTTGTTTTGACATAAGTCAGACTTTGTCAATGTTATTAAACTTTGACCCCGACCTTATAAATTTTGTTGTGTTTGAGTTACCTGGTTCTTCACGACCGCCACGGATGTAACAATAACCTTCCAATTTGGGTAGTACTTTTGTAAGTTAAGGTAGAACTACAATGTCGAAAGGCCTCCGAAGCAAATATCATAAACCATCGCAAAGTAATTTTGTCCCCCCGGGAGTGCACTTCATTTCCAAAACCAAAAGTGAACAAAGCTAAACGAAACAGTATACTCCGCAGTATAAGTTTCGTCATAGTGGCTTTCCGTGTATCCATCTATCTCTTTTTTGTTTCCTATTCCATGAAATGTCAGTTTTACTTCATTGCACCTGATAGCGCACCTCACTTCCTAAAGCAAAATTGAATAACGAAACTAAACAAAACTTCCCACTCCGCAATTATAACAGCGTCATATGATTTCCGTATATTCGGTTCTTTACTTCCGACCACTAAAATGCTCCTCCGAGAATTATAGTTCTGCCTTAAGAAACATCTGTGACTCACTCTGATGACCAAAAGTTATCATAAAAACTCATCATTATTAATAGTGGAAATACCAAATCCGGTTGAAAAAGAAATCGATTATAATTTTAAAAATACAAAGTTGATAAAATGTATACAATTTTTTCATAACTTTATTTCAGGTTTAACAATTTTTCCGAAAATACTTCTTTTTTTTTTAATTTTTGTAACTAAAAGTATATGTAGTTAAATTACTTAAAGTGTAGATATTTGGACTATTTAACTAAGTAATTAAATAACGGTACACAATGTCAGTCTTTCTGTAAAACTTGTTCTTAAAAAAAAAATATTTTCAATTATTTTGTTTTATTTCTTTTTTTTAACAATCGTATTCAATAATAAATATTTGTAATTATTATATAGGTACATAACTAGGATGAAGATCTTTCTTTCACTTATTTTCTAGAATCACAGTTTGCAAGTCTAATCATAAAGACTTATTCTCTCAAAGTTTGATAATACTCTTCTTGAAATTAGCAACTAAATTTCTGTAATTCATTAGTTGTGTGAAAGCTAAATGGCGGTGGTGGATCTTTGTCCTTTTCGGTTTCGATATAGGGCACTTGTACAACAAATACCGTCGTCGTTGATGGTGAATAATGCTTCTCAATTACTGTTTCATAACTTGGAGGAGCAAATTCACTGTATGAAGGTGCTGGACTGGGTGGTTGTTGAAGATCATCGATGGTTTGTGTTACATTCCTACGACCGCATTTACGATCCGAACATGCCATCAAAGTGAAAAACGCCACCAATGCAAGGAACGTTGACACGTACCAGGTTATTGTTATGGCATCCATTGTCGTTTGTGATAGATCGGAAGGTATTCTCGATGAAGCTAAAGAAATGATCACAAAATTTAAAATATTAGTAAATCTATCACAAATAAATAAAATTGCACAAAACTTACGATTAATTACTGTAATGTCTGTAACGTTACGCAACGTTTTATCTGCAAGCCTTGCCGTGACTCGGTCCTCACTGTAGTTCAGCAAGTAGATTTGAGCATTTGTCTGCTTCGTCGCTGCCAGAACTGAAATAAATAAAATTTTAAAACACACAGGTCGATGAAATAAATTTAATAGAAAAAGCTTTTATTTCAAATACATCTATATAAATTTCGATAAAAAAAATGATAACGATAATAATTAAATTTTGTGATATCTAATCAAACGGAAATGTTGCTTATCATAATTATTGTTTAGCTTTGCTTATATTGGCACGAAAATTTATAGGGGATTCGCACGCATTCTTAGATATCCCAATACTTGAAGTGGTCAACAAAAATCTTGTTAGTAGGTACTTGAAAGTACCTAAGTCCGTTGATTTAGTCTTGAGTGGGTACTCAAAGCGGGTTTGGAACTTCGAGAACTTTTGTTATGGAAAATTAGAGAATTTTTTCCTTTTTTTATGTAAGTTTTTTTCTGCACAGTTACTGCAATATTTTAATTTTAGACACAATCAACTGAGATAGTCATTCATTTAAGCATTTAAGCTTAATAGTTCAATAGTTTGTAAATGCATGTATAGTGCTTCAATTCAAGGCTTTTAGCTTAAGCGACAAAAGCAGAGTGTTGCAAGACTTGAACTTTGCTTCCTGATTGGATCACTTAAAAATTCAACTCATGCAATGGAGTTTTTTGTGCGATTAAGAAAACGCGAACGGAAATAGGTAGGTATACATTTTAGCTCAGTTGGAAACATTCCATGTTTGCCAAATCAGTGATTTTGTTCAGGCCTCAAAAAGTACAAAGTCAATCATTTAACATTCACTTACAGTATGGAACGGACAAACGTAGAGGAAGGGAAGAAAGTAATATCATAATAGGTGTGTTTTTTTCCTTTCCCGAATGGCCTTAGACGAAAAAAACGACAACGGGGATTAGAAATTTACATGTAAAATGCAACAAGAACTAAGTCCATTCGGGCAATCGGGCTTATCTAAGCCCAGAAAAATTTTGGGGCTTAACTTTAAGGTGCCAGTTATAGCTATCATTGAAACGCATCATTGAAAATTTTAATGATTGATTTTGAGACGCTTAGGAGGCAAAATCATTTATTATTTTGATGGACGATCAAAGTTTAAGACTTCATTAATATTTCTAGTCAAAAAAAAATTTCAAAAAGGCCCAACTTTCCACAAAAATTGACTTTTAATTTTTCAATGATCATTGGTAAGGTAGTTCAATCATTGAAATAAGAAAAGTCCTTTTATGTGGAAAATTAGGCCTATTTGAAAAATTTTGTTGGCTAGAAATATTAATTAGGTATTTAGCTTTATTTTTCCATCAAAAGAATAAATGATTTTACTTCCTAAACGTCTCAAAATCAATCATTAAAATTTTCAATGATGAGTTTCAATGATAGCTATAACTGGCACCTAACTTTAACCCAGATAAAAACTGTGTTACCGGCAGGAATTTCATACGTGTTATCTATAGTTTGTATGAAAACTCCATTTCTTTCAGTGATGGTGCGGCTAAGCCCCGATGTCATTTTTTCGTTCAATTCCTGCGGGCTTGCAAAAAAAGCATGTGCCATTTTGGGCTCTCTTTGCACGGAATGTATATTTTAAGGTGAAAATTGATAATTATCATGTTGAAAGAATAATATTGATCAAATTATAAATTATCCTGAGTTGATATAGTATTTGTGCTCCTTTTACGGTATTTTTAATGAATTATTACTTGGAAACCCCATTCTCCAATCAAGGTGTTTTTAAGTTCAAAGCAAAGCCTGAGATAACAAACAAAAAATATGTTTCTTTATTAGCTCTGAGCATTCAGAGTTAAAAATTGGCGTTCTTAGGATGTTTGAGGCGCATTCAGAGTGCGGTGTGTTTCAAAAATGATTCAGATCGCTCAAAACACCCTAAGTTCAGAGGATAATCAGTCAGAACACGCTTGATATGCTCGGACTCTCTTCAGAGCTTTATTCTGAGCTAAAAAAGAAAAATAATGAATTATTCTTCAACAAGCCCTCTATTTATCCACAGCACAAAATGTCAAAGCACAATGACATTTGACGTCATTTGCTAAAACTAGTGCACCTTCACATTATGCCTAACTTGAAATTTTCACCAAGTTCCGCCAAGTTTTTTCCCCAATGGGTTCGGACAGTAAATTGTGAAAATTTGTGAAAATTTTCAAGAAATTTCACGTTATCAAACACTTTAACTTTGCTTTTACCCCATACCTTTTACCCTTCTTGTATGCGTTCGCATTTAAAAACAAAAGGGGCATTTCTCATTCAATTTCTTTTACTCTTAACAATAAATTGGAAATAAAGCTTTCAATGAAGTACCTACCAATAAAAAAAAAAAAAACATCTTTGAACCCTAACAGTGCTATTAAATTGAATCTATTGGAATAACATTTACACCTTAAAAAAGATACAAATTTTTAACATACTTTCCACCTATCAAGGTCAATCTTTTAGAGGCAATTTGTATTTCAATGAAAATAAAAGCAAACCATCAGTCAAAACGTCAGCTAAAGGTTTTACGATGTTAAGGTCGGTGATTGACTTTTTTTTGGATAAGAAAGGCCTTTGAACGGTACAAAAAAAAACAATCAAAGTAAAAAAAACCCAAACAAGTCTGTGCTTTATTATTTTTTAATTAAAAGATATGACATTATGAGTCAGGTAGGTGCCTTGAAATATATCAGCTTTATTCAGTTTCCTTTGTAAAAAGGCGACAATACAAAAATAGAAGGCAATAATATATTAATTCATTTAGTTATCATATAAACGACCAAATTGTATAATGCGATCCTAAACTTTTATTTTTATTCGGTGGTTTAACTTTGTGATTAAAAAAAATACTGAAGCGAAATCTTGTGATATTAGGATTTTCACCAAATAAAAAAAAATTAAAACATTATTCAAACCGAATTACTCGATTATCCATCTAGTTCGCTCAACTAGCTACTTTCAAAGTTAATCAACATTAATTAACTTTAATTTAAATTATAGATTCGATTTTATAATTCTTTATGATAAGATAAATTAATGCAAATTGATATGTAATTTGCGAAACAGTAAAAATGATCAGAAGTCTTAGATCCAATTTTTCGATCGTTTATTAAACACTCAGTTATCTATCAGCGAAATTAACATCTGATGTTGAACTTTGTTTGCTAAAAGAAGAGAGAGTTTGACTCTTTTGATCCTTTTTGGAACAAAAGTTCTCATCCAATTAAGAACTATGTTTTGGTAATCAAACCGGTGTCTAAATCTACGACACTATCGAAGAAGTATAGTAACCAGCTAAAGTGCCTGAGAAAATATTGAAACTTTTCCAATTGCCAAGGTTATAAAAAAATGATATTTTTTGAGTGCAATCTTCTGAAATCATAATCATTCGTTTAATTCAATTAAAAGATTTAATTTATTGACTTCACTTTAAGACTTAACTTCAAATTATTCAAGCAGCAAGCACCATTCATTTGATATAAGATAGACTGCAATATATCATTTTTTTCTTCATTGATTGTACAGCAATCAATTGAGTGCAGTCTTTTTAGATTCCTTCCTTTAGCATTCCTTCGTATTCTTTGAATTCTTTTGCAGTCTTTTCATAAACCTTTCATGCTATGACCCAATTAAACTTACATACATTATGACAACATCTCGACTACGCAAAAGAATTCAAACGAATGCAAATAATAAAAAAAAAAGAACGCAAAGAAGCCTGGAGAATGCATGAATATTCTCAAAAAGAATTCAATTCAAAGTAAATAGAAAAAAAAAATGACAAATGAATGGCGAATGCATAAATTGAAGTAAAGATCTCAAATGAAGTCAATGAATGCAATATTTTAAATTTTGAAGTCATAAAAGATTGCGTTCACATAGAGATTGCATTCTTTTGCAACCCTGTGAGTTGGCTTTTTCGCTTTTTAATATGGTTTTCTTGGGGATAATTTTATTAATTGAGATGTTTGCACACAAGAAATTAGCTGAATCGATACTATGGTCCAACGCACAGTACACATATTAATGGTAAAATACTTTGCATATTGTCAAAAAAAAACCAGTTGTCAAATAATGAACAAGAAAACAGATTAATTCTCAGAGACCTTGTCAAATTGACAGTGGGTGCATTCAATGCTTTAATTTCGGTACTGAATATTCAGATTTCTGAGCTCTGGCCAATCAGATGTTTGGAAAATTCAGAAATATGAAAATTTTAATGTTAAATTTGAAATGTGTTGAACATACCACAGTACACATACAATGAACTGACGAGATTTTGACACATGCGCGAACTTGAACAAAAATGAAAACTCGGAAGATATAACCTTTAAAGCTGGATTTACACCCTCGTTGTTATCTTCCGTGTACGTTGTTCGTTTTTGCCCGTACGCGGAACAACGAAGGTTTAAATGAAAACACCGAACACGAACAACGAAGAAATTCAAAGCCGTTGGATTCCACATTATTTGATAATATCACAAAAATGGCTACTATACATTGGTCATACAAATAAATAATCAACTCTATCACAGAATACATCGTAATCCGAAAAACTATCACAAAATATCCATCTAAGTATACTTAGTGAAAGTGTTTCGATAGCCGAAGAAGCTATAAATTTCTTCGAAATACTTTCTAGTCACTATAGACATCAAAAGTCAGAGCTCGTTTGACAAAACTCGTATTAGAACATATACAATTTAAAACGTCAAAACCTTACGACATTATGCTTATCTTCTATTGTGTAACCCCGTTTAAAAACTAAAGAAAATACTTCGTGTAAGTATTTTTATTTTTAGAAAACATTAAGTAGCTAGTATCACAAAATCTCTACTTTTATTTAAGCTTTTTAATTGACGAACAAGAACACTTTATCTAATTCTATGTCTACATGTTTCTTTTAATTAATATACGCGTTATTATTATAGTACCTACTTTTATCTATTTACATTGTAGACCATACTTACTGTTAGGATTACAAAGCAAACTTATGGGGATTTAATTTTAAAGCCTTTTAATAACTATGCAAGCAAATTTGTATTTAAGAAATTTAAGAAATTTAAAGATAAAAACACTTCAGATAAAGATATCATATTATATTTTCTTTATCATTGGTTTAACTTAGGTTACTAATCCCATTCGAAAGTTTAAAATATCATCATGTGACCTTGAAGTTTGGTTCAATGATTCTTTTAAATTTTTCTTTGTATAAAATCTATGTTAATTTATTTTTGTTTATCATTAATATAAACATCAATATACATATGTATAGTAGCTATCTAATTATTATACAAAGAATCAGAATTTTCTTATGATTTAATTTCAGATTTTTTTAATTAGATAATTAACACGATTCATATGAAAACAACACCTTAAATAGCAAATACAATATATAAGCAATTAAAATAATTATTAGAAAAAAAAAATAATACAAATCACTTCGACGCAATTTCACAATTTCGTTGTAAAAAAGAAATATACATAATATAAAAATAAAACTGACTTGCTTTGTTTACCTTCAAGCTTATAGCTATCTTTTCTGACTCCATTTTGTCTGCTAAAGACATTTTTTTTTATCTATTTCAAAAAAGAAGAACAAATTGTTCGTGTGCACAAAATTGTGAACTAATTAATAATTTTATTGTTTACAAAAGTCATACCTACATCATATTTATCTTTAATTATTAACAATAATGAGTGTGCTAATGCAAAGGCATACCTAGAATTTAAAGGCTTTTGAAGTTTGTTATCTTATAGGGGTTTGATGTGATTGAATTTTCTGATAAAAAAAAGATAATACACATATGTATATAACCCCTGTTAACAACTTTTAATGAAGAGACAAGTTGAATTTGAAACTTAAATTACAACAGTCGTACCAAAAAGAAAAGCTATACTATGTATTTTTTAAATTTTCCTCACTTTTGTTTCGCTGTTAGTTAAACATGTTGCTATTATGATCATTTCCTTATTGCATATCGCGTCGTACCTAATAGAAGCAGTTAGATTGCTTTTGTGCGTTGTGGTTTCACTTTCGATTTCACAAGATATCGCAATTTTTGCCTTAGATGTTTTTTCGAAGGTTTTTGATACTCTAATGCCCTCATATCTCAGTTAATTTAATGCATGTTTTTAACTTAAGATACATATTTAAGAATTGAAGTGTAAAAAAAAATTTAATATTTCTTTTGCTTACGTATTGAGAACATGATACATGACGAAATATTTTTTTTCTTCAAAAAAAAATATGTTAATCTTGACCAATTATTTCTTTTTTCCACTTCGAGAAATCGTTTTATTATAATTTTACATAATTTAAAAAAAAATAGCGTCAGATAGCTAAACTTGAATGAATGAAATATAGACATAGACACTCTGAAATGCTTCAAAGCTATTAAAGTTGCATCCCAATGTTAAACACAGCATTAAAAAAAAATCGATTGTTTGTTTAACCATTTCATAAGAAAGAAAATATGTATTTGTATTCTTTTCCACAAAAACTGTGCGCCTCTGAATATGCAACACTATTCAGAAAATAATAGCGCAATTTACTATCTCCAAGTTTTTCATAACAATAATGAACTTTAATAGTAATCGTAGTGATATCAGTTATATCACTATACACAAGATAAACCCAACAAGCCTCTCAGAATGTTACACCCTTCCATTGTTTTGTTTGTTATTAATTTATTAATCATTATTATTGATTTTCATAATAAAAGTTTTTGTTGCTATGAAGCTATAATGTATGGGATTTTCTTATAAGTTTAGGTATATCTGAGTCAAAGCAACTCGTCATAGTTATTAATTTTATCATTGATAATACAAATTATTATGAAAAAAAAAACAAAAACACAAACTTAGAATCAAGATACTATTAAAAAAAAATATATATTATCAAGATAAAGCTGACATCGTAAAAACCACTTCAACATGATATAAGACTGTAAAGTTTTGAGTTGTGATTAAATCAAACATTTTTACGATATCTAAAAATATAAACATACTGAGGTATGACCACTTGAAATATTAATGATTAAAATCAATTAAATAAAAAAACAAGAAATATTTCTGCAATATTTGTACATATTGCATTATTGGTTCAAAAGAATTAGGAAGCACAATTTCTAAGGAAGTAACAAGGTTAGATTTTCCATGTGCATTTTTAACTTGAAATTATTGAAATTCCATAAATAAAATAAAAGCTTATAGACAGTAAGATACATTAAACTTGATTCTTGTTGCTGTGGTACATGTTTGTGATTACCTACATTGTCATTTGTACGTATACTTACATAGAAGTTTAAGTTCATAACATGCAGCCTAATGAGTATGTAATTATAGAACATTCTTGTGAAATTGTTGATTGGTTTTTATCTAAGAATGAGTATAGATAAATAAGTACATTATTAACAGATTCAAAGATTTTTTTGAAGTGCAACAGTGACATTGGGTTTTTAGTCTAAGAGCCAACGATATAAAAAGTCAAGTCATTAGCGTAAACTTGTAATTGATATCAGTAATAGCCTTTAAGGTGTTGAACCATTAGCCGTTTGTCTGCCTAACTAAACACGTGTGGAACAGGTGTAAAATTTTACGTACATTTTTAACATCGATTTATTTCAATGCCTATTGGTCGGAGGGGAAAAATGTGCACAGATGAAATATTTAACTTGCAATTTTGAACAATTCATTGTTGCCATAGGTCCATCTCTCTGTAGTGAATCCCTAATAAGATAAAGGGCCACGAAGTTTCCAAACATCTCTTGCTTACCTATGTTTACCTGAGTGGTTTTTGCATACTTTGCTGCTTTCTATCTTTTATAGGACAAAAAACAGAGAGTTTAACCTTTGAAAACAATTGTTCAAAACTTCAAGCTGAATATTTCATCTTTGTACACTTTTTCCTTCCGACCAATAGGCATTGAAATAAATCGATGTAAAAAATTTACATCAAATTTTACACCTGTTCGACACGTGTTTAGGACAAACGGCTAATGGTTCAACACCTTAAAGGCTATTACTGATATGAATTACAAGTTTACGCAAATGACTTGACGTTTTATGTCGTTCGCTCTCAGTCTATTTTTTATATCAAGGTTTGCCCTTCAAATATAAATTCAATTGATTCAATTGATTTGAAAAAGCGATATGTAGCTTCACACAAGTTATATTTATTCTGTGCTGATTTATATCATAAAGTCTTATGTAAGTCCGTTCATCCATACCTGCTTTTTCATTGCCAACACATAACATGGTAATTGATACTGGGAATTCGAAGCAACTCTTGTTGTTTTAGTTGCTAAAAAAGCCGCTGACAACACCAGATCCTGAAACTTCGAGAACGAAAAATTTGCTAGAAACTGTTATGGAACAACACAACACAATCTATAATTGAACCGATAGCAACAATAAGTTGAGACAACAAATTTCCAGTTGTGCACTCAGCCCTAAGATGGTACTACAATTATTGTTTTGATTGATACCAATATGTGAGTTTTACTATACAATATCACGTGCTTTTAAGAACCAAATTACAAACATTTCAATTTTGTATTTGTTTTATTATTTATATTAATTCATAATGTGTGGTGATAAATAAAGTTATTTTGATAAGAAATATAAATTTTAATATTGAAAAAATTCAGTTTTACAACTTTGTATTTATTACATAAAAATATTGTTAATTAATTTACAATATTTTGAATTTAGTTCAGGGCACGATAAATTTCCATTATATGGTTATAAAAGTGAAAATAACAACTTGAAAGTTCGTGCAAGTGAACAGCTGTTTAAAACAAACAAATAAAATCATTAATAGCTATAGATAATAAAAAAATATTAGTTAAAATCCACACAATTGACAATTTAAAATGAGATTAAAGGATTTACATGCAGCGGCAGGGGTAGATAACTATAGTTAGTTCTTAAGCTTCAACGTGAGTAGGTATCTATTATGATTGTTAAAAAATATTATAATAAACAACAAAAGCTAATTAGTTTATAAATGGAAATTAATGAATTTTAGTTAAAATTCATAAAAGTATAAATTCATAAATTAAAATTATTATCTGTATTAAAGTGGGTAAGATAAAAATAAACTTTCTGTTTCCTCCATGAACATTAATAGTTGCTTGAGATTCTTATAAGAAAACCTTATTTTTTAAGCACAATATTTAATTTGTGTTTGTTTTAGTACTTGAAAATTTAATAACCAATACATGTGCAGGGTGATTCACATAAGCCTTGTCAAAAAGCTTAAGATGGTAGATTAGATCAATAGAAGAAGAGGTTCTATTTGCCCCACTTTAGCATGAAATTTATGCTATATCTGTTAAGAAAGCCAAAATTGTATTTTTTATTTAATCTTAAAATCAGGTTAGTGTTCCGTTTGATTTTTAATATGTAATTTATTCACCAACTAAAATTAAATTTGTTAAGAAATTTTTTACTTGCTCTCTAAAATGCTGGTTTCGTGTCAAAAAAAGGCTTCGAGGCTTTGATCAGGTGTGGCATGTGGATGCATCCAAGCGAATGAACCGATTTTTTTTCAAATTTGATACCTTGCATTTGTATACTCAGAGAATAAATTTTAATTTTTATTTTAGCTCATTTATTTATATAATACCGAAATTTAAAGTGCAACAATTTTGTTTACTGTCTCGAAAACGGCTTTAGCGATTGCGATAAATCTATGTACCGTTTTTTCTAGTTTTATGCCAAAAAAATTGCATAACGAAAACTGGATTTTGAAGTTTTTCCTTTTTTTTAGAAAATTGCTTTAATTTTGGGTCATTCCATTATATCTCATTAATGGCCTAAACGATTTTGCAAACAAATATTTTCAATAAGTTTAAATAATATTGTATTACAAAATTGTCCCAATTAATCAAATTGCTATATAGTATATATTGTTTGGTCCTATTTCTTAAGCAGTGTCACTCTGTTAACTAACTATTCTCATCGTCATTGCAGTCATGAATACCTATCCACGGTTTATCCACCAACCAAAAGAGTAAATTTGTAGGATTTAGTAGTGCACTTCATATTTATCTTTTTTTTATCCAAGCTACTCACTCTAACTTCTAACTAGGAATCACCCTATATTACACATATTAACTCTTCAAGTATTAAAACAAAAATTAAATATTTGCTTGTACTAAAAAGAAGGTAAGAACATGCAATTCCAAAAATAATTGAAGACTTCAAAACATAAATACAATTTTTTTTGCTGATTATTTGATTTTAAAGGTAGGGACTGGATCGCACCAACTTGCTCTTTTGGTTAAAGTTTCAAGAGGTAGCTAGACATTGAAGATATAAATTATAAGTTCTTCTTAGTAAATGGGTACCTACTAAAAACTTACTTCTTTTGGGAAAAAAATATACCCTATACCTCCATCTTTATTTACATACCTATCCTACAGTGGACGTTTAGACGCATAGACTAAGGGAAGCGACAATGTGACGAAACCCATTTTGTTCGACTTCTTCATCATCGTAATGTTCGAATTGATAAATACCCCGAATTAGGTTTGATACTAAACCAATGCTTGCCCCTTGAACCAAGTCAAAGTATTTCAGTCGATTGAAGTTGACTTACGCTGTTGCGATTTTCTTTTTTGAAAGGTGTTAAAAAAAATGTAAACAGGAGTTGAATATAATATTTATATTTCGTTCATGTTTACTTCTTTGCCGGTGGAGCTAAGTAATAAGTATGCATATACATGTATATATTGGGGCATATTCATAGATGTTGGCTAAGCTGTTGCTAGGAAAAACTGGAGTTTACCCTATGGGAATTTCATAAGAACAACTCCAGTTTTTGCTAGCAACAGCTTAGACAACATCTATGAATATGCCCCAATATGTTTATTAGCGTTTGGTCGTTGAGTTTTGGAAGTCTTTAATCTGCTCCAATTAAAGAAAAAATATTTTCTATTTTTGTCAGCTTTTTATTTCCATCCTCTGGCCTATAATGTTATTGTGGCTATTAGTTATTTATTTTTCATTTTTATAGAGTAAGTTTAAAATAGCGACTTTAAAGGGAAACAAATATCTTTTTAATACTTATTTATTTATTGATACATGTACATAGGTATTCATTTGTTTGTTTATTTATTTATATATTTAATTATTTATTTACTTATTTATTTATTTATTTATTTATATTTATTTATTTAATTAATTTACACTTCAGATTCTTAGTTGTAGTGAGCTTAGAGCAAGCTGCAACCTACAATCAGAGGCTCATCATAAGTGCATGTGTTAGTGGTTAGTAAAATAAGGCAATCTAACACATGCATAATAATAAACTAATACATTAACAAAATTAAAATTACTATTTATTTGTTAATATATAACCTGCTTATAAGACTTTTTATTTATTTCTTTTGTTAAAAAAATTCAAATATTTAAAGAATTTTCTGTGATATTTTGGTGTTAACTTAACTATTAATCATATTTATCTCTTTATTTTGTTCGTACTTATTTATTTATTTATTATTTTGATCATTAAATTATTTATTTTATTTACTTTTTTATTATTTAATATAATCTTATTCATTCGCACTTCTACTAATATTCTGATTTAAAATACAAGAACACAAACATTTATATGAAGGTTTTTTTTCATATTTTTCTTTTTAACTATAAAAATATATTTTCAGAATTTATATTATAAATATTGTATATATGTACTCTACAATTACTTAAATCTGTGAGAAAAATGTAAATTTTCAAATATAGAAACAATAATTATACCTATCTATCTATCTATCAAAATATCTTTTCTTAAAGCGTGGATCAGGAATGTATTCTTTTAGTTTTGTTTTTTAATAAAGTTGCTCAAGTGGACAGCATAAAACCAACAAACAAAAGTCGTGTAGTTTAAGTAAAATCGTGTCAAAAGCTTTTTTCCACAATTTTTTATTTTTTATTTAGATGTCTTACCCTTTTTGAACAGTTGTATTTAAAAACTTATATAACTTAACTCTTATGTACATCTTCAAATACTTTTAATCACTTTGAAGTTAATTATAGCCATGAACTACAAAATTAAGTATGTATCTGCATGATACGTGCAGACCAGTTGTGAATTTTAAGTATTTGTTTACCTTTTTTATTCATACAGTTCAACCAAACCGATATAAATTATTTTTAATGAGTAACTATAAATAAAACTTACTAAAATTAACATTTGGGTCCTATGTTCTGAATCTTTTTGTTTCAGTGTGCAAATTTGTTAAGCATTAACTCCCATATTAATAAACGACGGATAACAATATGTAAGCATTTATATTTACATTTGTTGGCTTTGTAATTTGTATACACCTGTGAGGTGTGCTAACGAACAGATAACTTTAAATCGCCAAATTCCGCGTTTGATGAACGGATAACTTCTTAACACATACATATGTATGTATGTACACTTACACTCACACATGTTATGGAACATTTTACTACGACAACCATAAACTTCGTACATCAGTACATGTGTGTGACACATGTATTAGAAAAGCTATCAAACGGACAAGTTGCATATCCGTGGTGCAAACTAACTCGTGTGCTAGGGAGCTGTTATCAATGTTTTTATTAATATACTGCTGTAAAAGCTTAAAAATAAAGTAGTTTTTAAATTCTTTAATTCAAATTTAACTAACAAAAACTTATTATAAACAATTAGTTGGGCTGAAACCTAAAATGTTTTATTTGAATTCCATTCATCTCCTAAACGGCATCATCTAGTAAGTATCACAAGTACGAGCATACGCAAATTCTGTTGTTATAAACTTTATCGAATGAGGTGGTATCAATCATATTAAACGTAACAATATACCAATACCATCCTCCATGCTTATTTGCCCAACCTCTTTTTAAATTAATTTTTTGAAGATACAATTTATATTCAATTGAAAAAAGTTAAACGAAAAAAAAAAACAGAACAAAAATAAAAATTCCGTTGTATAAAAATAGCAATTGCAATACTTATGTATGTCATAACGTCTTTGTTTTGTTATTTATTGATTCATTATTAAAATTGAATAAGGACTGACACAAAAGAGTTATAAGTCAATTAAAAAAGTAGCAAAAAAATTGAAGAAAATATTTAAAAGAAGGTAAATATTATTTGTGTACATTTAAAAATATTTTTTGCAACACACTTTTTATCAACTGGGACAGAATTATTTTATAAAAGAAGACCTACATATGTACCTACATACCACAACCTTGAAAAAAAAAATAATAAAAACTTTGTTAACTGGAAAAAAATAACCCAAAGTATCCAATACTGCATTTTTCAAACTAAAACCAACCCTTATGAATATTTTTTTTTTGTCAAAACCATATAATATTAATTTATATTCTTACTATATTTTGTATGTAAAGGGTGTTTTTTTAGACGTGTGGTTTTCAATCTGGCAATACTTCTTTTCGAAGTTGGTCTTTTTGACAGCTGTCACTTGATTAATGCTCAGTTTGGTTTACCATTTCTTTTTTTTTTTTTTTTTTCATAATAAATGGACTTAGTCCTGAGCAACGTTTGCAAATTTATTACCAAAATAACGGTTCAGTTCGCGCATCATGCGCTGCGACCCGAATGAGTCCATCCGCCATCGCGGCGAAAATTGGTGCTCGAAAATTCGGCCTTTCGGCTGGAATTAATTCGAGCCAGCCGCGGTCGCCACTTGCCCGAAATCATTTTTAAAACATAATAACAAACCCTTATCTTTATAATTAAGCTAAATTCTTGGCCATAACATTAAATTATATGCGTTTTATTTCTTCATGAAAACCACACGTCTAAAAAAAAACACCCTTTACAATATAACAAACTTTAGTGAACAAAATTATCATATTTTTTTGTAACTTTGAAAAAATAAAACAATTTGACTGATATTAGAAGAAAGAAAACAAAAATTGAAAACATCAAGAAATCTTAAAACTTGTTCTGAATGCTTATGCTTATTACACTATAAACCGTAAGAATACAAAATGAGTACGTGCTTAGTTGTTATTCAAATGGTTAAATATAAACTATTAAGCTCTTTGTATTTTTGTATTGTATGTGTTTTATGGAATAAAATATAGTTTCGTGAACTGTTTTTTTTATTAAAATATATATTCCTTATAACAACAACTATTTAACCGATACCAAATTATGAAGTATGAATTATTTGCCTTTTTTATTCATAAAACTTCCTCGTTCATAATTTAAAAAAAAATTACTAAAATCAATTATATACTTAACATCTTCAATGCTCATTGATCCTATAGTCTGATACATAAGGGCATCAACGACCTGAAATCTGTATATGGCAAATTTCTTGTTTAAGTAATTTCTGACAACGATGGTTTCTTGTCCATAATATCAACCACTAAGGAACAAGCCAGCTATTTTGGCATTATCAAGCTCAAGTATAGGAAAATCCCGAATATTTTGAGTTTAATCTATAGGTAGATGTATTATGCAGCAATAACTTTAACGGCTATGTCCAGGACCTGTCCTACCAGTGGTTCCAATAGTTCCATAGAACCAGGGCGCAAGAGCACCGAAGGCGCTCGATCGCTTGTTCTTATGAAAAATTTATAGAAGGAAACGAAGAGGTTCACCAATCAAAGCGTACATTATCTGATTGTTTTCTGGGTGTTTTTGTTTATAACTTGACAAAAAATACAAAAAACTACTCGTACTTTGATAAATTGAATACAATTCAAAATTGAAACATGGAAAATATTATGCCTAAAGTAGTAATTGCTTTTCGAATGTTGCTAAAAGCTAAACGGTTCCACTTTGGGTTACACCTGGGGAACGACCATTTTCTAAATTGAAACTCATCAAAAATTATTTCCGAAATTCCATGAGTCAAGAAGCAAAGTGCATTATACCTATTTAGAGAAATTTTGCTCGCTCAATAATTTATGATGAGATCATTAATGACTTTGTAGCTGCCAAAGCAAGAAAGGGGGATTTTTGAAAATCAATATTTTTAACAATAAATTTTTATTAACAACCATTTGAGTTTTTTTATTTTCGTTTATAATAATTTACAAACATTTGAACCAGGGCGCTAGAGGTGATCTGAAAGGCCCTATCTATATTATTATTATTTCACATCACGATCTCGACGTATTTTTAAGAAGTTCTATTTGCATAATTCATATCAACTTATTATAAAAATAAAAACTTTAACTTATTCATGTGGTAACCTGTTTTATTTTAATGAAGTCATTTCTAATTGAATTTATGTGCTGCAAATGCCATTGAAATAATTTTCGCATTATTTTAACATTGAAATCATCATTATGGCCTCTTTCAATTTTACAGGGTGTTGTATTTAAGATACATTTAAACAATTAAAAAAAAAAAAACTGATTTATTTAAATATTTTACGGTATTATGTATAGTGTTTTTGTGGTAACCAATGTTTGTTTCACTAAACACCTACGACCAAGATGGTTAGTTTTTACGAATTAGTAATAGCGACTTAATTGTCAACAAAATTATTTTTTCTTTAGAAGAAAGTAGATTTTGTAATTTTAATTTTTCTCAAAAATAATGGGAATTGAATACCAAAAACAAGAACACTTATTAGTTGGGGTTACATTTTAAAACAAAAACAATTTAATTATTTTTGTATTCTTTTTTTTTACTTTGAGATTCGATAGATTCGGTACCGATTGGAAAGAAAAAAATCAAATTTAAAAATAATTAAAATATGGTATTGTAAGTGTTGTCAGTGCTTTTTTTATAATCTGTTTTTACGGAAAATTGACCTTTCCGCCCAAGGTTAAGGTTACAGTGGTTAAGGTTACAGTTACAGTGGATGCAAACATAGGTTGCTATGAAAGTGGTTATACTATTCATGCGTTTTATTTGTTTGAATAAAGACGAGTTCGTCAAAACCAATTTAGAACTTATTTTATGCAAAGCACCCTGTATACAAAATAACAATTCTTATTGGCTTCATTTTTCTGACCATACCCAAAAGAAGATATGTAGACTATATAGATGTGTTTGTTGAGTTAAACGACCTATATCCAACTTGAATTCCTTCGCCTTTTTAGTAAATATCCATTTGCATATGCATATCACATCATAGTGTCATATCTGCAAATTTCTCATTCAAATAAAAATAATATGCTTGACTTGATCGCACTATGTTCAACAAGCAAGACTTTAATAACGTGGCAAGGCATTAAAGATTATATGGATGGTGATGATTCTTTAACACAATTCACATTGTTAACAAGAAACTGTGAAAAAAGTTAAAAGTGCTAAAAAAATTATTTTTAGAGATTTAAAAACCAAAAAAAACTTTAACACCATATTTTTGTTATATTTATGTTAATTCGTTTGGCCAAAAACTGAAAAGTAGTTTTGTTTCAAAATGAAACAAAAATTAAAAAAAAATATATAATACTTCGAACACTCCTCAACAATAATTGCCTCGTTAGTCGTGTTGTTTTAAGATTTGGACAGGTATTAGCCATCTACTTATGTACTTATTATTATATGACCATTCCATCAGTTCTCTAAGTTATGTCCTCTGATATCGATTCTTGATGTTCGGAGAGAAAAAAAAGGTGTAAATAAAATGTTCATCTTGAAAGTCTGAATATTTTATATCATTTACATATGCAGGTCAAATTCCATGTAGTAAGCTCTTAAGAAGACAAATAAATGGCAGTAAAATTTCATTAAATTAGTTTTGTTTCTTATAGCCTATAGTTTACAGTAACCGTGCGCAAGAAAAAAATCTATGCAAATATTCTCGCATGTCAAAAATAATTGAGGTGAAATGCAAAATTAATTGACTGTATGATTGGTTTACAGTTCCATGCAAAAACAAAACCATTGCTGTCATGGAATGTCATGCAAAACAATGGAATGGCAATTGTTTTGCATGCGAAAAAAAGTGTGGTGAATAAAATATTTTTTTTGTTTTCATTTATAGCCTAGTTTACAGTTCCCGTGTGCAAAAAAAAACCTACGCAAATATTCTCGCATGTCAAAAATAATTGAGGTGAAGGGCGAAATTAATTTTTGCATGACTAGTTTACAGTTTCATGCAAAAAAATAAAACATTACTGTCATGGAATGTCATGCAAAACAATGGCTCGGCAATTGTTTTGCATGCGAAAAAAGTGTGGTGAATAAAATATTTTTTTTTTGGATGGTCGGTTTACACTTCCAAAAAAAAAAAAATTTTTCACCTCAAGGCTTTATTAGCATGCAAATAGTTTTTGCATCCAAAAATAATTATTTTCCATTTTTAGGCCTATAGTTTATTAATTAAAGGTAAATTAATGACTCAATGGGTGGCTTAGGCCAAGGCAAACGTTTTTTGCCTTGAATATTATTCAATTTGGTGCACAGAATAGATGGAAAATCGTTTTGAAAATTTTAATATTTTTTTCGCATGGGAACTGTAAACTATGCTTATACTTTCAAAAAAATATATATATTCACCTCAAGGCATTTTTTGTACGCAAATGGTTTTTGCATTCAAAAATAATTGTTTTCTGTTTTTAGACCTATAGTTTATTGATAAAGGGTAAATTAATGACTCAATGGGTCTCTTAGGCCACGGAAAACGTTCCTCGCCCTAAATATTACTTAATTTGGTGCACAGAATAGGTGAAAAGTTGGTTTGAAAATTTTAATTTCTTTCGTATGGGAACAACTGTAAACTAAACTTATATCTGTTTGATGACAGACTAAACTGTACTACTGCAGTTATTATAAAAATAGTATGGATATTTTATTTACAAATATTTCCGAATTTGGTGTTTCTTCAAATAGATCCATCTTATGCCATTTCTCCAAATATCTTGGCATAGCAAATTTTTGGGGGCCAGCAAATTTTTAATATTTTAATAAAATAATAATGAGAAAGAAAAATTAAAGTTTGCATAGTTTTATAATTGCTTAAATATAAATTGAGAATGATTTAAAAGAATGACTTTATTGATTCTACTATAATGACGAAATATAATAAACAGCTTATTTCAAAGGCATTAGGGTGACACTAATTAACTATTATTTAACTTTGATTCAGTTCTCTAGCTTCATCAAAACGGTACTTATGATTTTCAATAATTCTTTCTATACAGAAGCTTCTCAAAAAAATATAAATAGTTTTGACTTGATAAATACTTTTGTCTTTTCATAAAAAAAAAAATTGTTTTGGATTTTTAAAAAAATGTTTTAAAATTTTGTATTAAAAATAAAATATTTTGAAAACTACATGGTCGATTTTTTTAAACTCGTTATTTAAGGGTTTTTTAAAACTTAAAGGAATATTTTAAGAAAAAATTGCATATTTATGAAAAATAACGATACCCGCATACAAATGTTTAAAACCCGTTAGGAAAATATCAGTTTTCTTAAAAACTGCTCCTACGATTTTTATAAAACTTTTTCTGTATGCTTAAATTAGTGCGATATACTATCAAAAGTCATAAAAATTTAAACTTAGCAACTATTAATAGTACTTCCCATATAGAACTTTTTTTTCTCATTATTATAACAGATGTAGATTATCTGTTTTCTTTACAAATTTCAAACAAGATCAAATAGACATATCACAATTAAAAAAAAAACTGTTTGAATCTTTAAAAATAAGTTTAAATTTTAATTATTGAAAATTCGATATCTTGAAAGTGGGTCGACATTTTTTTTTTTTTTTAGTTTAATATTTACATAAATAAATACTTAAGATTTGCATGTCAAATTTTTTTGTAAAAAATGTTTTAAGAACTTGTTATGTTTGTTAAAAATTATTTTTTTTTTTAAACCGCTACAAGGATTTTAACTGCTTCCATACTATTAAATTGAATTTAGAATTCAGATGAAATTCCATTTTTTCACCTCAAACTTTTAAAGGAGTTATATTAGCTGATTTTTAGGCTTTTTTTCTCATAATTTCCATGTTTGTATTTATATACAATTTTGCTTAAGCCCAAAGCGTCTTAAACATAATGTAAAAGCAAGTAAGTTCGACCCAATTGTGGATTTTATTTTTTTAATTCAATGACATTTTGTCTTACACATTGTTTTTCTTACTTCCCCCATTTGATCATCAGTTTGATAAAAATTTCGTTTTTGTAAAAATAAAACATTCAGCGCATATTTTTGTTTCAAGTAATACTTTATTTTTTTTGTTACTTGCCACTTTCATGAATCAAATATGCATGAACTCAGTTTATATATATGTATTTACCAATTTACATCATTGAAACTTTCACTGAGTTTGGATAATTTACAAGTTTCCTATAACTTATGTTAACAAAAAAAAATAAAAAGTGATAGGTAAGTGGTTCAGACTGTGAAATAAATAAAATAAAAACCCAATTAATTATATTTCCGCTTTATAAATGCAAAATTGAAGCTTTTTATTTATATTTTATCGATGATTTTTCCAATTTAAAGTTATATTTTGTGTTTATTAACTGAAGGTCGATTTATGCATTTATAATAACTTACGAATAATAACTTAATCATTTGTTTATATTTTGTATCTTACTTAGATTTCAACGCAAATTGTTTGCATTAGTGATTTTTCAAAATAAATAAAAGTATGATATGTAGGTACATTTGTATATAGTAGGTATAACCAATAAATCTCAGTAATCGCTTTCGCTGAAAGGAGAAGTCTTTGTTTAATTTTGATTGCAAAATACGTACTCATCAGAAATTTTGGTCACAATGCAAACGAGTTTAATCATCGCTACTGTTTTGTCTTGCAATTTTATTGGTTTCGTGAGAGACAAATAAGAAGTTTTAATCAAGTCTCAATTTGAATATAGAGTAGATCAAAGTAAAGTACAATTATTGGGCGCACGTCCTCATTCTTATAGTTGAAATGGCTTAGAATACAAATTTAAAATTAATACACGCGATCAAAACGCTCGCTTTTGGGATTAAATGATAAAAGTAGTTAAGTATTGAAGATGTAAGGTTTTAGTAATTGAATTTTCGAAATTCTTGGTATTAAATACAATAATTTTGTGTTATTTAGAAGTGATTTCTTAATAAATTAGGACAAAATCTGTAGAGATATTAACAAGTTTGTATGTAGATATTTTGTTTACCATTTTTGCAAGCTTTTCGTTGAATATTGAAATAAATAAAAAGCGAAGAAGACTTATATTTCGTGTTCAATGGAATAATAAATTCTAAATCTGATCAAAATCTTGTGCTCCTTTCTCTTTAATTCAAACCAGGAAAAACCAACCAAAGTAATTAATAGTTCTCTGCTTGTACCTATTTGGTCAGGTCTAATTAAAAGCATAAACCTGTCATTTATAACATATAAATTTTGACCACTCTCTTTCCAAAACAATGACATTGACCATGATCAAGTTTATATTTCTAATTTTAACAAAAATCAATCTATTCATTAAATTCATTTGAATCAATTAGAAACAATTTTAAACTTCTATAAATCGAATCTTATAATCTTTAATCTATAAAGAAGTTAGGTACCTACACTAAACAAGCTAAACAAAAACCACCATTAAAAAAAAGTACTTCCACCACCGATACATACGTCACAATTACTACTATACTGTCCTTGAAGTCTGCAACAGGTCTACACTCTGATGAAGCTCTATTTTATTATGTTCAGTAATTTTACTCTATTTGCATATAAACGCGTACGTACGACAACAACGATCATTTGATTTGATTAATTTTTCTTTGTTTTCATAGATGGAGTCGACGACGCTTGCCATATATGTACGATAAAATGTTTTTTTTTTTTTAATTAATTGAGTTTATTATGCGAGGTATTTTTTATCTTTCCATACAATACTTACTGGAAATATCGGTTATGTAAATATAGGTAGAGGTAGGTAACTATCTGCCCTTATTTAAGAAATAAAAACAAAGAACGAGAATATGACATTTGAGCGAGATTTATTTTTAAATATTCAATTGACAAAGACTAAAGGGTCGCTAGCAGTGTTGCCGCTGGGGAATTTGAAAAGGTCGCATAAAAAAGGGTCACAAGGAAAAAAAAGTCGCACTAAGAAAATTTTTATAAATAACAAAAACAATCACAATACCTAAATCGCAAAGAAAGTAAACAATTTTTTTGTAGTGTTCTTTCTTAAACAATTGACCATAACAAAAAATCAGTTCTTATATTCATTCATATTCTATTCAACTTCACAAACACATTTTAAACTGTAGTTTTCGTAGAAATATAAAGTCCAAAATCAATTTGCTTCTTCACATCCCCGGTTCACTGAACATCGAGTTAGAGCCTAATACCGTTAACCAAACCTTATGCATATTTTTCTAAGAAGATGTTCATGAATATTTTAATTTTGAAGAAAATCGCTTAGCTCATTTAGCTTGATGTGAAATGGACGTGCGTTATCCTTATCATATTTGTACCAAACACCACAGAAGAAAAATGTACAAGGTTCACATACTTGCACTTATGTTCAAGCTGCTTGGAACTTAAAGCCTAGTACGCAGATCGAGCAAAGACAAATTTTATCTCTACATTTTTTTTCCCGAGACAAATTCTGAAGGCTTAAGCTGTGGCTCCATTGGCAATTTTTGAGGCAATTGCAATTGGAATAGGAATGGCAATTTATTGCTTGGGTGGGCATTTTCATTGCTAGGCAATTTCAATTATAAAATGTGTGTATAGAAATATTTGACTGCAAATGCTGTTCAAATCCCCTGTTTTTAATAAAATTTAATTTAAATTCACTATACATATTTTGTCATGTGCGTTCTCATATTATACGATTTAATTGAAAAAATCAATGAAGAAGCCATTCACAATTACGGGGAACCCCATTTTTCCTCAATTTATTGCCTTGA
This sequence comes from Dasysyrphus tricinctus, assembly GCA_963921185.1. NCBI lineage: Eukaryota > Metazoa > Arthropoda > Insecta > Diptera > Syrphidae > Dasysyrphus > Dasysyrphus tricinctus. The sequence goes on along the minus strand of OY992531.1, from coordinate 43,478,265 downwards.
AGATGGAAATCAATAATTGCCTCTTATTTTCTGGGCAATATTGCCATTGCCATTGACAAAGCGTCTCCATTTGCATTATTAAAGGCAATAGCAATGAGTGAGGCAATTTATTGCCTCAAATATTGCTAATGGAGCCGCTGGGTTAGAGATAAAAACAAAAGTCAAATGAGAACAGTAGCGTAGTTAAAAATTTGAAAAATTATAAAATTACCTTAAATTAACATAAATTTGAAACTTTCATGCACAGAAATCAAATTCCTTCAAAGCATGTGCAGAGCAAGAAAAATTGATCGCTTGCGCTTATAGGAGAACAATATAATGTGGATGGATGAAAATACCTTAAGGTTCTCCCAAGCCAACACGAAACATTCGCCGACGACAGTTTTTTGTTGTTGTTTGGCGTTGTGAATTTGTCATCTTTTGTGCTACTGTGAATGATTCACTGTGAATTCGCGTTGATTTGGGAGAGCCTTTAAAAGGTCTGAAATTTTCAGCTTTTACTTCTCTGGAAAAAGTCGATTTTAGGGCAATTTGGTTACATTTGGATCAAAATACACTTTCTTCGTCAAAATATAGTTTGTCTCCCATCTATCAAGTCATCAACTGTCAAAATATATTAAAGGATTGCTACGATGTCAATGGATTAAAACACCACTAAAAATTCTGAAATGTTTGAAGGTTTTTTACTTCTCCGGGAAAAAGTGGCTTAGGGCACTTTTTTGACATTTGGATCAAATTAAATTTTTCCGTTAAAATAGTTTTTTCTTCATCTTTCAAGCCATCAACTGTCAAATTGCATTGATGGATGGATGTGCTGTCGATGGATTAAAAAAACCATGTCAAAATCAGAAATGTTCATATTTTTCCACTGCTCCCAATATCCAATTAAAATTGCCAACTCGTTTTGGGAATCAATTTAAACTTTTTATTGAAACAAATATTTTCTGTATCTGAAATGTGGCCCTTTTGTACCCTTTCTCATTAGCTACGCCACTGACTGATTTCAAACAGCTGTTCAATTAATTCTATTCTCATTCCATGTCATCATTTTCTGTACGCATTTTATATTTTATTTCAGTTTTGCGTCCTCACAACGCCTTATAAATGGAAAGAATGAAACAGGGAGATGGTTTTATTTTATAAAAAAAGAAAAATATATATAACGTCTCAATTTGTCCGGAAAAATAATGCTTCGAACATTCTTTTTCCGCGCAAAATTAAGTGGAGACTTTCTTTTACCTTTTCACGTACAGCGGTTTCAACTGTCAAATTTTGCGCTGGAGCTGCGTACCGCTTGGAAAAAAAAACGGAGATAAAATTTGTCCTGGGAAAAATTTTATATGGGAGATAAATTTTGTCTCGATCTGCGTACTAGGCTTTAAGAGTGTTCCGAACTCAACAAAACCAGTCATTTGCTAACTTTTTTTTGCGTAAATAAGACCGGTTTATTTTCATTTTTATCAGATACTTTGTTTTATAAAACTTTTTATTTATACCATCACCATTTACCACCAGTAGGCATATTATTGTACTAAAAAATACATTTTGTAAAAGTAACGGATTTTAACTTCCAAATTTACATACATTTTATGTCAAAAAGTGCCTTTTAAGAATTAAAAATTTCTATGCTAAACTATAGAAAAAAAGCATTGAAACATTGAATATTCAAAAAAAAAATAATTTCTAACAAATCCAAAATTTCTTTTTTCAAATTTTGATATGCAATTTTATCAACATCTTAAGGTTCTTTAAAAAAAATTTTGATTAAAATCGTTGAAGCCGTTAATAAGAAAATGAAAGACATTTTGTGTCCCCCTTCCAAATTTTCAGTTTTGGGGGACGAAAGCGTATCGAAAAGGGGGACGTATGGTTACCCTACTTTAGAGCAGTTTTTGAGATAAACAAGTTTTTTCTTAGCGGCTGTATGGCAAGTACCGTTATTTTGAACCAAAACATCTAGGGAATCACCAAAAAATCTTAACTTTAAAGTTTAAAGAAATTGTTTCATTGGTTTGGGCTCAGGCCGAGGTAGAAATAGACAGACAGAATTGTGCCATTTTGGGGTTTTCCACCATCCTAATGACATATCTGATTACCAGATACCTCATTTTAGTTTGTCTGCACATTCGTGCCATATAGGCAAATATGAAAAAAATTGGGGAGTTCAAAACTTAATTACTGGACAGTAACTATGTTTGTATGCAGAAAATAGAAAAATAGAATTGGATTTCCAAGGCATAGGTAAGGTAGCAAGATTTGATTCAATTCCGTGTGCGATCCCAATGAACCAAGCCGATTTCATATCATATCATATATATGTTTTCTTGATTGAAATGGAAAATTCGAAAGTTTTTTTCAAAGAAAAAAATCAAGAAGTTAACCTTGTCCATGCAATTTTCTAGAGATCGGGTCAGAAAAGTCGCAAAATTTATAAAAAGGGTAAAAAGAGCTAGTTTTTTAAAAAGTCGTCTCATGGTCGCATGAGGCAATAAAAGGGGTCAAAATGCAACTAAAGTCGCACAGCGGCAACCGTGGTCGCTAGTAGTTATAATTATGCTCTGAGTGAAGATAAAAATATAGTTATTGGATACAATTGTTGATTGATTTTATTATTCATTCATTCATTGTTGATTCTTTTATAAACTATACGGAAATCTGTTATAGATCCTAAGGAATATCTGCCTGCTTTGATATTAAACCCTTATTTGACCCCTGATAAAAGCTTCTAATGATTCAATTTTTATTTTTTAAAAAATCCGTTAACTATTTATACACGTATAAAATGTGTTATAAAATTCATTTACCTATACAACTTGGTTTATTAAGTTAATTTATTTTAAAATATTCACATACATATCTCATTACATTTTTTTAAGCTTATGCTCGATTTTTTGTAAATAAGTTGAAACTAAAGCTAACTACCAAAAACAAAAAAAGGAAATTGCTTTAGCTGGAGCTACTTAATGGAAAAGGTTTGACTAGTTGTTATTGTTAGCAGATGTTAATAAGTGCAAGTATGTATGTTCTTAACAAGCCAAAAACTCTTACGCATAAGGCTGAAAACATACCGGAGAAGTCAAAAAAAAAGTCAAAAATACAAAAGAAACTGATTTGGCTAGAAGCACCGCACCGATAGTAATGGTTTTGGTTTAATCGGTCTTCCCCGAAAGTATATTATTACAACTAAGCTTCCGAGTCTTAAACACGTTTCTCTTTAATTGCATAAAGGAATCGGGATGAGTTTCTAATTTGATAGGAACTCGATCAATTTTGAAGACAAATGTTTCCCATGAACAATCATTTATACGTCTCTTGCCTCTCATTTTGGTTTTAAAACAATATTTACTCTATAGTGAAATTCATAATCAGTTTCAATCGTGCCTTAATTAAATTTACCATCATATTCATTCCGCAAGGAATGCCATCGATAAACCCTTAAGCCTAGAGCACATACTTGTGAATCATGTCGTGAATCCATACTAAATTTGCATTTTTGTTCACCCGTGAACGTGCTCGTGAAGCTGTGTGGATAGTTTTCGTTCACGAGCGATTCCTGTGCAAAATGTAAGGGAACTCTTGGTGAACAGTTGACAGTTCGATTACAAAAGAAAAATTCCTCATTGGACCCATTGTGGTTTTAAACGTCAAACGTTCACGACACATTCACAAGTCAGTACCAGTGAGCAATGTCAAAAATTTACTTTCTCCACTAGTGATTGTTCACTTCACGAGGAAGTATGTACTAGGCTTTAAGAAAGAAGGCTCACTTCAGGCACATCATTAAGTAGGTACGGAGATTTTTTTCTCAAGCCGTACTACACGAATTCGAACTACTTTTCCCGACTCAAAACTATTTTTCAGAAAACTAGAGAAAGCTACCTGTGCTAAGCTTATGATAATCGTATGCTTGATTTTGTTCACATAAAATGTAGCTTAGGTAATAATTGTCTATATTTTGTTTAGTTACAAACCAAATCTTTACCTTGCTAACCTCCAACTTCTGTCAAAATCTAACTTTTAGCACAAATAATCATATGATATGATTATTTGTGCTTTTAGTGTTCACAAAACCCATTTATAATTTTATGTATTTTCAGTTCTTTTAACTAAACTAATTTACCATTTCCCTTTGGCGCTATCAATTTTAAATTTATTTAATGACCATCTGACAAAAGTGATGTTTATCCATACAAAAGTTCTATCAAACCTAATAAAGACATTTCCTATTTCATTCAAGATACCATCAAGCGCAAGCATCAACAATGTCTTCAATATTAAACCGCATTAAGTTAACTATTTAATTTTTTTTTTTTAATTCTCAAAGAAAAACATCGTTACGCTGAGTTCATTGTGATTTATTTATTTTTTTGAAAAATTAACTCAAATTATTATACTTACAAGTCACAATGACAACTCCAACTGTCAACGTCCATTTGCATCCCATTTTTGAAAACATTTTTAATTTCTTTTTCTTTAATTCAATATTATATTTCGTATCTTCAATTCACACAGTTTTGAATTGAAAAATATCGATAAGTATTTTTATTTTCTTATCCAAATCTCACTTACAAACAATAAAATTAATAAATTATATATTAATTTGTTCTTTTATTCTTCGTTTCAGAGTGAACTAAATAATTCAAAATCACTGGTTAACTTTTTTTTTGTTCACACTGATTTTCTCACTGATCCAATGCTTATAGGTAGCACTCTGTTTCAATAGAGGATAATATTATAGACTCTCTAACAAGACTAGCCACAACTTTCGAGGTTGAAACCAAAACCGTAACTGTTACTCTGTGATTCCCCACCGCAAGTGTTAAATATATAAAAAAAAACTTTAACCGTTAAACTGAAATGAACCGATTCTATAGGGGTACCTTTTGGTTTTAAATTTTATTTTGTTTACTTGTTGTTGTTATCTACTATCTATACCTACTCTCTGTGTGCCGGTTGAGAGATAAATAATCTACAATTTATTCAACACCCTCTATACGAGCCCGCACTCCGCACACTTAAGGTTTTGAATTTTGATTAATACTAACTTATATGAAGACATCAGCTGTGATGGTGATATCGACAGCGAGAAGTTAAGAGCAAAATAACGTCACATTGATTTTAGTTGTGAAAATTACTGTCCGGCAAAATATTATGAAAGCATCAGAGCATCTCCAGTTAATTTACACATTCAGAGTATTCAGACAAAGTTCAATCACTGAGTCAAGACCTCTTCTCAAAAGCTTTTTTTTTTCTTTAAATAAATGAGTTCGTGCGCATTGTTACGTCTCAATTGAAGAAGCCTTAATCCTAGGGTTATGTATTGGATTTAATGAAATAGTCAATCATTCCTCGCGTTCCGATGTTTATTCGCTATGTTATCTAGTTATCCCAAAAATTTCGAGATAACTTGAGTTGTTATTGCGTCAGCGGTCGTCAGCTGTTTTTTAACATGGGATTACTACAACACAGAGCTATCCGGATAACTGAGAACTAACATCGGAACGTGCCTATTATCAGTAATATTACTATACGATGTATATTACTATGCAGTGGTGGATCCAAAGGGGCGGGGGGCTAAGGCCCCCCAACACAGCCAATTCTAAAATTAGTTTAATAGCTAAATAAAAGGTGTTTTTTTAGAGGTATAGAACTTTGAAATGGAATAAAACAAAGATGATTTTTTTTTTTAAATTGACATAAAATATACTTTATTCGAAAGATAATCTTCTGGTATTATAATTTAAATATGATTTTTGGCATATGACCGCCACTGCTGGCTCGGACGTAGTCTAATCTGGAGGTCAAATTTCCTATTACTTTTTCCAACATATGTGGCCGTATATCGGCAATAACGCGGCAAATGTTGTCCTCCAAGTGGTCAATCGTTTCGAGCTTATCTGCGTAGACTTAGTGACTTCACATATTCCCACAGAAAACAGTCAAGTGGCGTTAAATCGCATGATCTTGGAGGCCAATTTATGGGTCCGTAACGTGAAACTATGCGGTTACCAAACGTTTCCTTCAATAAATCAATTGTGGTACCACAGCTCCTGCACATCATGGTTGTTCAATTGATGAACGAAAAAGTCAGTAGGTAATCATGGCTCTATAGCGGTCAGCATTGACTGTATCGTTCTGGCCAGCATCGTTTTTAAAGAAGAACGGACCAATTATTCTACTAACCTATGAAGCCCACCAAACAGTCAGTTTTTGTACATTGTCCATTCATGTAAAAATGCCAAACCAAACTAAAAATAAATCACTCGACATCTGACAAAATGGCTGCCAGTTAAAATAGCGTTACCAACTTAAAGTTCTATACCACTAAAAAAACACACGTTACAATTCATAACGATGTTTCAATTTTGTATTCATTTTCAAACCTAAAGGTGTCGTCACACCAGGCAAGTTTTACTTGCCGCAAGTACTTGCAGCAAGTAAAATGATTGCTGCAAGTAAAACTTGCCTGGTGTGACGACCCGAAAAGTACTTGCAGCAAGTAATTGCTGCAAGTGATTTACTTGCGAGCAATTACTTGCGGCAAGTAAAACTTGCCTGGTGTGACGACCCAAAAAAGTCCTTGCAAGCAATTAATTGCTGCAAGTGATTTACTTGCTTGCAAGTACTTGCGCAAGCAATGCTTGCACGGTGTGACTAGTTCCTGCAAGCGCTTGCAAGCAAGTAAATCACTTGAAATCACTTGCCGCAAGTACTTGCCACTTGCAGGATCTGCCCAAGCAAGTTTTTTACTTGCTTGTAAACGAACGTATGTTTTTCGATCAAAATTCGTAAAAAATCGTCTCCCTCTGCCCAGAAGTCTCTCATCAGTGTTGTAAAGTACGGACTTTCAGCTCGACTTTCAAAAGAGGTTCATACCAAAATGAATTATCATCGATCAGCCGAATTTTTTGGCTTCAAATGCTCCAACATAGAACAGGGTCTCGTAATGTTTTTGAATACATGTGTTTTGAAAATAATAATATGAACGACTGGATCGTATACGTAATTGCTCTTATAGTTCAACTTGCACGGAACTTCAGATCTTTGAAAAATATTTGAGTAATTAAAGAAAAATGGAAGGAAGCATGAAGCTCTTTCTATCAATTGTACAAACAACTCGCCAGATTTGAATAGAAATGGGTAGACCAATTAATGAGAAAGTCGAAATAAAAAAAAAAAACGTATAAGGAAGGTACCGCTAATAACAGCTTTTAGTAAATTTTTTATCAGAAAGTTCAACTCATTTACAATTAAATCACTTGCTGCAATCAATCGGATGTTATTTTTACTAATAATAATCTACAAGAATCAATTGCCTCGATTTCAACAAATCTTCATGTTGAAAAACTATTTGCTCGTAAGAAATTCTTCTTCAAAATCTGGATTATCCATTTAGATCTATTTCTGAAGAAACAATAAACCAAACTGAACTGAAAATGGCAAAATCACACCCGTTTACACGTGCAAGTACTTTCAGAAACTAATTTCAGCAAGTAATTTCAGCAATTACTTGCAGCAAGTACTTTCAGCAATTAATTTCAGCAAGTAATTGCTTGCTCGGTGTGACGACCTGAAAAGTACTTGCAGCAAGTTTGTTTTGCAAGCAAGTAAAAAGTCGTTTCAGCAAGCAATTTACTTGCCTGGTGTGACTGCTCTCTGCAAGTACTTGCACGAATATTTCAAAATCGAAATTTTTGAAACAATTGCTGCAAGTACTTTACTTGCACGGTGTGACGGCACCTTAAGATTTTTTAAAACTCTTGATGAAACATAGAATGATCCCTAAAATCATTAATTTTAGGTATAAAATTTGTACAAGTACAAGGAAGAGAATGGGACAAAAAAACAAGTTTGGGGCCATAAAATGTATTTATAAGTTGACTTTTTCCAAGCCCTTAAGAAATTTTACTATCAATACAAGGTTAGGGCTGAACGAATTTGCATGAAAATATGTTTTTTTCTAAGTCGAAAGGATATTGGATGAAAAACAAAACAAGATATGACTATTAGCAGTTTGAATGCACGTAGGCTAGGGGAAGACGAAACATTACGACAGTGCTGGAGAGAATCGAATGTTTCCGTTATATTCCTATCACCTATCATTTTCGGAGCTTTTTTTGTATATTATCTATAAGACTCAAGTAGGTTGAAGGAGCACCTGCCCAGATATGCGAGTTATACTCCAGCTTTGGACGAAATAACAACAAGTTCAGAAGGGTAGAAAAACTTCTTGCATCGTCGAAGAAAACCTAAACACTTAGCAGCATTTTTGGAAACATCGAATATGTGATCATTCCACGAAAGATGATCTGTGATACACGTACCGAGAACTGATAGCTGTTTTGTTGAAATGGTAATCGAAATGGAAAAATATTCGATAACAAACGATTTATCAAAACCAAAAAGAAAACCCCATTTTATTTTATTAGATTCACTTGAATTATTCAAAAAAAAAAAAAGTTTGAAATGGTTGAGTAAAATTTTTATTCTGCGAACAGGTGTGATATTTTCTCCACAAAAATGTTATGTTTTAATATTGCTAGCATTTCTGCTGGTATTTGAAGAGAAATGTGGGAGCTAAAATTCAGCACGACCTGCGTAAATACATATATAAATGAATCCTACAAAATAAACATAGAGTGTTCTTGACAAAGATATAATTTACCAGGATAAAGTGCTTTTTTAAAATGACCGCTGAAACAAATCAATTACAGCTGCTACATTTCCAATCATAAAATTTATCATTAGGTATATTTTTGCAATATGAAAAATTTGCTTAACTCTGCTGACTGGCCTACATTCTGAGAAAATAAATTAGGATTAGGTGATTCAGTGAGTCAGTCAGTTACGGCTGTTGTGATTTTTGAAGTCCTATATCTCGGGAATTATAAACGCCAAAAAGTTGAAATTTGGTGAGCCACCTGTGTTTGATCAGCTCAGCAAATACTACGAATTTTAAGTTTCTGACTTTATTAGTACTGAAGTTAAAGCGGGCTTATAGTGCCGCTTGTAATGCTGCGAACTTGGCTGATTTCCTGTCGAAATGGATGCTTTAGAAACTTTTATCAAAAAGTAAGGCAACAAAAGTTAACGAAAGCCAAAACAAAAAAAATGTATCAAATTAATTAATTAATTCAAACCAATTAAAGTTTATTCAAAACTGATAGAGACAACGCCATTCTAACTTTAACATTTCTTTAAATTTTTTGGCAGTTTTTGCCCGTAAGCCAATTTTTTACTTGCGTTTATAGGTACTATATTATATATAGGAACTATAAGGCAAGTTTTGGATTCGTGCAAAAAAAAAAAATTTGAGATAACAATCAAACATGATATTACGATGATAGAGAACACCAAAAAAGTGTTGTCTGTCTGTCTGTCTGTTCGTCTACAGCCTAAACGGCTCAATCGATTTTCTTCAAACTAGGTACGTAGTGGTTTTTGGTGATTATGCCCACATGTTTTTTTTAATTTTTTTTTTTTTTTGAGCAAAAATAAAGGTACCTGCCATACGATTTTTTTTAAGCAATTTTACATAATCGTATTTTTCTCAAAAACGACTCGACAACTTTTCTTAAAAAAATTAAATAAATTTATTTTAGTATCTAAAGGCTTTCTTTGGGTGGAAAACCATTTTCAAAAATGGTCAAAGAACCATTTTTTTAATTTTTGATTTTCTTCAAAACAACCAATTTCAAATATTTTTAACAGAAGCGTCCAAAAAATTTAAAAAGTTTTGTGTACCAACATTTTTGAAAAAATATTTTTTGGATTTTTAAAAAATGTTTCAATTTTTTTTTTTGGAAAATCAAATATTTCGAAAATGACATGATCGATTTTTTTGAAATTCGATATTTGAGACTGTTTTAGTAGATACTCTCTAAATTATTTTTAGAAAAAATTTTACATTTATGAATAAATAACGGTACCTTCCATACAAAAGTTAAAAAACCGCAAAGGAAGATACTTTTTTGCTTAAAAATGACTCCTACGATTTTGATCAAACGTTTTTCGTATACTAAAATTAGTACGATCTACTATCAAAATTTATAAAATTTTACACTAAGTAACTATTAATAGTACCTGTCATAGACCGTATTTTTTTATTTTGAGTTTTCTCGTTATCGGATAAACGGATTTAGATGATTTTTTTTATATACAAATTTCAAATAAGAATAAATAATATTTCTTATCAAATTTCCAAAAAAAATGTTTTTGGATTTTTAAAAAAAGTTTCAATTTTTTTTTTGAAAATGCAATATCTCAAAAACGGGCTGACAATTTTTTTTCAAATTTCGTGTGAATATACACATAAATATATACTTCAGATTTGCATACGAAAATTTGTTCTTAAAAAGTTTTAAGAATTTTATACCTATATAAAAAATTATTTTTTTAAGAAACCGCTCCAACGATTTTAAATTTTGTCTTTCCCATACAATCGTATTTAATCAAGAATTAAGGTGGCATTCTTTTTTTCATATCAAACTGTCAAAAGAGTTGTTTTAGCCAATTTAAATGTCGTATTTCATGCTTCTCTATACATTTGTCTCTCATAATTTCCATGTTTTTAAATACAATTTTCTTAAACCCGCAGTTTCTAGAACATAAGAGCAAGTACGTGCGACCCAGTCGTGCATTTTATTTAATACTTTCTACATGACTCCAACTTGTGTCCTTTGGCGGCAAGTTCCCGGTGAAAATATCACCACGGTTGCTGAGAGTGTCACTGAAAACCCAGATGTTTCAATTTCAATACGATCTCAAGAATCGGAGCTATCCAACACTTCTTTCCATCTAATTTTTTCCCTAAAATTTATTGTGTCAAATACCACACAGCCCGTGAACAATGGCTGTATTGAGAGACAAAATGGACGAGTGATTCCCCGAAAAGGACACTTCAATTGGCTGCCCAGGCAGGGTGATTTACAACCATAAGAATTTTTCGTTGGGGTTATGTCAAAGATTAGGTGAAGTGTACGCTTCACAAACAATGAATGCACTGAAGGAAAACATCAGAGGTGTTAACGAAAAACAGCTACAATTTTTCGAAAACTTAATGCAAAATTTCATTAAAAAAAACAACAGCGTTTTTTGAATGATTTAACGAGTGGTGTGTGTGTCAATCTTATTTAAACACCTAAATAGCCTAGCAAGTGTCAAATAAAGAGAATAGCCATTTCATGGTTATGTGGACAAATGATTATTTTTCAAAGACAACAAAGGCACAGAATTAATGATGAAATGATGCCTCAATGCCCATTTTTGGACTAAATTATGGTATAGGTAAAGCTATATCAGCTAATAATATGTTGACCTCTGATATGTTTGCCACTGATAATTTTTCACTTTTTAGGCGAACAATTTGGACCACTGTCATAAAATAACCTGTTATGTTTTACTTTTTCCAAACGGGCAAAAACGGGCAGATGAAAAATAAAAATATGTTATTTATATTAATCCTACAAGTCCATTTTAGTTCAATCTTTTTGTACAGATTTGTACAGAAAAAGTTGCAGCCTACAGAATGACTTAATGATGTGTCTGCAATTAACGGTATTATTGCTTAAAAACTAAAGTCTTCTAACAGTTATGTTGACTCTATTCATTGTCTCTGACATGTTTACAATCAACCTATGTACCACCTGCTCTGATATAAAATGCAAATTCTTTGGACTTTTGACGCGCTAGATTCGCTATTGAGACCACTGTGCGGTGGTTGGAGGATATAATTTTTAGCATCAAATAGTTTTTATTAATTTTCAATAGACTCTTATGAACAAGTTCGTCCAACTCAACATCACACTTTTTGTCATCATGTGATGCTATAATTTGTCATTTCGCACATCTGGGTGAATCTCATTTCCAGCTGATTTGGATGATTTCGTCACATTAAGCTTAAGTTTCTGCTGAAATTGAAATGGAATTTTACGTGACTCACGTCAGACTACACACGATTCGGATGAATGAAAAGCACTCGCAAATCAACTGAAACTATAGTGTCATATTTACTTCCTTAATTAAAGTCAGTTAAAGATCACAATAAATGGAAAAAGTTTTTTTTTAATAATTATTTAAATCAGTATAATACCTCACTTGAGATCAATTATTAATTCAAGAATCAAACCTCGTTGCAGTTGTTTTCAAAACAATAATAATTGAGCTTAATTTGTCCCTTAAGGCCCTAATTATTATCTTGTTGAGATGTTTTGATTTAAATAGATGTTGTTTATTTGTACAAACTTCCACAATACATACTTGTTTGTTTTTCCTAAAAAGTAAATTCATTTTGTCCCTAATTGAATATTGGAGAGATTGGACGGCTAGCAACATTGGTTTTAGTCTTTTTGATATAATGTCGGATAGCCTGAAATGAAATTATCTTACAAGTACTTGTTTTGCTAAGATTTTGTTAAGTGATTGGCTTTAAGAGTGGTTAATTATGTGATTAAGGTTAAATCGATGTATTTTCGTTTGATCTATCTGATTTGTTTCTTTTAAACAAAATAACATGATAGAATATAGTCTTGTTGTCGTGCCATTTGAGGTGAAGGACTGAGTTCCAAAGTGTGTCTAATTATGAATAGGTAGTTAAAGTACATTTACCTACCGGTGCATATATACATACACATTATACAATACATATGTATGAATGAAGAAACTCTTGAATTAGAGTACCTTATTGTTTTGTTTTGTCTAGAAGTATTCAAAACTTCTAGAAAAATATTTTTGAAGGAAAAGGGTTCTCCAGAATTATATTTAAGATCTAAAGTAGAAGATTATTATTGATTAACCAAAAAAAAAATAACAATTTTATTTCAAAGTGAATAGTGAATGATAGTGACAAATCAATTTTTTGTTGTTTTTTTTTTATTTTATTTTGTTTTGATTTATAGGAATACATTAATCAATCAGTAAGTCATCGGTCTTTTATTAGTGGCAATATAAGTTATATCGGCAACTCGAGTGTGCGATTTTAATCTTTACGAGATCTGGAGTGTTTGCTTAGGAATCAATTTTCTTCAAAATTTGTTTATATAATTTTGGTATTATTTGTATCTAGATGTTTTTACTAGTTCTAGAACAAGAACTGTTATAAGGTAGAACAAAATGAAAACTTCAAAAACGGTTGTTAGTGACTAAAATTGGTATTAAACATTTCCAGGAAAAATATTTCCCGCAGGTGATAAGTGACACGCTGTGTATGTATGAATAGTTGTTACAAGGTTGTCTATGCAATCGTAAAAAACTGGAGATTTTGATAAAACTTTTCATTACCCAGATAGGGGAGACGAAAAGAGTGGGTCTCACTACTCTGTCTGTCTATTCGGTTGTAAAAGGATGGACCGATTTTCTTAAAACTTGGTGCATAATGGTTTTTGGTGATTCTCCTTCATGGCCGTAGCCAGGCCTACGCTAGGGTGAGCTCAGCTTACCCAAAAAAATGTTGAGCTCACCCAAATACTTGTGGGGAATTTTAAGAATTTGGGTATTTTTAAATTAAGACATTAAAAACAAAATATTTCTTTGTTTCAAAATTAAATTTTAAATGTGAGGCAAAAATACTATTTTGATCAATTATTTCATTCGCTCAAGACTAACAAAGGCATCGAAAATATCTACAGTGCGGAGGATAAGGAAAGAGCTCTGTTGGGTTACATAATTGAGAACAGTTTTGAAACTGGGACTTTTATTCAAATTATTGGAAATAATAACTAAACGAGCAAATAAATGTTGCAGATTCAAAAACAAATTAATGAAATCCTCAAATAATCAATACAGCAGATGAGAAACAGAGTGCTGAATATATTCCAGCCTAAAGGCCACAGAGAAAAAGAAGTCGATCTTCCTGACTATGCCAATCAATATTGTTAATAGCTTCGAGAAAGTAATTTTGGCGATAAGTTAAGTATCTTTTTTAAAGCGGTTTCATTTGCTTCATATAGTTTCACCATTGCACGTATGCAAATTTTTCTGCTAATCAAAAAAAATAAAAGAGTCAGAAGGCAACTTCAAATATTGTATTTTTTCAACAACTTATTGCTGGTTTTTGAAGTAATCGATACATTAGATGCAAGTATATCTACAAAACGAGTCATCATTTTCAAAACTTTTACAAAAAGAAACTACATGGTGGTCATCAATGACTGATCAAAGATTGTGCAGTCTTTATTCTCTTCATTCGAGAAGAGAGCGCATTGAATTTGATGGAAATAGATGATATTTTGGGGAAATTTGCCAAATAAAAATCGAAGAGCCCAACTTTTTCAATTAAATTTGCTCATATTTGTGATTTTATGTATGTATATTTGTAATCAGTTACTGTTACATCCTACATGTATTATTGTGTCAGTAAAAATTGTGTATAATAGACAATACATATTATGCTTTTCGTTAAAAATAAAATGCACGACTGGATCGCACGTACTTGCTCTTATGTTCAGGTTGTGTGGGACTTAAGATAACTTTAAAAAATATTCAAGTAATTATAAAAAAAAAGTATAAAAAAATTTTTAAATAGTTCTTTTAATTGTATAAACAGCCTGATAAATAACTTAGAGCTCAAAAAAAGGATGCCATTTAGACCGAGAGCCCACAGAAGATTTTGGGTGTGATCGATAGCAAAAAAAGAAGTATAGGCGTCGGAAGCTCCATTAAAAGCTATTCAAAAAATCAAAGTCTTGCAGTCCACAACTGGGGCCTTTGCGATAAACAGTGCATCGAAAAAAAATATGAATGCAACTTCGAAGATAATCGTTTTAGCCGAAATTGGTTTTCACTCCTCCCTAGATAAGCTCCTCGGATGACATATCACGGAATCTAAGACCATTTGAGTGTATAGTTCGCTCTACCGGACCGTTTAAAAAATTCAAAATTCTAAGTGAAAAACGGTTTTTTTTTAAACAGTCTGGCAGGGCGAATTAAACACTCAAATGATCTTAGATTCCGTGATATGTCATCCGCGGAGCTTATCTAGGGAAGGGTGAAAACACATTTCGGCTAACACGATTATCCTCGAAGTTGTTTTTATATTTTTTTTTTCGATGCACTATTTCTCGCAAAGGCCCCAGTTGTGGACTGCAAGACTTTGATTTTTTGAATAGCTTTTAATGGAGCTTTCGACGCCTTTACTTCTTTTTTTGCTATCGATCACACCCAATATCTGCTGTGGGCTCTTAGTCTAATTTGATTGCTTGAAAAAATATGAATATATGCAAAAAAAATTAAAATCGTTGGAGCCGTTTTCTTAAAAATTAATTTTTTATATATGAAACTTTTGAAACATTTTTCAAAAAAAAATTTGGTATGCTAATTTTGAGTTTATATTAACATCTATTTAAAACTGAAATTTATAAATAATTCATCAACCCATTTTCGAAAAATTGAATTTTCAAAAAAAAATTGAATCTTTTTTAAAAATCCAAAATTTATTTTGTCCAACATTTTGGTATGCACTATTATTAATATTCTGTAGTACCTCGTGGCGTGATGGTTAGTGCGTAGGACTGTCATGCCGAAGGTTCGATTCCCAGCCGTGCCACCTAAAAACAGAAATGTTTTATCCGAGGTACTGCCTCTTGCGAGGAACTGACAAATCCTCCAAGAGTATTACTTGTCATGAAAAAGTGCTTCTCATTTAGCCGTTCGGACTCTGCAAAAAACTGTAGGTCCCCTCCATTCCTGCCAACAACACGCACACAGGTATGGTTGTGAGTTGTAAGTCACTAGGCCCTGGTTCTCCATGAGCTGTTGCGCCACCCAATTTATTTATTTTTATTATTAATATTCTAAGAAAGCGATTCCCAAAATGTGTTCCGCGGAACCCTGGGGTTCCACAAATTTCTTGCTCCTAGAAGTACCAGCAGTAATTTTTTCTGTCCATCGTTATGCACCTGTTATGAAAAGAATGCCAACTGATTTAAGTTCTCAGTGAACGGTGAAGCTGTGAAAATAGTAAATTTTGTAAAGAGTCGTCCTCTCCAATCGAGATTGTTTAAATTAGTGTGTAAAGATATGGGCAGTCAGTACGAATCGCTTCTTTTTCATACTGAAATCCGATGGCTTTCCAGAGGGAAAGCTTTATCCAGGTTATTTCAACTTTATGATGAGTTGAATGTGTTCAAACTGGAAAAAATATGTCTTCAACTGCAAACCTCTTTGATGTATTGCATGATGAGCAATGGATTACGAAATTAGCTTATCTTGCAGACATTTTCGAGAAGATCAACGAAGCTGCTACAGCTCTGCAGGAAAAATAAATTACAGTATTTTTTGCGAGAGACAAACTGGCAGCTTTGAAAAGTAAAATTAATTTTTGGCTCTCTTGTTTCCAGTTTTACATTTGCTAAAAACATGCTTGAACTCAGAGCAGATATTAGCAATGTTAATACTCTCCATTTGGTTAGTGTCGAAAGATCCATGCTGGATTACTTTCCAGATACAAATACTGACATCGAGTGGGTACAAAATCCATTTCTAATGAAAACCATCAAGCCTGATAGATCTGCAGAACTCATCTTCATCAAAATTTGTATTTGATTCTCTATCATTAAACCAATTTTGGATTGGTATTAAGAATGAATTTCCTGAACTTGCCAAGAAAGCTATATTAAATTTGCTACCTTTTGTTACAACGTACCGCTGTGAAGTATGCTTTTCACCGTATACTTACATACAAACTAAATACAGATCGAGATCAAGGCTGGACGCTGCCAGATATGCAAATACAACTTTCGGACACAGAAGTTAATTGATTTTTAAATGTGTTGTTTTTAATTTTTTGCTATTGTCAGGATGGAGTTCCGAAATATATTTGGGCATTGTTTGGGGTTCCATAGCTCAAAAAGTTTGGAAAGCGCTGGCTTAGAGGGTTTTAAACAGGTTCCACATCCACTCGTTACTGATCAAGTAGAATGGTCTTTTAGCTCGTTCAAGACACTTAAGGGAGAATCTTAGAAAGCTGTTACCTGAGAACTTTAAAAAGCAGTTTTTAGTTTAATGTTTAAAAAATTGAATGGGCAGTTATATTAATATTCTCTTTATTTACTAAATGCCTTTTTTGCCATTTTAAGGATTTTATTTTGCCTTTTCTAATGTTTTCAGGTCAACAAAATCTTTCCCTTACTATTACTTTAGTAGGTTAGTTAATTATCTTGCTTTTTGTTTTATTGATATAAGACTTCACACTCAAATAAAGATTATTCCTATTTTATTTGCGTTCATGAATAAAAGTGAAGCAATGAGAACCGAAACTCGCCATATTCACTCCAGAAAAACTCGTCACAGCCAGAGATGTAGTTTTTTATATCTTTTTGACGAAACTTTTTATATAATTTTCCTTTAAGCCATAACAAATAGGTTTATAAATCTATGCTCAGATATACAAAATTTTTTCTAAGCACTCATCATTCAAAAGTTGTTAAACAATTAAATTTGGTTATGGAGAGTTTTTCTGACATGGGTATGGCGAGTTTTGGTTTTCATCACCTCAAGTGTTAAACTTTGAAGGTCGAGGTTTATGTTTAATTTTAGTCACAAAATCTAACTATTGTGTTAAAATAGTGTACATCACGTCTTTTTTAGATGTTTTAGAAAAGTATTAGGTACACAGGGATAAATTTCGTTAAATTGTTCACTATTTTTTGATATTTTTTTAAATAAAAATAAAATTAAAAAAAACCTTTTATGTAATATCCATAATGTATGTAATTCACACAATTCAAAAATACCAAAAATTACTTTTGTATCCAAAAATCAGGTTTTTTTGTTTTATTTCTTTTTCATCTTGTACCTTTATTTAATTATTGAAAAAATGTATTTTATTTAAGCTCTTAATGAATTTAAATCCAATCCACTGAGTATAATAATCGAGGCAAAAGCAATATGTTTTCGCCTTTAAAAGTGCGTATTTTCTTGTTTTGATAATAGGTACACCATATATGCTCTATTTATATGGTATGCTTTATTTTCACTTCTAAAAAATGGACTTAGATATCGACTTAGAGTGAAAAAGAGCTAACCCATATTTTGCATTTTTACAACAAATTATTAAAAAAAAAGTGTTCGCATTATTTGAATAAATCCAAAATGACAATAAGTATTTTTTTACACACGTTGTTGTTAAATTCAGTGAAATTGAAAAGATTTGATAGATTTTTGTATTTTTTAGCTAATTGTTGAAGTGGTCTATAATGATCCAAGAAATGTGGAGTTAGCCGCTTTTGAATCTAAGCCTATAGAAATAATGTCCGTTTTAGATACTCAAACAACTGGCCTTGAAAAAGTGCTTGTGAAAAATATTTATGATCCCACCCTGACTCACATTCAGAATTAAATCTAAGTTAGTTGTTTTCTCAAAGCTAAAGCTCTTACCTTGATTGCTATTATATCAATAGATACTCCAAACTTAGGTGCTAGTTGTTCTTATGTATGTACATTACATGTATATCTACCTAACTTATTCTGTTTAGACTCTTGTTTTCTCAAAATACAACTTGATTTCAAATTGAAATCAGATAAACCAAAATACGAGTAATTATAACATTATGTTATGTCTTTCTTAGATAGAAGGTTTTAATAAAATAAATATAGGGTTTTCTTGCAATTAGATTTTTCATTTTTATTCACTTACAAAACACAGATTTTATGCGAAAGTTTGATATTTGTACTATAAACTTAAGTACAAGCTATGAGCTTAATCATGTCTGTTTGTTTACTAATCCAAAAAACTACCAACTTTTATACCGATTCGTAGTCCAAAGTCTGTTAAAGTTCATATAAAAAAAAATATATTGTATAGAAATTGGAACTTGAAACTTTATATCTAATTGTCTGCCTCAGCTCTGCCTGCAAATAAATCATTCTTATGATGACATTTTTTTCACGTTTTCACAAATATGTGTCTATATGTGCAATTGTTTTCTTTAAGTGCACGAATTATTGGTGGATCTTTGACGTACCTTTCTTCAACATAATATCTCCAGAGCAAAAAGTCTTACAGCGTAAAATTTCATGATCTGAGTGGCCTAATGGGAAGGTATATATTTTGAAAAATTAGAACAAATAAAAAATACGTATACGCCCCGTGGCCCAAACAGTGCTGTGGATTTAATATGAGGTTGAGATCAGTTATATGGGAACTATGGAGGGAAAACAATTGCATTATTCAATAGTTGCTACCGCAATAACCCTCCCCCCCCCCTCCCCCACCAATACATGGGAATATACCGTATACTGAGGATCAACACTTTCAAGTAAAAAATAATGCGCTATAAGACCTACGCTTTTAATGAACTTTACAACCATGAAAATTACGGAAACCTTCACCCTTTGTACAATTTTAGCGCACAGGCTTAGTTTAAACTTCATTTTGAAAAGATTAGTGCTTTCAGGATTCTTTGTTAAAATTCCTCTCGATGTTACTTAACCTCATTTTTTTTGTTTTCAATAGATGTATCTCAAAAACCAAAACTGATGGTGCATAATGGATGAAGGATTTGAGTTCAGCGCCCAAAAATATGCCAAGAAACAAAAAAAGTTAACAGATATTTAATAACCTGCTTTTAATAGCATCGCATCGCAATCTGCACATTTTGTTCATACATCTTCCTAGTTGTGATGTCGATGGGTTATTATTCTCGCAAACATTTTAATATTCTCATTATTTATCTTGTTGAAATAAAACCAGAGATCTGAGTATTGTTATCAATCATTTGATACCTGAAGAAGGCAAATTGCATTATCAGCAATAATTAAAAATAAACAAAAACAACGCAATTCATTCATTAAATATTTGAATTTGAATTTCGTCGTGGTAAAAACCCAGATACATATTTTGTTTTTTCCAAAAGCTTCTTTATTTATTGTTTGAAAATACCATGTACCATTATGTATAGCTCTATTTCATAATCAAATATGATTTTAAAACAACAAATATTTTTATTACGATGCGATGCAAACCGGCTCGGCTCTAGTTAAATCTTATCATCACCGGCATTTTTTACGAGTAAAATTTACTGCAAGCAAAATATATTTTTTTTCTTAGTAAAAACCATTAAAATAGTGTTTATGATTACTAAGAAAATAACAATAAAATGAAAAAATGTGAGATGATTATACTTTATGGTTTTATTTTGTGTGATCTATTTTTTTTGCAATATATTTATTTATTTATAGAGCTTCCAAAAGAAAAATAACATTTAATTTTGTGTCTAAACCAAAAAAAAAAAACGAGATTTAGAAAATATGTAGGTACATATTTTAATTTAATTGACTTATTTTTTTATTTGAAAATAACTGAACCGGTGAGTGAAAGGGTTTAGGCTGTTGTACCGTTCGTTCACTCACCGATTCAATTCTAGATTTTCCGTCAAAATAATGAATAATGATAAAATGTCTTGTATATCCTTTATTTACTTTCATATTTTATTAATAAAATACACAAGGTACGTTAAATGAGTCCTTATTTAAAATTTCTCATCTAAAAATTGTCAAAAGCACTGACACTGGAAGTGCTATTTAAGATTAAGGATTCCTGATGCACTTATACTATGCAGTCACGGCCGCAGCCAGGCCTACGCTAGGGTGAGCTCAGCTCACCCAAAAAAATGTTGAGCTCACCCAAACAATTGTGGGACAATTCAAGATCTTGGACATCTTTAACATAAATCAAAATATTGCTTCAACATTAAATTTTAAATGTGCACCAACTGAAAAATATTGATCAATTACCTCATTATTCGAAGACGATTAAGAACGCATCAAAAACAACGTTAATGAAGTGGATATGGAGAGAGATCTGTTGGTATACATAATTGAGAACAATTTTGTAGCTGGAACTTTTTTTAATCATTGCAAATCAAAAAAAATAACAGAGTTAGAAAACAACTTCAAAAGTTGTATTTTTTCGACATATTAAAGATGGGGTTTGAAGCAATCGATACATTAGGGATCAGCACATCTACGAAATGAGACATCATTTTCAGCACTTTCGCAAATAGAAGCTATACGATGGTCATCAATGACCGATCAAAGCCAGTGCAGTCTTTATTTTCTTGCATTCTAAAATACACGATTGAATTTATGAAAATGGATGATATTTTGGGTAGATTTGACGAAAAAAACACTGAGCCTAATTTTTTCAAATACTTTTTGCTCATATTTGTGATTTTATGTATATTTGTAATCAGGAACATTAATGCAGTTTTTGTACACAATTATTAAAAAAATTGTTAACAGCAGTTTAACGACTGATAATGGTGATTCTTAATAACCACAATTTTTGTCAAGCAAAACCATTGATCAATTTTTGAGATATTCAATTTTGTTTGGAAAAAAATACTTTTTCTCAAATGAAGAATGTACTTCAGAAAACCATCGTACAGAGTTCATTTAAGGATCATTAGTTTTGTTTTAAAATTAACTTTTATGAAAAATAATCAATTATGACAGTCTGATGTATAAAGCTCAAGATATAACCATTTAATGTGGACCTTATAGTCTAAGAGCCGACAGCAAATTTTGGGAGTGGAGGTATAACCAAAATCGGAGAATGAGGGATTATTGGTACATGTATCGAGATATCAAATACCAAAGTCTGGCAGGTTTTGTTTTCAGCCTTTGGGAGGGGTGGGGGGTTATAAAGTGCTAGATTCCCTGATTTATTTTCAGGGTTATAACGTCTTAAATTTATTTTTAAAAAATTGGATATGATTCCCCGTAATTTTTCCTAAGCATAAACACCACAATCTTGACGGTCCAATTAATAGAACTCAAGATATAACCATTTTACGTGAACCTTATCATCCCTTTTGTGGAGATTTTCAACAAAACAAAAAATCAACAAATAAAGTCTCCACAAAAACGCCAATAAGGTTTGCTTAAAAAGGTAAAATAATGGGTCCTGTTTTTCGGATTATCAAGATAAAAGTCTTGAAACTTAGGGAAAATGACAGAGCATCATATCCAATTTGTTAAAAGTGAATTGAAGTTCTAATGACCCTATCATATATATAGGAAACTACTCGGCTTTTAAACCCCCACCCCCACCAAAGGCTGAAAACAAAACCTGCCAGACTTTCATATTCCAAATCACGATATATGTACCTATAATGCCCTCTAAAAGTACTTGAGAGTGCTAGGACGCCATATGGCCCTAGGCTCAATGATAGGAAAATCCCTATGCACACCTCCGCGTGGTAGAGGGCGGGTAACGCTAACGTGCAGGGGGACCGAATGGATGCCGGGATAAGCAGACAACCCAGCTATGCTGGTCAGGGCACAAACTTGTCCTCGGGATGGTTAAAAGCCCCCTTAAGGCGGATGAACTGCAGGTGGCGGTCAACGGCATGATAGTCTGGTGGCGGAGGAGCTTTTTTTGGTAAAAAGCCAACGGCAGCAGCAGGTAGCGTCTGTAACCCATATTGGGCGGCTACAAAAGGCGTCTGTTTTCCCATAGTGGGCGGCCTCGAGCAGTTATGTGTTTGACCATACAAAAGGCGGGTGTGCCTGTCAAATCTGAGCTTATGTATGTTATTAATCATATCTCGGAAAACACCATGGTGGAAGGATATATGCAAATACATGAATTATGACAACAAATGGAAATGAGTCCCCAAGAGGTAATCTTTTTATAGAAAATCCTTCTGTAGCTTCGGCTGCAGTAAACCGCACATCGGATTTGGGGGTGCGGCATCCTTCATGTACGAGCGTCAGTCAAGACGCCATAATAATAAATGAATCGTTGACAAATAGAAGAAGTCTTTCAAGAAGCGCAAATGTTACTTTTGGCTACCGCATACGTACGAAAATCGGAGCATGGAACGTTCGATCCTTGTACAGCGATGGTAGATACGAGCAGGTTGAGCGTGAAATGCTTCGCCTAAAGATCAGTATCCTGGGCGTAAGCGAAACTAAGTGGAGAGGAAGAGCTGAATACAGATCAGACACTGGACAGACGAGAATGCTGTATTCCGGCGAAGATGAAAGAGAGGGTGGCCAAAGACTGCATGGTGTCGGAATTATGTTGAACGAAGAAGCGAGGCGTAGTTTGATCTCATGGGCGCCCATTTCTGCGAGATTAATGACAGCAAGGTTTCGTTCAAAAATTCGTAACGTCACAATTATTCAGTGCTACGCCCCCACAAATGAAGCGACCGAGGAAGACAAAACCGCGTTCTACACTCATCTTAACTCGGTTTACAGTAGTGTTCCGAGAGCCGACATCATAGTCGTTATGGGAGACCTTAATGCCCAAGTCGGTTCAGACAATTACGGACTGGAACGCGTGATGGGAAGAAATGGCGTGGGGTCACGGAATGAAAATGGTGACTTGCTTGTCGACTTTTGTAACGCGAATCGTCTTGTGATAGGTGGGACTGTATTTAAGCATAAGACGTGCAACAAAATTACCTGGGTGCATCCGGATGGTCAAACCGAAAACCAAATTGATCATATCATGATTCAGCAGCGATGGAGGAAGTCTATGTGTGATGTCCGGAGTATAAGAAATGCCGATGTGGGAAGCGACCACCATTTGGTTCTGATGAGTCTCAAACTACGAACCGCTGCCGTACAAAAACCAGCGCAGGATGCAGCAAGGAGCACAAAATTCATTACTAATGCTTTAGATGACCCCAACATATGTCGAAACTATATGTCACCACCCTTAACGACAGAGCCTCGTCATTAAATGGAATCCAGAATTCAACAATTGATGAGATGTGGGGTGAAATTAAAAGTGTTTTTATGGAGGCTGGATCCGAAACTGTACCCAAGCGAACGAGACGTAGAGACTCTTGGATATCCCAAGACACCTGGGATAAGATCGAACTTCGCAAATCGTTGAAAATCCAAATAAATGCCGAAGCTGATGTTCAACGAAAGGCTGACTTGCGAAGAGAGTACCGCATTGCACATAAGATGGTCTACCGCTGTGTGAGACGTGACAAGAGGGTGAAGTTGGATGGACTCGCAGATAATGCGGAAAGTGCTGCCAGAAGAGGAGATATCCGGGAATTGTACCAAATAGCCAAAGATGTTATCGGGAAAAAAAGCAACACCAATCATCCTGTAATGGATGTGGATGGCACACTTTTGGTATCAATTGAGGATCAGCTTCGTAGATGGAAGGACCATTTTTGTGCCCTGCTAAATGAGGATTCAGTTGAGCAGAGTGCTGAAGTGCCCCAACTAAACGAGATGCGCAGGTCCTATAGGGGTATTGACATCGAACCCCCGTCAGAATCGGAAATTCGTACATCAATAAATCTCCTCAAAAACAACAAGGCAGCTGGACTGGACGGAATACCAGCTGAATTCCTGAAAGCCGATCCCGTAGCAGCGGCTAGTATTTTACATCCGCTGATACAAAACATTTGGGAAAACGAAAGCTATCCCAGGGACTGGAAGGATGGTGTGATTGTTAAGTTGCCAAAGAAAGGTGACTTAAAGAATTGCAACAATTGGCGTGGTATCACCGTTTTGTCCGTTTTCCCAAAACTAATGGCAACAATCATACTCGAGCGAATAAAGGATAGAATCGAGTCTACACTCAAGAGGCATCAAGCTGGCTTCCGCAGTGGTCGATCGTGTGTCGACCATATCAACACCCTGCGTATCGTCCTCGAGCAGTCGATGGAATATCAATCACCGCTTTACCTCATGTTCGTGGATTTTGAAAAGGCCTTTGATCGAGTTAACCGAGAATGTATATGGAGATCGTTGCTTGGTAGAGGAATTCCACCAAAAATTGTTGCCATTATTAAAGAGTCCTACAACAACGCGAGGTGTTTTGTTTTGCACAATGGGCAGCTATCCGACTCCTTCGTAGTGCAACAGGGTGTGAGACAAGGGGATGTTCTATCGCCAATTCTCTTCCTGCTGGCGATGGACGACGTATTGACGGCCAGTGTTGGTACAGCTGAGCGACAGGGCATTCAATGGAGACCGTTCGAAAGGCTCAGTCATTTAGACTATGCCGATGACATATGTCTACTGGCAAATAACATCAGTGGGCTGAACGGGATGTGCCAAACACTGCAAGTGAAGGGAGAGTCGAGTGGTCTAAGAATTAACAGCAAAAAGACAAAAATAATGCTCACAGGCCGCTCCACACAGCAGCGTATTATTTTACAGGAGACGCCAGTTGAAGTAGTGGAACAATTTAACTACCTTGGCAGTATTGTTTCTGCAAACGGTGGTACGGATCTGGACGTTAAAAGTAGAATAAATAAAGCTCGTGCTGCCTTCGGTACTCTGTCCCCAATTTGGAAATCCAGTCAAATCTCCTTACGCACTAAGTTGAGATTCTTCGAATCCAATGTCAAATCCGTGCTGTTATATGCTTGTGAAACCTGGAAAGTCACGTCTACCATTTCGAAGAAATTGCAGGCTTTTGTGAATCGCTGTCTTCGCCACATCCTAAAGATTCGCTGGCCACAAATAATATCAAATGAGGAATTGTGGCGCAGGACAAGTCAAGAGCGGCTGGACGTCGACATAAGAAAGCGTAAATGGCGTTGGATTGGTCACACATTGAGGAAACCAAACGATGAAATTGCAAAGCAGTCCTTTGAATGGAATCCTCAGGGTGCACGGCGGGTTGGAAGACCAAGAACAACATGGAAATCAACTGTCTTAGCGGAAGCAGAATCCCAGAGAAAGACGTGGCCACAGCTAAAGTACCTTGCAGCAGACCGTGAAGGATGGAGACGTTTTGTTGACGCCCTATGCCCCAGCCGGGGTTACAGGACACGATGATGATAATCCCTCATACTCCAATTTTGGTTATACCTCCACTCCCAAAATTTGCTGTCGGCTCTTGGTCTATTATCACCCCTTTATTCAAATATTTCAAACAAAACAAAAATCAACAAAATAGAGTCTCCAAAAAAAAAATTGAATACCTCAAAAACTTATCAATGGTTTTGCTTGGAAACAATTGTAGTTATTAAGGACACAACAAGATATTTTTTCACAATATTTCATTTAAATTCAACTATTTTTGGGAAAATGAAAAATAAAAACAAAAACTAACAAAAAATACGGGTTTTCTCCAATATCTCGGAAATTTTGAGGTAACGTTAAAAAATTATTTGTATAAAAGTTGTAGATTTTTGTGTGATCTGCAACATTTCTATTGAACACATTTTATTTTGGGGTCAACTTTAGTCGGAAAACGCAATAATGAAATTCCCCCTCTTTTTCACCCCCCAAATCCTACCTCCAACTCCGCTGCTGGGAAATAGATTTTTCTTACATTCCTTATAACCCCCTTCACCATTTTCAGTCGTTTAACTGTTGTTAACAATTTTTCTTTTTTTCTAGTAAAAATATGTAAATAAGCCTACACTATACATGTGGTATTGTGTCAAT
The DNA here is from genome assembly GCA_963921185.1 of Dasysyrphus tricinctus. Classification (NCBI taxonomy): domain Eukaryota; kingdom Metazoa; phylum Arthropoda; class Insecta; order Diptera; family Syrphidae; genus Dasysyrphus; species Dasysyrphus tricinctus. Next base: position 43,451,892 of record OY992531.1, on the reverse strand, counting down.
AAAATTTGTGTATTTTATATTCAATATGTATTATGATTTTCGTTAAAAAAATGTCAGCTTACCCAAAAATACCTTGAGCTCACCCATACGATTGATCCTGGCTACGGCCGTGTATGCAGTTCAAGTGCAGTTAGCGGGTAAACAAAAACAAATTATAACAATTAACACCACCACGAAAAGAGGTATATTTTGATTCATCAGTTCCGAGATCTTAGGACGTCATGTGTGGAACTTAAAAAACCCAAATAGGTATGCATATGTACAATCCATCTACTATCTAAATCTAAAGAGTCATAAATGGCTAACCAGTTCTATTAAACGACAGCGATAAACAGCGATAAAAAAAAAACTTGTATCAATTGTTAAAATTCAAGTTCAAATACCGCCAATGAAGTGATAATGACCTTTCAAGACTTGAAACATTCATAAACAAAATGTCTATTTCTGATAAATTAATAAAATTTCATGACCTTTTATGACCGTTTTATAACCTTTTCTACATTTTCCAGACAAATTGACTTTGATTTGATGTTTTTGACAATGGACATCATTTTATGCTGCAGAAATTAGAATCATCAAATATGGACTCAATCTTCTTTTTGCTCAAGGATTTTTTTTGGAAGAGTAGTGTCATCTCAGTTATTTTGATATTTCATTGCACGCGACTTGAGTAAACATAATTCAGAATTATCGAACATAATAGGCATGTGCAGGAAAAGGAGATCTCAGAGACCTCAGCAATCTTAGTCTCGTGAATAGGATTCCTCAGCAAAACTTCTCAGTTTCCCAGTAGGTGAGTTATCAGGGATCTCATTTTTCTCAACATGCTTATTTTCCTGAAGATACCAAATGCCAATACCTGCATCTTTCGTATAATTTAATGAAAGATAAGGAGCAATCTTCAAAACGAAGAACGTTTGATCGGGCACAGATGATCTAATTCCTTTTAAAAAATATAAATAATATGGTTTCTTAGGTATTGTTTTCATTCACATTTCTAGCTTACCATTATCTATCGCATCTTGTATTTGAGGCTAAATTACTAGGTAGGTATATTTTTTGATTTTTGTTTAATATTTTGTTATTATTTTTATTATATTATTTTTTGTTTTCTCTTTTATAATTACAATAGATTCTCTCTTAAGAACTAAACACATTTTTGCTTATTTGTTTTGAAAAATGGTGAGAAAAAATATCTAATCTAAAATTAGGATGTTTTTGTAAGATAACAACAAAATATATATTAAATTATAAACAAGAATACCTAGATACGTATATTTCTTTGGAGATATATACCTCTTATATTAAAATTGACACTTAATATCTTATAGTTTCACATGCATATTATCTAAAACTTATTTAAGATTTTCAAAAACAAAATACAATTTTTATAAATTCTGAACAAATAAAAAAATTTAAAACAATTAAAAAAAATATATGAACAATTTTTGAGTCTTTTTGTGGTGCTACTTTTGAGTATTCTACAAATTAATTATTATTACTATCGATACAATACAAAACAAGAAATATAAGACAAACAAGTTACATACAAAAAGGTGGCAGGTATACAAAATAATTCGTATACGATTTTTAAGCAATTTATTAATACTAACATTTTCCTATTGATCTATCTAAGCTTAGTTGTTGTTTTTATTTATTTTGTTTTTTTTTTTTTTAATTTTTGGTGCATAACACTTCTTAAATTTATTCAAATCAGATATAGAAGCTGCGCTCAGAATACAGACAAGACCAAAAGTGTATTAATAGTAGTTAACCATTTTTGTACCTAAAAAACCTAGTACTCGATATAAAAAGTTAAATAAAACAAACAATAATCGGTTATTTAAAAACAAAATATATAAATACTTGTGTAAAAATTTAGGAGATTGCTATATACAATTATATTGAGAAAGATATATTTAAAACTAAACGACTATTAAAATACAAATAAAACAAACTCAGGGAGCGATTAAAAGCACTCTTGTCCGAAATCTGCGTGTAGATAGATGCATAGGAGTGTTTTGTTTTGGAAAAATTCGAAAAATCATTAGGCAGTTTTATCTATCAGGAAATAGGGATTCATAGCTTGGCGGCAGATCCTTTGGCGTTGGGGGCAGCGGATGATCAGGATCCTCGACGGATGTGATGTATCCTTCGTATGGTGTTTGGGGCAGCTCAATTGTAGGAACGTCCTAAAAATGAATATTAGATATTAGTTATGTATTTTTTAATTTGTAATTTGTTTATATTCTTTTTATTGTATTACATGTATTACTGCAATTCATTAAATTGATTTGAAAAAGAGTATCGGCAAAAGAGGGTGTTGATAAAACACTTATAAAAATCTTGTAATTTTCTTCTTTATCGTTCTTAATAGAAAAGTGGAGAACATTCGCAGATGCACAATATGTCATGATTCATCCAATTACTCGCTTAAGCACGTCGACCACAGAGACATATTTGCAAGGACACAGCATGATGCCACGTGAAATTTTTTGAATGCTGAGACGGGAGTGGGGAAGATGGATTTAATAGTCATCTAGAAATAACATCCAACACCAATATTTGGATGAAACGTCGCTGAGAAACTTTGAGGTATTTAGGGCCAATTGCACAAACGTGGCTAAAATATTGAACTTTACCGAAATCTTTGAGTTAAATTTGGTAAACCACGGATCAAATATTTGAACCACGTTTGTACACATGGCTCTAGTAACTTTGTCTAACTAGGATCTGCTATCACTGTGTTTGTGGGGTTAAGAAAACGATTGAAAAAACTGTGTCCCTTTTTAAGACATTTTTCATTACAGTCATGGGATTCTTATAGCTTTTATAAAATTTGATTGCAGGAGGATAAATGTCTGGGTAGCTACATTGACCAAGTCAAAATTTGTAAAAGTTAAAGGTCTGAGGTGCCCGGGTCGTGTAGAGTATGGACACCAATGTCCCAGCCTGGAGTTTAAACTCAAAGGTCAGCGCAGTAGAGAAATATTTCGACTTAGAAGCTCTGCGAAGCTTTAGACGACTAGAAGGACCAAGTTGGCATTAAAAGCTTGCCCCATACCGATCTGTAACGTCTCCTTTAAGCAGTTTAAGATCCATATTTTTGTTCGGAAAAGAAGACTAACTTTGCGTCAAGTCACTGGCTTCTACGGGGCTACAGTGGTGTCTTGCTACAAAGCATATTTGCTTAACGGTTTAACTTTTATTTTTTAATACTTCCAAAAATGACTGTACAACAGATTGGATTAAACGGAATATCTGTGAGTTCTTTTTATATTGCAATAAATCGTCAAGAAATAAATTTAAGGAAATAATATGCTACTTCAACAGTTCGATTAGACTCATCCGCGACTTAACTTAAGCCACAATATATTAGTCGAGTCATCAATTGAAGTTTTGCTTCACTTCACTGCTTCTATGAATAAATTCCATTCGACGAAATGTGAACTAAATGCGCATGGGTACTTTTAATAAATGCAGTTTGTTTTAAATTGTCACATTGTGTTTTTTTTTTTTTTTGCAATTAGATGAATCATCACAATTTATTATGAAAACACATTAAAACGCAGAAAGACCAACCAGAAGGTGGTTTGTAGTTTTACTTTCTGTTTGAATGCAATCTTCTTCGACTTTGTAATGTTTTTACAAATAAATTTTATGACTCGATTGGATGAATAAGTAATTAAGCCAAGATAATTTGTATTCGAAATAAAAATAATCTGTCACGCGTCACGTTCCAACTCACCCTAGGATGATTGCTCTGCGCGTCTTCGTGTGCCTGCTGTTGCTGCAGTGTTATGCAGTTCCAATATTTCCAACACACCCAAATGCAGAAACCCACTCCGGTCATGGTGAAGATCAGCGAAGTTATTGCACTGATGGCCACATTCGCTGTGTCCACCACCTCGGTGGTGATCGCATCGTGGAAGCAACTGTTTTCGTCTTTGCATGGATACATGCAATTAGTGATGTTGTCTCGGACGAAGAACCGAGAGATGCACGAGTCAGGTTTCTTCGGATCGCATAAGAGGTCCCCGCTGTACTTGCAATCAGAGTGTGACGTGATAACCATGCTCAGTTCTAGCGGCTCAGAGATTGGTAGACTTTGGTTGATGTACACATGCACGCTGACATCGGACTCTCGCTCGTCGAAAATTAGACGGCCTGCTGGCCCCTCGGGGCTTATGTCGTTGCAAATCCTGTCCGAGGGCCAGCGTTGGCCGTTGGAGAACTGAATGTAATCGGTGCATGCATTCGTTGTCGGATCTCTTCGGAACTTTAGCTTCGTGATCACCGTATAGAGACCGCGCTTTGGTTTTTCCTTGGTGACAACTCGAAAACGACAGTCGTACTTGAGTTTGCGATGGGACGTCGAATTCCACACTTGGGTAATTATTGCAGCTGATTCGCGATCATCGCCCAGAGTTATGTGCGGGTCTCCCTTGAAAGGTTTCTGTAGCGTGAGGATGAATTTGTCCGCACATAAATAGTCCTGGGGGCGGACTGCAAAAAAAAAAATCACAAAACAATGGATGTATTGAATATTTTCTAAAGAAATTTCTTCGAGTTTCACTTTTGAAAAGTAAATGTCGTCGCTTACCAAATTTGTACGCATTGGTTTCATAGAAGTTGGCTAGAGCAGTTGATAGTAGAATATAATGGCCAATGATGAGCATTTTTGATGTCTTTATTTTATTTTTTTAAATTCACTTTGAAAATTTCATATTTATTTGAGAAAACTGCACACAAAGTAAAGTTTTAAGTTTATTTCAGGGGAGAAAATATTTTGGTTTTTTTCCAATTTGACATTTATGTGACAGTGACAGTTTGTCAAATAAAACAGAAAAAAGTGGTGCCAAGAAATTAAACTAGTACAGTGGAACCATAGGTCTGTTTGGTTACTGAAAATTCGTACGAATTCGTACGACGTCGCACTACATTTCACAAATTCCTGTTTGTTAACTCCAAAGTGTAGCAACGAGAGAGAAAAATGAGAGAGCAAGAAATTTCCCCTCCATGAAAAATCTTGCAAGCTTGCAACTTTCTGCTACACAAATTTTTGTAAACAGGAAGTAAACAACTGTCAAATCCACGTCTGTGTGTATTTTTGTTTGTGTGTGTCTTAAGATTTATTTGTAGTGTTTGATAGTGTGTGTCACGTTTGACGTTTTGTACACAAAAGTGATACAAAATTGATTTAATGCGTTTGTTAACTTTGTAGCAAGTTTTCCCCTCTATGAAAGAATTTTCCCCTTCTTTCATTAATTTGACAGTTTTTTAACTTCGTGCTACAAAAGTAACCAAACAAACCTCATAACTAAGAAAATAGAGCTTATTTATCCCCTTTCACACGAAGAAACAAGTTGCTGGAGATTTTTTGACGTTTTCTTTTAATCTCCTTAAAAATCTCTTGTACCTTTCATACGAGGCAACAAATCTCCAGGCAATTTTTGAAATTTCCTTTGAAAGTCTATTGGTTGAACACACCTAAACCCAGATGTGAAAGGGAATGTCAAAAAAATCTCCTCAAATCCTCGACCGGGGAGATTTTGTTCGCCCCCCTTTCCTCCTGCCCTTCTCACCAAGAAACTAAAAGTTGCTGGCAACTCAGTTTCCTCGTGTGAAAGGGCACTTACCTGATTTAACCCTGAGGCCACACGAGTACACTCCCTACCGAGGTATGTTTTTTTCCTTGTCCGAATAGGAATGGATGAAAAAAACGTCGGGGCTAAGCATAATTTATATGTTAAATGCAATAACAACTAACCCAGCGGCTCCATTGGCAATATTTGAGGCAATAAATTGCTTCACTCATTGCTATTGCCTTTAATAATGCAAATGCAGATGCTTTATCAATGGCAATGGCAATTGCCTAGAAGATGAGAGGCAATTATTGATTTCCATCGTCAAGGCAATAAATTGAGAAAAAATGGGGTTCCCCGTGTTTGTGAATGGCTTCTTATTGTTTTTTTTTTTCAATTAAATCGTAGAATATGAGACCGCACATGACAAAATAAGTGAATTAAATTAAAAATTAAACAGGAACCAGAAATAAAGTAAAAAATAATTTAAAAAAAAATAATAAAAATAATAATAAAGTAAAAAAAAGTGAGATTAAGGATCTGAATTGAATCGTAGCGTAGTCGTCGTAAACGCGGTAAAGTTTTAAACTTCGTAAATCTGTCAAATTGTCCATACAAATTTTGACAGAATTACGAAGTTTTAAACTTTACACCGTTTACGAGGTCCTTACGCTGTTGCATAAACACCCATTAGGGTGGTCCTTATATTGGGTTTTTTGAAATTTCAACTTGGATAGGCATCAAATGACTCTAAATAGAGAAAACAAATTTTTCTAATCTTTTCAGATTTTTATTTCACCCCCCTGGTCTCCCTTTTTTCACTTTAAGGTACAAACAATGGAGTTAGGGTGATTCTTATATCACGTGACAAAAAAATCAAAACTAATAGATTAGATTCAGACGAAAAAAAATCGTACTGCAGGGGGGTCTATTTCCCCCTGTTCAGGCGTAATAGGGAGGGGTAATTTTCTAAAAGTTTGACCAAAAATAGAGAAAAATTATTAAAAAACAACGGGTCCACTTACAATGGCATGCTATAGCTTTTTTAAAAGCCATGAATCCAGTCTCTAATCTAATCAGGGTTATTATGAGTTTCACGTGAACAACATTCCACCCAGAAAAATTGACATTTCACTTTTCGCCTATTGTGAGTTTCACCCGAAAAATAAAAATTCCCCTTTTTTGTGAGTACTAATTTCGCGCAAAATGTAGCGTGATTAAGATTTTCAATTATCACTTTGGAGGTGAACAAAAGATAAACAGCTGGTATTGGTGCGCTTTGCGCAAGTTTTTTGTTTATTTTAAGCCAACAAATGCGAAACTCATAATAGCTTTAAAAATTCCGGGGGAACAAAAATTTTTCGGGTGAAATATTTTCCGGGCGAAACTCATAATAAGGCTGAATATGTTTTTTAAATCAAGTTTTTATTGTAAATAGTTTCTGGATTCATGGCTTTAAGAAGAGCTATATAGCATGCCATTGTAAGCGGTCCCGTTGTTTTTTAATCATTTTTTTTCTACTTTGGGTCAAATTTTTAGAAAATTAAGCCTAGTACGCAGATCGAGACAAAATTTATCTCCTATACAAAATTTTTCTCAGGACAAATTTTATCTCGGATTTTTTTCCAAGCGGTACGCAGCTCCAGCGAAAAATTTGACAGTTGTAACCGCTGTACGTGAAAAGGTAAAAGAAAGTCTCCACTTAATTTTGCGCGGAAAAAGAATGCTCGAAGCATTATTTTTCCGGACAAATTATGACGTTTTATGTATATTTCGGTTTTTATAAACTAAAATCATCTTCTTGTTTTATTCTTTCCATTATGAAGACGTTGTGAGGACGAATGACTGAAATAAAATATAAAATGATTAAAAAAATTATGACATAAGAATGAGAAAAGAATAGATAAAACAGCTGTTTTAAATCAGTTAGTGGCGTAGCTAATGGGAAAGGGTACAAAAGGGCCACATATAGATATGGAAAATATTTTCTTCAATAAAAATTTAAATTGATTTTCAAACTGAGTTTGAATCATCAAACCGAATTGGCAAACTCAATTGGATTTCTGGGGCCCAATTCCACAAGCGTGGATGATTTTCCGTGTACACACTCTATTCACGGCCAAAGCAAATGTGAATAAATTTGACTGATAGTGTTCGCGTTATCTGTGAAAAATTTCAAACTAACTCTTGCAGAATCGCAAAAATCGATGTGTACACAATTTTCTGTGTACACAGAAAAAACTCACCCTTGCGGAATTGGGCCCCTGGAGCAGTAGAAAAATATGAACATTTCTGATTTTGGCATGGTTTTTTTAATCCATCGAAATCACACCCTTGCTTAAATGGAATTTTATAGTTGATAGCCTGACAGATAGGGAAAAAGACTATTTTTTTAACAGAAAAAGTTTATTTTGATCCAAATGTCAACTCATTGCCCTAAAATCACTTTTTTCTATAGAAGTAAGAAAATTTCGAAATTGTTAGAGGTTTTTAATCCAACGACATCGGTGCTATCCTTCAATGCAATTTGACTGTGAATGGCTTGACAGACAGGAGCACAAACTATATTTCGACGAAAAAAGTTTATTTTAATCCAAATTTCAACCAATTGCTCTGAAATTACTTTTTTCGGGAGAAATAAAAAAATTCAAAATTTTTGGAATTATTAGAGGTTTCTTAATCCATCGTCATTGTAGCCATCCTTCAATAAAATTTTACAGTTCATGGCTTTAGGGGCAAACTATATTTTGACGTAAAAAGTGTATTTTGATCCAAATTATTCCAAATTGCCCTCAAATAACCTTTTTCCAGAGAAGTAAAAAACTGAAAATTTAAGACTTTTTAGAGGTATTTTCATCCATCCACATAATACTGAAAATGCTTTGAAAAAATCTGATGTCTGTATGTAAAATTTTCAAATTCATGTGAATTGAAGGAAATTTAATAATTTTTTAAGTTTCAAGCTACGCTACTGTTCTCATTTGACTTTTGTTTTTATCTCTACACCTTCAGAATTTGTCTTGAGAAAAAAAAATGTAGAGATAAAATTTGTCTTGTCTCGATCTGCGTACTAGGCTTTACACTTCCCGCCTGAACGGGGGGAAATAGACCACCCCTCGAGTACGATTTTCTTTTTCGTCTGAATCTAGTCTATAAGTTCTGATTTTTGTTTCGCGTGTTATAAGAATCACCCTAACTCCATTATTTGTACCTAGAAGTGAAAAAAGGGAGACCGGGGTTGAAATAAAAATCTGAAAAAAATAGGGAAATTGTTTTTCAATGTTTTGAATCGAATGAGGGCTATCCAAGGCAATGCCCAATTTATGGACCACCCAATACTCAAAACAAGTTTTTTTTTGTAAATTGCCCCTCCCACTCAAGCGAAGAAAAATTACTGAGCGCTCAAGAAATATAAACTGGCTAAATAGCCAGTGTACTGTGCATATCTACAATATGGCTAAATAGCCAGTTTATAACGGGTGATTTTTTAGCTGGTTTGGTTTTGGCAACACTGGTTTTGACAGCTGACGTGTGTTTAGTACCTTGTGTCACTCCTCGCGTTCCAATGTTTATTCGCTATGCCATCTAGCTATCCCAAAAATTTTGAGATAACTTGAGTTGTTGTTGCGTCAGCTGTTATCAGCTGTTTTTTAACAAGGGATTACAACAACACAAAGCTATCCGGATAACTGAGAATAGCCAGCGGAACGTGCCCACTGTCAAACAGCTTCAGTTTGGTTTGCAATTTAACCATGGATCGTCTTACAAATGTGCATCCCGAAAAAGCCACTGTTTGGTGCGGTTTATGGGCCGGCGGCATTATTGGGCCATATTTCTTCAAAGATGATGCGAATCGCAGCGTTACTGTCAATGGTGAACGCTACCGAGCGATGATAACAAACTTTTTTTTGCCCGAAATGGAAGTTCTTGACTTGCATGATATGTGGTTTCAACAAGACGGTGCCACATGCCACACAGCACGCGAAACAATGGCGCAATTGCAAGGCGAGCTTGGTGCACAGTTAATTTCACGTTTCGGGCCGGTCAATTGGCCGCCTAGATCGTGCGATTTGACACCATTAGATTATTTTTTGTGGGGGTATGTCAAGGCTAATGTCTATAGGGACAAGCCCGCTTCGATTGACGCACTGGAAGCCAACATCCATGCATTCATTCGTGAGATACCGGCCGATATGTGTGAAAGAGTATGCCAAAATTGGACTCAGCGGATGGGCTACCTGAGACGCAGCCGCGGTCAACATTTGCATGAAATTATCTTTAAACATTAAATTGCAAGGTTCAAACTATCGATTCAAATAAATATTTCATTCATTTTTTCGAATTTTTTGTGTTTTTTTTTTTTTTTTAAGTTCTAAACCCCTTAAAAAATCACCCGTTATTTCTTGAGCGCTCAGTAATTTTTCCTCCGATTTTGAAAGAGCAGGAGAGTAAAATATAAACAGAATTCTTCACATAGAAGTCAAAACAACTCTCTTTTTCTTTTCTTCCAAGGCTATATCCATTTTGCCAGTTAATATTTCTTGAGCGCTCAGTAATTTTTCTCCGCTTTTTGACATAGCAGGAGAGTAAAATATAAACAGAATTCTTCACATAGAAGTCAAAACAGTACAGTACACATACATATCTACCACAGTACACAAATCTAAGGTATTATACTGCGCAGGTTGTGACTCGAAAATAAAAAATGGCTGTGAGCGTGAGGAAGAAAACACACGTAAAAACAACAACAAATTAAAATTGAAACTGTCAGAAATAAAAATGGCTGGGAGTGTGATGACTTAAATACACGTAAAAACAACAACAAATACTGACATTTGACACAAATTTTGATATATGCGCAGAAGAAACAAAAATCAAAACTCTAATGATATTACCTTTAATATGTGTACTGTGCATATCTACAATATGTATACTGTGAGTCGAAACAACTCTCTTTTTCTTTTCTTCCAAGGTGATTTACTGCGACAAAAAATAACTGAGCAAGCGAATCCAAAAAATTTCAGTCTCAGTTTTTAAGGGGAAAAGTGAGGAATTCTTGAGAGGAATCCTGTTTATATTTCTGAGCCATCTGAGATAAGCGAAAAACCTTAAAAAAACGTCATTTCATCCCCACCATATATGAGGCATAGGTGACCTTTGATCCGCTGTAACTTAGATAATTTTATCGTCTAAAATCTGTTATTTGGTAATTTTTTTGAAAAACGTAATTTCAATGAGTTATTAAACAAAAACAAAATAAACCTTGTTTTCAAGATGGTGGCCATTTCCTTTCCCCTACCACCCCAAAAACTTGGTTTTATAATAAGGAGTTATACCTAAACATAAATCACAAAACAAAATTTGCCCAGTGACAAGCAAAAATTTTATAAATTTTTTGGACTAAACTGACTGCACCATGAAGTTCTTGAACGTTTTTCTCTAAAACTATTGGTTCTAAGAAAAAAAGTATGTTAACATTTTTTGTGTAGAATAACATAAGCTTTAATTTTTGCTTTCACATTTTTTCAATAAAACCGATAGTTTAGGAGCAATTCCCAAAAATCTCAACTTCAACCCCTTTCATCCCCCCTAAAAAATTTAGCCCCGGGCCAAATTTAGGGTACTTTTCAGGAAATGCTTAAGACGTCATAATAAAGCCACTCCACCAAAAATCAGCTTTGTCGCAATTTTTTCGAAGTGAAAGTCTAATTTTCCTGGGCTACTATGTAGTTGCATATACATATACCTATTGTTTTTTTGCAGAAAATTAAGCTGTGGAAAAAATCTCGCCATATTGTGCATTCGAGAACGATTTATTATAACGACAAAAAGATGATAGCAACTTTCGTCTATTTCGTAGCATTGTAAATCAGGCGTCACCATCAGTTCCTCTCGTCGAACTTGATAAAGATGATGATTGCGGGGTTGTAGATTTTCGCTGAACTGACTGTATAACGTATTTCGATAGAACTTGCTGCAAATCAGCCATAGCTGAAGCTGCATCGATTTGGTTTAATTCTTCCAGCTGACTCGCGATGCTATTCCCAAAATGTACATATTTGCTCGGTTCTGCAAAAAAAAAAAAAAATACATAAGGTACCTATCATACAGAATGATATTTCCAAACAAGCAGGAACTTGTCTAATTTTCCCGACAACAGCTCGTGGACAACCAAGGTCTAGTATAACTTACAAACATTAACTATTCCTGTGTGCGTGTTGTAAACAGGAATGTAGTGGACCTTCAATTTTTTGTCGAGCCTAAGTCAGCGATCTCTGTCAAGATATAATCGCAGATAGAGATCGCCGACATCCCAACAAGAGATGAAACGGAGTGACTCCATTGGATATCTCATATCAAGATTGGCATCCTGATAGAAATTATCTCCTGTGGAGTCGGGGTGTAAAGGGAATTATGGAGTACCACTTTTTCATTACAAAGGAAGATACCTACACTTTGAGGATTAGTCAGTTCCTCGTAATAGGCAATACCTCCGAACAAATATTTTTAATTTTTAGGTGACGTGAGAGTCCAAAGAACTAACCATTACACCAGGAGAGCAAACAAACCCATCATTAAATAAGTACTCAAAAATTAAATTAAAAAAATATACAAATTTCACGATGCTACCAAAAACCTCATAATCTACCTGGTAATTGCACAGCGTCAGTCGATTTTACTTCTTTGGCGGTGATCTCATCTCGGAAACAACTGTTTTCATCTTTGCATGGATACATGCAATTGGTGACATTGTCTCGGACGAAGAACCGAGAAATACACGAGTAGGGATTCTTTGAATCGCACAAGAAGTCCTCTGTATGCTCACATTCCGAATGTGAGGTGATGACCATGCTCAGTTCAAGTGGCTCGTAAATCGGTAGACTTTGGTTGATGAATACATGGACGTCGATATCGGACTCTCGCTCGTCGAAAATTAGACGGCCTGCTGGCCCCGCGGGGCTTATGTCGTTGCAAATCTTGTCCGAGGGCCAGCGTTGGCCGTTGGAGAACTGAATGTAGTCGGTGCATGCATTCGTCGTGGGATCCCTTCGGAACTTGATCTTCGTGATCACCGTGTAAAGACCGTAATTATTTGGTCGTTGATTAGCGAAAATTTGGAAGCGACAGTCGTATTTAAGCTTTGGATTTGATGTCGAGTTCCACACTTGAGTAATTATTGCAGCCGAATCGAGATCATTGCCCAGAGTGATGCGAGGGTCGCCTTCAATCGCACAAGGATAGTCCTGGAGGCGGACTACAAGCAAAAATTTATAAGAGAAAATTAATGCATTGAATTTCTTTGAATAAAGTTTTTTCGAAATGTTTATTAGTTGCTTACCATATTTGTATGCATTAGTTACAAAACTAGCTAGCAGAAATAATAAAAGAACATAGTAACTAATAACAGGCATTTTAAGTTTTTATATATTTTTTTTAACTATAAATTTTCAAAGAATTTGGATGGCATAAATTCAGAATGCAATATGCAAATACATTAATGATCATTGCATGCAAAATTTAATTTGTTTATTTTAAATCTACTTTGTTTACTACATATACATACATCGTATATTTATTTTCAATTCACAGTAGCTTCAATTCAAGGTCAAGTGTTGTTTTTTTTTACTCCAGTGATACCAAATTTATTTTATAACCTCCCAAGCGATCCGTTTCCTTTTTTATTTCTTTCAATTCAAAGGAGTCATTAACCAGTGTTCCTATAACAGCTCTTTTTCCCACCAAAAGGTTGGGAAAAACTCTTTTGTGTGGAAAATGGTGGAAAAAGGATCGTAGTGAGATATATTAGGCGCGTTTTATAATAAAATTTCACTTGTTAAACAACAACAAACCCAAAAGTGTCGATAAATAAGTCAGTAAAAATGTAGATATTAAAAGTTAAGATAAAGTTTCGCTAAGTTTAAACTTAGGTGGCGCTGGACTTGATTTGAATATAAAAGTGAGTAAAGTACCAATAAAATGCACCTTATACCATAGTAAACTTCTTCAACCCATTTTGGATAAGCACAAAACACAAACAAAAATATCATTACAAAACTTATGTTTTGTAGGCTTCAACCTCGATTGGCATTAACATTTCAGTACTAACCTTCGGGGTTTTGTCATACAGATTGGCATTCGGGATCTTGTCATTCGAATTTTTTCGATTTTATCATCGGGATTTCGTACCCAACCCGAATGGGTACTTCAGAATTTTGAAATAGTTCCTATAAAAATATCAAATCAAACAACTCGAATACCAATTCTATCTGTCAAATATTTTAATTCCATTGTGAATAGTCACAAAAACTGTTTTCTGTATTCTGTTGTTTCCAGTTGTTCGTTTTTCGTTGTCGGCAATTCTACAAAACATCCAATACCGTTTCTTGCAATGAGAAATGAAGTCTATATCAAATAAGCAATAAAAATCCATTAAAAAAATAAAAGAAATATTAAATATTCCCGAGAACTAAGATTTTAATAAACAACATAAAGATAAAATAAAATTCAACAATAATCCGACATGACTGAAGCCAAGAAAATGCTAATTGCGCAACGCCATAATGGTAAACAAATCTTTAACATTCGACCAACTTCCTTGGATGATAGTTTCGCCTTCACGGAATCGGATTCATTTGTTGCCCAATTGACCGAACGCTTGAGAATGCTCTCTGGCGAGAGTCGTCTCAATGCTATGCTAGAGATTTTGGCTATTTTGAATCAGTTCACAAGAGTGGAGGAGTCCCAGTGAGGGACGACGACGAACAGCCGTTCCTGGAGGATGATGCATTTTGTAGAGTTGCAGTAGGCAACCAATTGATTTTTTCTTTTTGTTTTATATTTTATTTTCCAACCTTAGTTTTTTTCTTTCTTGTTATTATAATTAATAAAATATTGTTATTTCTTATCTTTTATATCTCAAAATACAGTTGTTTTCTTGTTGGGCGTATGATTACGGAAATATTAAAGGATTGTGATTCTCTTGAATTGAAGAATATAATATTTAGCCAGTTTATATTTCAGTGGTTATGATGCGGAAATGGGAGTTACATGCCAGGTCAGGATGCACGGAACAGTTAAATAGTTGTGGGTAAGGTGATTGATTTAATACAAATTACTACTTTGAGCTGGATTCAATTTAGTATCACAGCTTTAACCCTTTACATCCAATAGAAATAAATAACTTGCTGGTTCAATACTATAAGCCATAGATTTCCTAGAGGAAATCTTATTTTAGTTTTATTTTGTTTAAACATCATTATCATCAAGCCCGACTGGGCATAGGGCGCCAACAAATCGTTTCTATCCTTCACGGTCTGCAGCTATATATTTTCTCTGGGAGTCTGCTTCTGTTAAGCTTCGAATTAGAAGAAACTTGAGCGAGCACATCAAGCCCAATTACTGCTTCCCAACTGTTGATTTTCATGTTGTTCTTGGTCTTCCAACCCGCCGTGCACCCTGAAGATTCCATTCAAAGGACTGCTTTGCAATTTCATCGTTTGGTTTCCTCAGGGTGTGACCAATCCATTGCCATTTACACTTTCTTATGTTTGTTTGTTGTTTAAACTTATTTGCTTTTATTTTTATATTTTCCAAATACCTGTACCTACTTATATTTTACAAAACTCCAAAACAAGGATTTATCGGAACGAAACAGAAATAATGGAATAAAAAAATATGTAGGTGTACATACAATATGAAGCCCAGGATACGATCGCTAGATTACCTATCTATTCGCGTACTTTTAAAATATAGACGGCTGATCAGCAGCATAGAATTTGTCCTTTTTTCCTGTTTTTTTTAACAGACAACTTCGAGAATTTGTCAGCCGTAAATTCCAATCTCATTTTTCACTGAGTATACCTATCCCATAGGGATTGCGGTAAATGAGGTACCAAATGGAACACACGAAACTAGTGGTTGGACAAACTTTCGTTGGTTGTAACGAGTCCGAGTACTTAAAAAAAAAAAAATACTTTTGAAAAAAAGCTTGAGCAGTCTCTAGGATTTGGAGATAACAGACAAACGGTCAGAGTAGAATTTCATTTTAAAAAACCTAAGGGGAGTCTGAAAAAAAATCAATATAGAAAATATATTGGCTTAATTTTATGCCAACGATGAGCTTATGTGGGGAGAATCTGTCATTTATGCTAAATTCCCAGAGCATCTATGTGGTCAAATAATCGTTACCCACTTTAACAGCTACACACAAATCATGATTTGAACAAAATCTTTCTATCGATTTATGTCTTCTTTTATAAACCTAAAAAAGTATATCATCATTTGTATTTTTTCTGTTCTATTATAATAATTATGATGTTTACATGCCCATTTCTTCAAACTTTCACCACCAAGGTATAAGGGCCGACTCAATAAACCTCCACCATCATAATTTAGGTTGGCTTCACAGGCGTCTCATTAATCCAGTTTCCGAGAGCTTTTGGAAATGTTTTGTTGCTTAATATAATAGACGAATCAGTGGAAAGGTTTGAAAAATTTCTTAGTTTAATCATAATCTCGTTGAAAAAAAAAACTGTTTAATTTACATTATTTTCTATTCTATTTTTGTTCTATTCTAAAAAAAAATACGATTCTTAACATAAAAAACTTTAACAATAACAGAGTCAAATAGGCACTTTGCAACACAAAATTGAGGAGACTTAGTCTCGTTTTGTGCTTTGGGCTTTGGAAGAGCATCATAGTAGCTTAACTTATAGGTCTCTAGTGGGATTTCAACAACATCTTCTCTTTGTACTCATCTCGAACAATTAGCAATTCATCAAAGAACAAAAGAACTAAAGTTGAGTGGGGAGCAATTCGAAGATAATTTGCCCAGAATCCTTTGTACATGCCATAAATTCCCTCGGTTTTGAGTATTTTCACACAGCAGTCCCACATTCCACGATAGTACAGCCCTTTGCCATGCTCATCGAGTCCTTGGTTATATAGACGAGTTGCAACGACATCAGGTGGAGTGATAGCTAGTGACATGAAGGACCCAGCAATTGCTCCTGCTGCAAAAGAGTTCATTGTTGGGTGAACAATGATTTCGTGATCTCGAAGCAGACTTTTAACTTTGCCAAATGTGGCTATCTGAGCGCCACTGCCAAGAGCTGCTCGCGGAATATTTGATTGGGCACCGCGCCAAAGGCCCATGATGCCACGCTTTGAGTAGGTGGCTGAAAGGGCACTAAACATACCGGTGTGCATGTGCTGATAGCCGACAGCAATAGACTTTGCTGCTTGTGATTGGAGTTGAGTCTTAATCTAAATACATATTTATAGTAATTACAGAAGAAGTTGCATAATAATAAATAGGTATTAAATGAAGTTGTGAAATTACCAAAAAGAATGGACTGGAGGCCATGGCACCGATGACACCTCCACCAGCTCCGAAGAAAACTCCTCTAGTAAAGGAAACATCACCGTGTTTATCGTGGATCCAGCCTTTGGACATTGCTGTGTTATATAAACCTAAACTTTGTTTTGTCCAGCGAAAACAAAGTCAGTATCAATTATTTAAACTATTTAAATTTTTAACCAGCTCACCGAAAAAAATTCAAAATGAATTGAAAATACAGAGCGGGTACGAGTCCTTTCTGCAAACCAGACCATCCTTCGTTCTTGGCTACCGCCTTAAAGGCATTCAGAATTCCCTTATAGGGTTCAACATAAGTACCTCGGGCAGCAAGTTCTCCTTGAAGTTGGATTCTTGTTTTAACCACCTAGATAGATTGGGTTTTTGCTGTCACTGCAAACAGACATTGTTTATCAAAAATCTGGCCTACCTCAATCGGGTTTGTGAAAAAAGTTGCTCCAACAGAGGCGAAGCCCCCGATTACGTAGTCACTGTACTCCATGAAGGAAAAATTTGTTTTTTTTCTCGTTTTGGATAATCTATTTTCAGAGACTAAAGCCGATGACAGTTCGGTTTAGACGATGATAAGGATGAGTTGCAAAAGATTGTTCACCTTAATGTCGATGCCATAGTAAAATGTTGACTATCACGACTGAAACTCGTGCATGGGTCAAAACTAAAATTGGTAGTAAACTAATCACTTTACAATTTGGTCAACACGAGTGTAAAATCTTCAACAAAAAAAAACTGATCAATACAAATCAGCTGTTTTTGAAATGTGACGGATGCTATCGATTTTTGCATGTGCTGTTATCGAAAACTATTAAAGCTGTACACGGAATGCTTCTGACATAACTTGCGTTCAGATTTTTGCCCAAAGTTATCGTTTGTTGTGCACCGATGCTGTCAAATTCGTTGGTATTGATTTTCTTAAGTATATGAGCCTAGTTAGATTGGGAAAATTGAGCCTGGACTCGTGAATCTCCAGATCGCTTTGACGCTGTTTAGATTGGGAAGGCTGAGACCGGTCTCACGGCGGTTTCTGGACAAGAGAAGTGGGGGGTCAGAGAAGTCGTGAGGCATGAAAAAAACATAAAAATCTGACTCATGAGTCACATTTTGTTGCTGTTTCATTGCGCAAAACATTGAAGTTGTTGTTGTTGTGTTTTGAGGCGCCTCAAATATTCTAAGACGCTGTTTAGATTGGGAAGGCTGAGACCGGTCTCACGGCGGTTTCTGGACAAGAGAAGTGGGGGGTCAGGGATGTCGTGAGGCATGAAGAAAACATAAACATCCGACTCATGAGTCTCATTTGTTGTTGTTTCAATGCGCAAAACATTGAAGTTGTTGTTGTTTCTAATTGATTTGAGGCGCCTCAAATTTTCTAATGTAGACACGATGAGGCTCACGAGTCCGGATTCAATTTTCCCAATCTAAACAGGCTCTAATGTAGACACGATGAGACTCACGAGTCCGGTCTCAATTTTCCCAATCTAAACAGGCTCTTTGGATACAACTTTGACCGCGGCAAATATAAACAGCATCTATGTCCCTGATCACACGTGAAGAAATTGAAGCATTTTCTGCGATTTGTGATGGTGAGCGGGGTAACTTGTAGAAGAGGGAGGGGGATGAAATATTTTAAAATATTTGAAAATATTCGGTGTAGAAAATTGACGTTCTCTTTTGTTTTGCTTTTCCTATCCAATCCAACCAATCAAATCGTGTCTTTCATTATGAAAATACGAAAAACACAAAGAGGAGAACAAAATCTGCAGAAGAATTTTCTTCACATCTGAACACTTTCGTTCTTCATGTGTAAGCAAGCACTATGATATGCGGTAAACATATGCGTTATTTAAGTCGGCATTTACATTAACCGATTTTTCCAGTACGATTTTTCCCAAAATCATGTGAAATGTTTACATGAAACGATATGAAACGATTTTTCCAGTCAGATTTCTATTCCTGTCCTCTTCATACTTTATGCTGTCTCTTTCATTTTGCATTCAGAGGTAGATGGCATATTAGGACCGGCGTTTCCTATTGCATTTTTTTTTTTGTAAAACACATCTACTGGCAATCAAATACTTTTTCGTTTTACGAAAAAAAATTTAATTCAACAAAATTAAACCCACAAATAATAGCTGTGTTTTTTTGCATGTCCAGATAAAATTGTGTGAAAAAAACGACAAAAAAGCAAAACAATTTACATGTTAAATACAACAACAACTATGTCCATATAGAGTTAGCTAAGTCCAGATAATTAACAGGAGTTAACTTTTGTCCCGATAAAACGGTATTGCCAGACTACCATTGGCGTTATGCTATCAATAATTTGTATAGAAATGTCAAATGTTTGTTGGTAAAATAGTTCAGAACAAAATAGCAGACCAAGGCAAATGTTGAAATGTCCCGATGTCGTTTTTTTCGCCAAACTCCATATGGACATACAAAAAAACGCAGCTAATTTCATCATCATTGTTGTTGTTTTTTCTCCTGAAACCCAACCTTTAAGTGCCTTGCATATGTGCTGTGTAGCAAACTATGTATGTATTTTCAATCACTTATAGATATGTATTATTAATTTCTTCTTCGAAAATACAAATATAAATTTCTTCTGCGAAAAAAAATAAATCTTGTTACTGCATTTTCTTTTTGGATCAGCTTCGGAAAATTCTCCGATTAGCGGCAACGCTGTACACACAAGACTCTGGGAAAAGTATAAAAGAGAACGCAAACATACTGGAAAAATCGTGTGAGTTTGCCAGGAACGGACGATTTGGTCCTTACCCCTCACTTTCTACTCCCTTCATCTATGAACAAAAGATCGTCTGAGGAAAAATCGGGTGGTGTAAATGCCGACTAACCTGACTATAAACAAAGTGGCAGTATTCTAGCATTTATCTGCAAATAAACTGTTAAAAGGATCGAAAAGTAGAAATTTTGTTGATTGGATTTATTTAATTATTTTGAACGCAGTAAATTAAATAAAAAGAAAGGCATGTTCAGGAAAATGAGATCTCGAAGGCCTCAGAAAATTTTGCTCCATTTAAAGTGAGCAAAGTGGATCCTATGTTTTTTTTTCCTCAGTAATTTGAAAAAACTAAGACATTTTGTTGAGGAATCCTGTTCACTAGAGATTACTGAGCTCTCTGAGATCTCCCTTTTCTGAATATGCCTGAAGAGTTTGTTTTGATATCTCTATGAGAGAGGTTCTATTTATATTTTACTGGTCGTGCTTCTGTCAAAGTGATGGAGGAAAATTACTGAGCGCTCTCTGAAATATAAACTGGCTAATTGACTCCAAGCAATCTATGTATGTATGTAATGTAATTTTCACAATTATCAAATAATTCTCGTATTATTGTGCTGCCCACTTCCTATTGCTAAGCTAAATGTCTGTTCGTGTATCTCCCAAAACTACGAATTTCAACGAATTTATCCCAAAGTTCTGTCAAAGTTCATATAACAATTAAATTTTAATAACATTTCTAGAAATACGTACTTTTGGGAAGTATAGGTACCTACACGAACAGACATTGAAAACTCATACAAAGGGAAACTATTTTAATCCCTTTTGAGCAAATATTTTCCTTAGCGAACACAAAAACCAATCATCTTGTGCAGCGACATCCAGTGTGAAATCATTTTTCTTATATAGTATTGACAGCTACCAATAATTTAAGGCATTTTCCCCTGTTGAGAAAAACTAAGCTATCTTAATTAATACACTAACCTGAAAAAGATGAACCGGAAATATTTTCTCCGAAAACAGTAATGTTAAAGACACAATTTCAAAACCACAGTAAAAATCTCTTGAATTACAACAAACTGCGTTTAAATTTGATGGTATAGCATTACATTGGGTTAATATAATAATATCTTATAAATAACATATAGACTCTACGTTACTAACATACATTTCAGTCTATATGTTACTTCTTTCATCGTCATCAGATGGCTTTTTTCTAAAAATAGGAGAATGGCGGAGCTGGCATCCAAATACAGTCATTTTCTTAAATCATTGTGTTTGCTTGTCTGTTCACCGCGTACTTTCCAAAACAATGAATTTATCCCAAAGTTCTGTCAATGTTCATATTCGTAGCTTTGAGAAGTTTTTATTGTAAACAAATATTTTTTATTAAATTTCTAGATTTATGGACAATTTCACGAAAGACTTAATAATTTCAAAAACAATTTAGCCTTTAAAAGCTCTCCCAAACCAACGCGAAACATGCGCCAACGACGCGAAATCATTCACAATAATACAAAATATGAAAGATACGCAATGTAAGCAAGTTCCCTTGTGAACTAAAAGCTTGTATTTTGTCTCATAAAACTTTTAAAGTTTTTTTTTTGGTAAGCCATCACTCCAGTCAACAACCGCTGATATTATGCTGTCAGAATAATTGTCCCCTTATCCATAAGACTTTCACTTTTTCTCATACACTTCACATGTGCGAGGGAAACAACCTTTTTTTGTATTCAGGGATGTGACATAATGCTATGTTCCCACCAAAACGAAATCCGAGATTTCAGCTAAAAAATTTCGAGATTTCAAATGGATGGAGCAGAATTTCTTGGAGATTTCGTTGAAATCCAGAGTTTTTATTGAGATTTCGTTGAAATTTCTATGAAATTTTTTCCCAGCAGTTCAAAATATGAAAAGTTTTCAAACGAAACGTTGGGAACATAGATAAGCTCAGTTAAATTAAAATATCCCTTTTCTATATTGTTTAAACTGACAATTTTTAAATGTCTGATATAATTTAAAAGGAGTTTAGATCCTAGCAATGTAAGTAGGTATTTGCTTATGAAATTGGCCATTATTCTATTACATAGTTATTAGGCTTAAAGCCTAGTACGCAGATTGAGACAAAATTTATCTCCCATATAAAATTTTTCCCAGAAAAAATTTTAGCTGCGTTTTTTGCATGTTCATATGGAGTTTGGCGAAAAAAACGACATCGGGACATTTCAACATTTGTTTACCATTTGCATTATGGTCTGACATTTTGTTTTAAATTATCTTACCAACAAACATTTGACACTTCTATATAAATTATCGATAACACAATGACAATCGTAGTTTGGCATTACTTTTATTTAAATTAATAAAAAAAAAAACACCTTAAAATAACTCCACTTGAGTCGGCACAAGTTTGTTTTCTTTTTGTTTAAGAAATTAAAATTTAACAAATAAATAACACAAACAAAAAACAACAAACGCGTAACTAACCTGAATGCATTTCGAAGCTTGTGCGCTTCACGACTAAACGTTGGTCATCAGAAATTGAAGAAAAGAACTGTATGTATCTCAGGAGATACAATACAATTAATACGGAAAAAAAGTTAACTCCAGTTGATTATCTGGACTTAGCTAATTCTATATGGACATAGTTGTTGTTGTATTTAACATATTCAAATTGCTTTTTTTTGTTGTCGCTTTTTTCACACAATTTTATTTTAAATGCGTTTTTTTGAAAAAAAAGCTGACATTTTCAGACTTTTTAGAGGTATTTTCATCCATCCACATTATATTGTTAACCATTAAGCGCATGCGATCAATTTTTCTTGCTCTGCAAATGCTTTGAAAGAATTTAATCGCATTTACAAATTTTAAATTTATGTGAATTTAAGGAAATCTTTTTATTTTTTTTTAAATTTCTAACTACGCTACTGCTTTCATTTGACTTTTTTTTTATCTCTACACCTTCAGAATTTGTCTTGAAAAAAAAAATATAGAGATAAATTTGTCTTTGCTCGATCTTTGGCTTTATAGACAAAGTGCCAAGTAGTAGTTCAAATCATTCTACATACCATAGAGGCAACTGGAGACATGGCACAGGGGTATTTGGCCCGCCCTGACTCTGGAAAATACCATGCTACCAAAGAATATAAAGTTTCTGGATCTTAAAATTAAATCCGTTTCCGAAAACTTTTTTTGAAATAATAATAAAAAGAACGAAACAAAAAATAATTGAGATAAAAGCTCTTTTTCATACAATCTTGGCAAACCACCCACGCATACCATAATATTCAATATTCGTATTATAAGGACAGTAAAAAGAAGGATACTTTTGACTGTGTGTGGCATCTCATTTGACGTTTTATGAAAAGCTCTGAGAGAAAGTTCTTGAAAGAGGAAAAGCTCTGAGAGCGGGTTCCAATGTTGGAACCCACCAAATTGTATGAGATGCGTCTTCTTGGTAACTTTATATTCTTTCATGCTACAAACATATTTTTATTTTATTCTAAAGATTTTTGATAAAAGCTAGCCTTCTTTCTGCCAGAGAACCCCCCCCCCCCCCACACTTGAAAAATTTCCCACCCTGTTGCCTATAGGTATCCTTATGCTCTATTTATTTAAGATTCAATAGGTCGTTAACATAAGGCTTCGTTGGCTTGTTGGAGACCAATTTCAATTTACTGTCAAAGAAAAGTTCTGATTTATGAACAATGAAAACTTGAAGAAGAAAGCTCAAAGCTCGGAAGGAATAATAGTATAGACACCTACCATAATTATTCTTTGCAGTGACATCTAGTGTGAATTCAATACAGAAAAGCATAGACATTTACCAATCAACTAAATTGTATTTCCCTCTTTTGACAAAATATGCATAAACTCAATACAAAAACCGAATGTCCTTTGGCTTTGAACTAGAGATAAGCCAAAAATCACGAACTGCTACTTATTCACAGCTAATGAAAATTCACATTCACAACCTGTTAACAACTTGCGAATAAATTGTGAATGGCTAAACTGTGAATGGCTGAACTGTGAATGAAAAAATCTCTCATCGCTAGTCACAAAGTCACAACGCAACATCGTACACCACACAACTGCGAATTGTTAATCCGTGAATGTGAAATGAATATTCACTATTCACTGATCACTACTATTCAGGAATTACCCACAAAATACCTTATCTGCGTTGCTGTTGCTATTGCTAATGCTATCCAACCAAATTTTCAAATTAAAAGAGCTACATTCGCAACCTTGTGAGTTGATGAATTGCTTGTGTTTGTGTGCTTGTGAAAGCAGGAGATACAGAGACAGACATATAATCGCAATTGTTTGAAATTGAAGTGGAATGGGATTCGGTTGCTGAGACGATAAGTAGGTAAGGGTTGTAAGCTCGCAAAAACAACGTATACATGTGTTTGTTGGGAAAAAAAATGCGTTCGGTAGGAGCAGTGTGTAACGTATGTCGGGCTAATTTTGTTGTATCAATATTTTGTATGATACAGTCAAGGTGGGTTTATATTTTTCATGGTTGCAATGTGTGTTGTTCAAACTTTTCAATACCCTCAGAAAGTCAGCACTACGAAATGTAATTCACAGTTTACATTCACAATTTAATTTCACAGTGAATGAAAAATAGCATTCGCAGTTATACCTGTGAATGCGAATTCACGACTTAGCTCATCTCTACCTTGAACGAAGACTACCTGCAGATAGAATTAATTTTTTGAAATAATTGACTGAAAACTAGTAGAATTTGTGTCATCATTGTATATCCAATATCTAGAATTTATATACAATGGTGTCATGGTGTTAGCATTACTAATAGGTGCATTTTATTTGTATTTATAGCTAGCGCAGCAATGTTAGAACCAAACGCTATACTCTTTTTTATATTCAACCCTCGTCAAGCGCCTCCTTAGTTTAAACTTAACGAAACTATATCTCAACTTTTGTATCCACTTTTTACTGACTTCATAACCGAAACTTTTCTGTTTGTTGTTGTTTATCAAGGAAAATCTTACTGTGCAAGCTATAACTTTTTCCAATAAAACACGCCTAATGTATGATGGACTGGTAACTCGGTGTCAGCCGGAACTGAAAGACAGGGAAGTATGGCTAGTTAGCATTATTACGTGTGTAAGTGTTTTTGTACATGAAAGAGCTGATGACTAGTATCATCAATAGTTAATTTTTCTCGCCTATCTTAAAAGGGGATTAGGCTGAATTTTTGGCGAAAAACGAAAGCTCGAAGCTTGAAAGCTTTAATAGTATAGACATCAACCAACACCTTTGTTTGCAGTGACATCTAGTGTGAATTCATTATTTTACAGAAAAGCATAGACATTTACCAATCATTCACACTGTTTCTCCCTCTTTTGAGAAAATATGTTACGCTCCATACAACAACCAAATGTCCTTTCCTCAGATATGAATACTTCAACCAATTTCGTGTATATATGGCAATACCATCTTATTAAAATATTCTCTGTTTTTGCATTTTGGAGTAGCTTATGTGATTTTCGACTTAAGGTAGAACTATAATAGTCGGAAGGGCACTGAAGCTAATGTCAAAAACCAACGAAAAGTAGCTTTCCGTACCGAAAAAAGGGGAACACAACACCCATAATGTTACTATCATCTTTCTCTTTTTGGCATTCCTATTTCACCAAATGTCAGTTTTACTTAAGTGAGGTGCGCTCGGGAGCGCACCCCACTTCCGTAACCAAAGTTGAACGAAACTTGACGAAACGCTCCACTTCGCAATTATAGTCGCGTCAAATGCTTTCCGTGTATTCGCTTGTTTTCTTCCGACCACTTAAGTGCCCCTCCGAGCATTATAGTTCTAGCTTTAAAGAGTACCTATGTTTCATGCAATTAAGGTACCTTTTTCACAAATTGAATTTCGATTTGCTTCGTGTATTTTGCTATTTTTGGAATATGTTATAAAAAATAAGTTCCTTGGGTAAATCTGTCACAAAAATCATAACAAAGAACAGAATTTGTGAGTTTATACAACAAACAAACAAAAAATTGATAGTCTTGAGATTTGTTTTTTTTTTTTTACTCAATTTATTAAAAAACTGATCAACTACTCAGTGGCGTAGCTAGAATATTTGCCGCCCGGGGCAAAACAATAATTTGCCGCCCCTTCAGTCTAACAATACTTAATAATAAAATCGGTCTTAGAGTTGCAGACAAAATTTTGACTAAAATATTTTTTTTTTTTAATGCAAGGAATTACATTCTGCGAAATATTGATACACGCCACTTTGCCGAGCTATCTGCTGGATCTTGGATCATATCACGAAAAATGAGCTGCAAATTACGAAAAATGAATCCCGATTTATACCTTGGCTCCGGATTTCGTAATTTACGACTATTTGTTTGCAATTTGCAAAACTGAGCAAAATGAAGATATTGATACTCAAAAATCGTAAATCAACCCTCTATTAGTATCAATTATGCTATCGAGAGAAAACAAAATTGCGAACAATAAATCGCAATTTGATCCAAATATTCCTCAATCGCACAATTTGTAAATTTGCAAAAAAGATTTGTGATCACCACTTTTAATTCGTGATATTGCCACTTGGAAAGATCAATCCTGCTCTAGCCTTTATTTTGTAGGTATACACATTTAATTCAATTTATTTGAAAAAAATACTTTACGCTTGACTCTACTTGGATTTGAACTCGCAACCCTCCAGTTGCGGAGCGGGCATGCAACCACCAGGCCAATTAGCATTACAGATCGTTGGTGTCACACATTGATGATGAGATACCTGTCATGTTGTGGTGCTCTATCTCTTCGAGAAGTAAATTTCAACAAGAAAGTCGTGATTAAGGATTTTTTTGTTGGTGATTTGCGACTATTCTCATGGAGTTGCAAATTGCGATAGAAAAAACGTAAATCAGTGATTGTGCATTATGTAAATGACTAAATTTTTATCGCAAATCAATATTTTTAAATGCTGTTTGTGATATTATTCCTTTGGAGAGTAAATTACGCCAAAAAAGTTGTATTTTGTTATGAAGAGTACAAGCTTGAATCATGGATTTTAATTGCAAGTCACGAAGAAACAAATTTTGTGAATTGCTGCGTTTTGAATGTGAAATTACTAGTTTTTGTATTAATTTGGGAACAAAATGCCTTGATTTACGAATAAAACATGATTCGTAAATTGCAACCGCAAATTTTTCAATTGGTGATTTTTCAATTCTCTCCGTGTGCTTTCGTTCAAAAATAGTAAAGTTCATAATTGTTCATTAGGCATGTCTCACCAAATAAAATCTCTGAGAGCTCAGATATTTTTAAAGTGGGGCAAGAAATCTCACCTGAGCACTAAGATTTTTGCCAGAGATTACTCAGACGAACATTTTTTGGGTTAATTTCTCAATATTCTTTTTCAGTTAAAGCTGTTCATTTGACAGCCAAATTGCAATTTCTCGGTGAGGTGCAAATACGAAATCGATACAAAAATACAGAATAGAGGTTGAGTGTTGATAAAAAGGAAAATTAATTGATCTTAGTATTATTTTTCATTCATTTAATAAAGTTTTGTGCTTTAAAATTTAAATATTTAAAGCAGAGTTAAAATTTTGTTTCCATAATTTCAGTACGATTTAACAGAGTATCTTTGTTTCACCAAAACATTCCGCCTTCGTCAACTTGATATTAAGCGCTCGGTGAAATTTTACTTGGTGAGACACGCCTATTGTTTCATCACTACTCGACAGCGAAACTGAGAAATTGCATACTGTTCATATTTCTCAGATCTAATGATCATGAACCATGAAAGGGTCAAAGCAACGGCTAAGTCACTACTGAGTGTCTGACTACAGAGTTGTTACTTCACTGAAATTGCAGTAGATTGTTGATCTAATACATTTTTTCTCAAAATAAATCTGCTGAAAAATCTACTTATTGCACTTCATTTTACGAACAAAAATTAATCTTCAAGCTTTCGCAAAAAAAAAATCACATTTTTTTTCAATTCTTTGTGTTGAATGCAGCCATATGTATAGTTTAGAGCATTTTATGTTTGCTGGTTTTATTTTTGAAAAAAAAACTATTTTTACGTTTTATCTATTTTTATTCATTTATCAGTTTTGTATAAATAATATTATTATTTTTTATTTTTGAAAAAAAAAAAAACAAATTATCTGCGAAAATATTCAATCGAAAGCTTTTTTTTTTCAAATCTAACGTGACACATTCTTTGAGAAAGGTCAAACCCTCTGAACTAAATTGAGAGAATTAACAAACACATATATGTAAAGCTACAAAAAAGAATGGTCATTACGAAAGCCATTTTGTTTCAAAATTTGAAAGATTTGTTTATTTAAAAAAATAAACTTTTGTGTTTATTACCAACTTCTATAATGAGCAACGGCCATGATTCTGCCACCCCTAGTGATTTGAACACAATGAAAAATTGTACATTCTTATACCTACCAATGTTATAGAATTTTTAACTTAAAAAATAACACTTTTTTGATTATTTCCAACTTCTGCAATAAACAACGATGATGATTTTGCGCCCCTATTGATTTCAATTTAATAAAAATTGATTTAATTGTTTATTTAACAAAAATTAAACTTGTGTTTATTTCCAACTTCTCATGAAGATCGAGGAAGATGTTGCCGCCCCTACAAATTTGAATACTATTAAAATTGTGCTTTTTCTAATAAAAATTTAATAAAATTATCAATAAAAACAACTTCTGTAATTGGTTTACATCCCATAAACAATGAAGATGATTTTCCCATTTGCCGCCCCTAACTCCTGGCACCCGGGGCGACCGCCCCCTTCGCCCCCCCCCCCCTAGCTACGCTAATGCAACTACTCTTTTGTAATTAATTTAATTTTTTTTTTGTAATTATTTACGGTCTGCAAACAGTACAGAGTACTGTGGGTCTGCATCAGTCTTAATGATCAAAGCTTTTATCAGTTGGAATTTTAAATAATAAATTTAAAATTAATCAACTATCAATTTAATAATAATTGACAATATTTGTAATAGGGGTCTGTTTTTATTATTTGAATATACTTAAATTTCAAAACGCTTCCAGGCTGCGGCATCTCTTCCTCAACTCTTGGAAGTGATGTCAAAGCAAGTATAAGTTACTTATTACCAGGGCCCGGATTTTCATGCTCTAAAAAACACAAAATATGCGCCTATAATATGCACTTAAAATGTCTAAATATGCCCTAAAAAATCCAAAATATGCCCTCAAAAATCCAAAATATGCTGCAAAAATACTCAAAAAGTAAATGAAAACACATTTAAATAGAATAAAAAAAATCAGTCTTTTATTCATAGACATTTTTCACAGCAATAAGTAAATAAAATTAACAAAAAATAACATAGAACTCAGGTAGGTTTAACAAAAAAAAACAAAAATCTTGACATAATTATGTAGACTAGTTTCGTAAAGTAGGTTTTGTTAGCATGAATCATGAATTTTTTCTGAAGTTTTCAAAACGGAAACCTTGGCAATTTGGTCTCAAGAAACTTTTGTACATACATGGAAAATGACCTCTCCACGTCTACAGACGTTAATGAAGCATGTATTAATGATACAATCTCATTTATTGTTAATTGAATATCGAAGGACTGTTCTTGATTTTCATTTAAGGATAACATGGTTGAGATAGTATATATCCTTCGTTTTTCTTAAGAACATTTTCTATTTTTTTTACAAATAGATTGACCCATTGGAGACTCAACTGCATTAATTTTCGAAACTGCTTCGTCCATTAAATCTATTTGTTTTTTAAGCGAGTTCCCCCCTGTAATTTTACTATAGTCTCACTGAGAAACCCAAGGCTTGAACTTATGAAAGCCAATTAGTAGAATTTTAAAAGGTCGTTTGCATTTCGGTAAAATAATGAAATTGAAGTGTTTAAAGCTTATTTTTTCTAAAATATGCACTAAAAATATGCATTTATTGTTAAAATATGCTCAATACGCCAAAATATGCATTTATACCAAAATATGCAAAAATATGCACTAACGATTGAATGCCATTTTAAAGCAAATTTCTCAATTCGGAAAACTATCTCATTCATTTCCTTCTAAGGCTGTATAGAAAAAATATGCATTTGCATGGAAATCCGGGCCCTGCTTATTACCATTAGCCTTGTTTTCTAGTGCATTTTTATCTTCGCTTAGAAAAAATTAGCATGTTAATTACAACAACAAACTGGTATAGTTTCCGTATTGTTGTTGAATTTAACACGCTACTTTTTTCTAAGCTAATATAAAAATGCACTTAAAAACAGGGCTAATATTTATATTTATTTGTTAATAAAAAAAAAATTCCTGGCAGCGGTGGGATTCGAACCCACGCCTCCGAGGAGACTGGTGCCTTAAACCAGCGCCTTAGACCGCTCGGCCACGCTACCCGTTGGAAATGCGTGTTTAAAAATTGTATTTAGTCGCTTGAACCGAAAAAAGTATGCATTAAATTATTCAACATTATTTTTGACTCACATGTATGTTTTTTACTTGCGATATAGGTACTATAGGGCAAGTTTTGGATTCGTGCAAAAAAAAAATTTCGAGATAACAATCAAACATGACATTACGATGATAGAGAACACGAAAAAAGTGGGTGGCACAATTCTGTCTGTCTGTCTGTCTGTCTGTCTGTCTGTCTGTCTGTATGTACCTGAACCTACAGCCTAAACCACTGAAGCGATTTTCTTCAAATTTTGAACTTAAGGTTTTTTTGTAACTCTCCAGAGGGGAAATTGAAATTTTTTTTTTAGCTCAAAAAATAACGGTGCTTGCCATACAACTGTTAAGGAAAAACTTATTTATCTCAAGAACGGCTCCAACGATTTTGATAAAAAAAAATCAGTGTATTACTGTAGACATGATGTAAATTTCAATAAAAAAAAAAATCACCAAAAACATTTATTAACGGTACCTGCCATATAACGGTTTTTTTTATTTTTGATTTCCTCATTAACCGCTCATCCGATTTCAATGAAATTTTTTGCACAAAAGCTTTGTTAGAAAATAAATAATACTGCATACCAAAATTTTTGAAAAAATAAATTTTGGATTTTTAAAAAAAGATTCAAATTTTTTTTTTCAAAATTCAATATTTCAAAAACGGGTTGATGAATTATTTTGAAATTTCAGTTTTAAATGTATATTAATATATACTCAAAATTGGCATACCAAATTTTTTTTTGAAAAATGTTACAAAAATTTTATATATAAAAAATTAATTTTTAAGAAAACGGCTCCAACGATTTTTAATTTTTTTTTTGCATTTATTCATATTTATTCAAGTAATCAAATGGCATACTTTTTTTTGAGCTCTAAGTTTTTTATCAGGCTGTTTATACAATTAAAAGAACGATTTAAATGCTTTTTATACTTTTTCTATAATTACTTGAATATTTTTTAAAGTTCTTAAGCCCCACACAACTTGAACATAAGAGCAAGTACGTGCGATCCAGTCGTGCATTTTATTTTTTAAAGAGGACATTGGCTGAGGGTTTCGAAAATGGTAAATGAATGCAGCAATTCTTTCTTAATCTTCAGACACGATGTGCCAAGTGAAAGATTATATATAAAACAAAGATAATATTCTAATAAAAAAAAATTATTTTATTTGGATAGTAGAGAAAATTTCACTTTACTTCAAGCACATTTTATGGAGAAATCGATGAAAAATTAATTAAAAAATGAAATATAAAATAGTTTTTGGTTTAGTTGTTGTAAATATAATCTTTATTTAAACACAGTAATAAAATACAATTAGTTTCAACTTATTGTTAGATTTAAATGGTTTGGCGATAGCCAAAGGCCGTCAACCAGATTGACATACCTATTTAAACTTAGTAATTTTGGTATATTATCCATTTCAATTTCAATTTCTTGAAAGTCACCGCCTTCAATTATTCGGGTTCTATAAAAGTGCCATCCCTGCATAATTGTTTTTGAGATATTTGAATCTAAAGTTAAAAAAAAAATGCATTTTGTATGCAAATTTGAATTTCTCGAGGCAATTTTGTTCGAAAAAACCGTTTATGGTTATTCTGAAGTTTGAACATTTTCAAAATTCTTTTTGAATCTTTCAAATACCTCCATTTGGCTTCGAGAAATCTTTAGTCTTCGTCTTAAACTACCTATTTCGAAAAATCCCTCAATTTGCTCTTTTGAGCAAAAATTGACTGGATTTTTCGAATTAGGTAGTAAAGCGAAAACTAACAATTTCTCGAACACGAATGGAGGTATTTGAAAGATTCAAAAAGAATTTTGAAGGAGTTCATACTTCAGAATGATCACAAAAAAATTTTTCGAAAAAAAATTACCTCGAGAAAAAAATATAACCCCAAATTTGTATACAAAATGCATTTTTTTTAATTTTTAGATTCGAATATCTCAAAAACATGACGTGATAGAGCAATTTCAAGGTAAGATTCGAACTCAAAGCATCAAAGACCATCAGAAAAGTGTATCTTGGTTCATGTTACAGACAAAAATTCAAATTTTGTCCAACAAAAGTAATTGCTTAGAGCTTTCGAGTGGATTTTCAAAAGCAGTAAAAATATGTCAATTTTCGACTAGCACTTGAGTTCAAATGGGTTGCTGCAGAAAAAACCTTAAATAGTGATTTATTGGAAATTATGTATACATTCTTTCAATGGTTTTTTGATGTAATTTTTAAATAGTTGGTAGCTTTCGAGGCATTAGTGAAAAATATTTGCATCATTTTTTGCATTTATTTTCACGTTGCTTCACGAAATTTTGTTGTAAAACCTCAGATCTTTGAAACTCACTCCAGCCCCCATGTAAATACTCACTTGTACTCGCAATATTCAAACTTCAAAGAAGCTGCAAGCTAAAGTTAAAAGTTGGCCAACTTGTCCAGCTACGTCGTCATCAGCTCCGTCTGCAGCTGTGTCATGTTGTATTCGCATCATTGTATTTGTGTGTATTCCACATTTTGTCAGTAATTTGGGCTGCAGCTCCAGTTGCAGTTGCAGCT
This sequence comes from Dasysyrphus tricinctus, assembly GCA_963921185.1. Lineage (NCBI taxonomy): Eukaryota > Metazoa > Arthropoda > Insecta > Diptera > Syrphidae > Dasysyrphus > Dasysyrphus tricinctus. The sequence continues at coordinate 43,419,187 of OY992531.1, read as the reverse complement.
CCGTCTCCATTCTGTTCAGCCAATAAAAATTCAAAAATATCTGATCACACAAAAGGCCTTATTTAGCATTGCCATTCCGGGTCTCTAACATGCTTAGTCCGCCATTGGTAAAGTTAAGTAGATACCCAAAAGAAGCGGATTTTAAGATATTTACAAAAAATTATCTTCGTCTTTTTTACAGTACAAAATCAAAAGGAGAACTTTTTTTGATAATTTTACTGTCTAAAAGTACATAATTCTTTCGTAATTTGTCTGTAAAATGAATTTCGATAAAGTTATTAAATAAAAAACAAAATCAACCCGTTTTTAAGATGGTACCCTTTCTCCAACCGCGGGCACCCCACTTTTTTTGAAAAAAGTATATAACCTTTTAAAATAAGCTACAATTTTTCCCTTTCCATTTTTTTCAAAAATTTGAGGAATAAGCTTAATTTTATTTTACTCCCTCTCACCCACTCTTAAAATTCTAGCACTCGCCCAAATTTGGGGTATTTTGAGAAAATGCTTAAGAATTCAAAAAAAAGCTCACCACCGAAATTCAGCTTTTTCAGAATTTTTTCGAAGCGAAAGTTTTATTTTCCTATTTTGTGACCACGCCCACTAATTGCTTCATTGTTTCGAAACGTCATCCGAATTGATTTTATTTGAATTGATTTCATAAAAAAAAAATAGGTATACCAATTATAACATGCAGTTAGTAGTACCAGGGTTGCCATGTCTTGTACTGCTAGATCGAAAGCCCAATTAAAAAAAAAATTGTTTAGTCCAAAATCGGAACAGAAAAAGTAGCCCAAATAATAGCCCAATACCATAATTCTGTTTTATTTTTTTAGAACTTCAATTACATTTTATTTATTTATTTTTTTAAACAATATTGAGAAAATTGAGTTTGACACAATATGATTATTTTAAAGTTTGCATGCTTGCTGCTTTTTACAGCAATAACATGAACTGAAGATTGTTGCGGTTGTTTGAAATGTCAAAATCTTTGAGTATATTCAGTGAATAAAAAGTGGTGCCAAATTGTGGAATGTGTTAAGGATATGTATAGGGTTAAAAAAGTATTTTTTATGTGAAAAAATTATAGCCCAAGATTATATTTGGGCTATTTATAGTCCAATTATGATTTGGATGTCATACTGAAATTATTGTTGTCGGCAATGTTGGAAAAAGATAGCCTAATTTCCGATAAATAGCCCAATCTGGCAAGCGTGTGTAGTTAATGTGCAAACATATCGTCAGCTATATGTCAAAACCTCGTAAGTCCTTAAATGACATTTAAAAGATAAAAAACATTCTTGAACGCAAAAAATAGGACATAAGCGGTCTATTCATTTGTCGTGTCGTTCAGATTTTTTTTTATTTGATAAATCAAGAAAAAGATATCAATTGTAATAACGATAAGCAAGTGCGTACAATAAATTCGGTCGCTCGTATAATATTAAATATACGCAGCGAACAAATTATAAGTACACTACGGCGTATACCACAGTACACATATTAAAGGTAATATCATTAGAGTTTTGATTTTTGTTTCTTCTGCGCATATATCAAAATTTGTGTCAAATGTCAGTATTTGTTGTTGTTTTTACGTGTGTTTTCTTCCTCACTCGCACAGCCATTTTTATTTCTGACAATTTCAATTTTAATTTGTTGTTGTTTTTACGTGTGTTTTCTTCCTCACTCGCACAGCCATTTTTTATTTTCGACTGACAACCTGCGCAGTATAATACCTTAGATTTGTGTACTGTGGGCGTATACGTACTTTTTTACTGATGACTTTTTCCTCTAATTTTGTCATTGGGCACGTTCCGATGGTTATTCTCAGTTATCCGGATAGCTTCGTGTTGTTGTAATCTCTTGTTAAAAAACAGCTGATGACAGCTGACACAACAACAACTCAAGTTATCTCAAAATTGTTGGGATAACTAGATAGCATAGCGAATAAACATTGGAACGCGAGGATAGTCAACTTTATAAAATGAAACTACTTTCAAAATAACTTTAATTGACCTCTGGTCAAAATAATTTAAGTCCATTAAAATTGGCGTTTCATTCCGTTGATCACATTTGGACTCATCAGTTGACCACCTTGCATTATATTTAGGAAGTTGAAATTTTGTACCTACTGAAAAAAAAATTGATAAATGTAACAAAATTTGGCAGCTGACGAATCAATCAGTTTTTTTTGAGCAACCTTGTATACACGACACCCAAGTTATGGGAATATAAAAATAAAAATACCGTTAATTCAAAATATGTGAGTACATTAATATTGGGTGTCAAAACTATTATGAAGCAGAGCCAGATGAGCAGAGAGGTAATCAATGTCCCAACGAAATTCACCCCCAAATAACTTAAGATTTGAAGCTTAAGGGTTGATTTTAGATTTTGACAATTATTTTTAAAATAATAATTTTAAGAAAAAAATACAAATATTTTATTACTTGAAATATATGTACATATTTTGGTGTTTTTTTTTCAAACATACAATCATTATCATCGTGTCCTGTAACCCCGGTTGAGACATAGGGCGTCCAAAAAAAACATACAATAGGTCCAATAAATTAAAAAGACAATAAACTCTTAAATCTAACTGTAAATAAAAATGATATACAAGGTTGGAAGTATGTTACTTGCTTATGACATTTTTCAAAAATGATTTAACTATTTTGTTCAGAAAATAAAGAAAAACTTATAAGAGTATAATTATGAATAAGCAAAGCTGAATGAAAAAAAACAGCTGGCAATCTGACAAAAACGTTTCGTGAAAAACTAATCGCCCACTCTAAGCTATAGTTATATCATTTACACCTTTAAACCAAGAAAAAAAAAACTTGGAATAATGCCCTTAATAACCTTTTTCATTCTCCTTCTCTCTTTTTTTTCTTTTCATTTAAAGGATCTAAATAAGAACATACAAATTACTTTTTCCACATAGCAACACACAGCAATCCTACAGATTTTTTTTGTGTTTTTTCCTTAAAGGTGTCATGTTAAAAATCAGAGACAGCTTTAAACAAAGACTTTGTAGTCAATTCAAATATGTAGGGATCCTAGACAGGAGTATATTCACAACCACAACCTACTCCAATCATTTTATTCAACCGATGTTCTACTTTTTGAAAGAAGAACACTAGGAAGGAACTGCATATGGTGTTTTTAACTATATATACGTTCTAGCTTTATATGTAATGTACATATATACGCATAACATTCATATGAACCAACTATAAAGCTTTCAGACGAAGACCCCCTGCTTTAAAGTGAAAACCAATTACCAGCAAAATATCTCTGGTACACATTTCATCAAAGCACCTAATTCAAAATGTAGAATGCCATATTCTTTCTATCGTCCTTTTTTTTTTTGCTGTTGCCTTCTACAATAGAAATATATACATGTAGGTGTACGTTCATAACATAATACACTTCATCCTATACCTAGGTTGTAATGTCGAATGAAACCGATACGATATGGCGATGATACAAACATAAAGAACCTATTTCGAATATCAAGTTGTACACTCTGTTAAACCACAACAAACACGTGACTTTGGTTCAGTGGAAAGACTAAAGAAGGTATACTTCTTCTGAATCCCTTATATCATTGTGAGGACAAAAAGGAAAAATGTATCCACCCACTTGTAGGAAGTTGAATTTTCTCCTTTCGAAATTTAATTTCACTCATGTCCGACATCTATAAGGGGTGCTATGGACTTCGAATTATGTACTAAATTCATGTTCCCCATTCGGTTTCAACTCAAATCATGACTCGATTCGAATTAATAACGGGGATAATGTAAGTTCGAACTCCGAATGGGGTTTCGAAAGTTGAACTAGTTTTCTCTTCCCCATTCGGCATTTTTCATTGGAAGTTCTCCCCTGTTTTCGAAATTCCAAAAATGAACCGAACAAGTGTACAAGCGCACATCGCATCGCACCACACCAGCAGTATGTCAGCACCCTTTTAACGGCAAAACTAAAAGGACATAATATAACCATTATGCACGCTGTTCCTTTTATGGTTTTGATTTTTACGTATTCTCTTTTTCCCACCCTTACTGCTTTCATTAGTCACCGGCAATGACAGGCCACCCGGAACCAACGCTGATTACTTTAATAATTTTTGCAACGTAGCTTAACACTGTTAACGCAATGCTGCTATCCATGTTTTCGCTTCTTTTTTTTTGCTGATTTCTCAGAAGCCATGAATTTTCAATCTCCGAAGGACCCTACTTCTCCAGCCATGATCGATACTCATTTGCATATATCTTCATGCTGCCGCAGGCAACTCTAAGCCTTTGTACTTTTCCCTATATTTGTCATACTCTTAATCCTATGGCTAGAGAAGTGTTGACAAATAAAAAGGATCAGAAAAAAAGGATTCATTAAAAGCCATTGAAATGTTAGCTTGAATTTTTTGAGTTGTACGAAAGAGAAACTAAAGGTCAACCAAAAGGAATTCAATTTTTATTCATATTGACGAAAAATGGAAACAATCAAAATGATTTCCAACACATTTTTGAACAAATGTTTGATTTTCGCATCGTTTAAGGGTCCAAAGTTAACAAGCAAGGACATCCAAAGCGTAATGTGTGTGTGTGTTTCAAAAGGAATGTCCTTTTTTATTTCAAACACAAAAAGAAAAAAATCATCGGTTGGTGCGGCAAAGTAAAAAATAAATGTACCTTGTGGGATAGCAATTTCTGTTGGGCGCCACTTTTCAACGATGGAATGCGTTTTTATGTTATATTTCTTTCGGCTTGGGTTTCAGTGTTTGAGTTTTTTCTTTTTTATCTGTTATTGTTGTTGCCTTTTGATGAACAAGGGTTTTTTCCCGATATCCCTCTGATATCCGGTGTATTCGAAATGTAAACACAGCATGATGATAGAAAAAAGCTTGTTTCATATTCCCAGAAGGTATTGTCAGAATTTTTATAGGTATTTTTGTGTATTTGAGGACAAGAAAGAGGATGTTAGAAGTGAATATGTTTTTTTTTTGTCAGATATTAACCGTAGAAACATCCTTTTAAACTTGTGAATTCTTTGCTTCTTCTATTTTTTGAATTGAAGCAGAAAAGAGTCTCATTCAATAACAAATAGTTGACGCTAACTTTTATCTGGCTGGTAACCGTTGATCAGAGCAACTTTCATCCCTGATATGTTACAAAGTGGCATCTGGATTTTTCTTGATTAAAGAGAGCGCGAGAGAGCTAAGAATAGGGGGATGGTCGGTTGGTTTTACTTAAAAACTGACTTGACAGTCCATGAAATTATATGCCAGTTAGAAACCAGTCTGAAGTTGTTGTACGAATAAGAACTTTTTCAGCTCCTTCTGCTAGAGTTAAAGTCCTCTTGAATGAAACAATGACGAAACAAAATTCCTTTGAAATGATTTCATACAAAAGTAAAAGAAAATTGTTGTTGGATTCTTTTTAGTAATGAGAAAAATTGACGATTAAACGAATTTTAAATAAATTTTGTAAGGATTAACAAAATGGACGACGACGACGTCGAATTGCTGGTTGTTCGCAATAAAAAGGCTATGTAGTCGGTCGGCCGTTTGTCGTTCGCTTTGGGTGTTGTGCAACATTTCCAAGGCTACCTACCCCACTTTATTTTCTTTTTGCTTAAGCTCTTTTCAATGGCCATTATGAAGTATAGGTACGTTCATATATAAAACTACCCAGTTTTATACCTTTCTGGTTTAATAATGAGTTATGGCAATTAAGGAGGTATATTAATTGGTTTTGGCAAAGAGTCGGATGGCAAATTACATTATGCATTGCAATTAATGTCAACTTGGGTTGGTTTTATTTGTAACCTACAATTTTATTCTTTCCGAAGGTAATTTGAGGGAGTTTGAAAGGAAGCTTTGCTGCAGTCTCATAGAGCAACACCCTTTTATTGATAAATTATTAAGTTTTTGACACATTTTGTGTGTTGAATGTAACTTACAGAACATTTACTAATATTAATTGGTCCCGGAACACGAGTAGCTGTTTACCTTGTAGCATAGTAAGCATTAAAGAGGGATTCAAGCATTTAAAAATCAAAGTAAAAGCTTATGAATTTGTAATGTTTCTGTAGCACATTGACATTATACTTCATTACATGATACCTTGAAAAATGTTACATTTAAAGAGGCCAAGATTTAAATATTAAAAATTGAAAATATTACTTCAGAGTTATGTAAGTATGTATGTATATTTTCCCTATTTGGTACACACAGGATGCGCTTAAGGAACATGAGCTCCCTTAGATCTTTAAAAAAGGACTATCGATTCTTAAATGAAATGTAATTAAATAATGTTTTGTGCGAGATATTCGCTATTTTTGTTTATTTTATTTGAAAAAAAAAACCTTTTATAGCACTAAGTATGGATGATACCGTTTTTAAAATGTCCACACCTTTTCTTAGTGGCACGAATTCAAGAAGTTCAATTTCCAATGATTTTGTCGCATAAATTGGGCTCAATTTGCCGTATGGTATCAATTGTTTGTGTTATACCCGCATACGACTGCGATTTAAGATATGTAGCCTCAAAAGAAGAAGTCTTAAAACTTTAAGGGCCATTTTTTTCAGTACTGAGCTAGCTTTGAGTAAGCTCAGAGCGTAAGCTAAGCCTGAAAATTAATTAACCCCCTGAGTTAATTCAGAAGCAGTTTTTTAGTTGTGCACACTTAAAAGTGATATTCTCGGAATGAATTTGGTATTGGTATATCTCGTATGGATTTTTATTCCCAGTCTTTTTTAATGGTCAAACATAGATCTGTAAATGACTTTTAAAAATATTTTCAATACTAAAGGGTTTTGCAATAAGGTTATGGGGTGAAGTTGAAATGAATGGCACAGCCGTTCAGTTTCAGTTTCTTCCTACTTAAGTGCTAATTAAGGTTTTTGGAATGTACTTTTGAGATGCATTTCAAGGTTATGATTGCAGCACTAAATTAGCACTAAAGTAAGACGTAACTTCTGCATCAGAAAATCTTTGAATTTATTTTGTGGCGGTGCTATCTTGACGTCAAGCTAGTATCGCCGCAAGTTTGAAAAAACCATGAGATCGTGAGGTCATTTTAAGTAGAAAAACTTAAAACGTAATTTTAACGTTTTCGCTTGGGTTATAAGTTATAACGGCTTTTATGATTTTAGTGCCATTTTTTCAATGGGCTTTATCTTTGTCAAACCCCAACCGATTCTTAAGTTTTTTTTATTCAAACAAACATTTTCAACCGTTCAAACTTGACCTACAACTTTTTCTTGTGTGGATAACGGGATTCCACAATTAATTATCAAACGTGATTTTTCTCATTCTCAAGTTCAGTTTATTAAAAAAAGGGCAATAAAATCATAAAAACCATTACATCTTCTATACGAAGCGAAAACGAGGAAATAATCTTTTGAGTTTTTCGACTTAAAATTACCTGAGGAACCCATGGTTTTTCTCTGCGGGCGGTGACTGTGGGTCACCGTGGGGCCTTTAACACGATGACAATACATAAAGTGCTTTTTGAACAAGGGAAATTCAACAATATTTTAAAATTTGTGTAACACGGAACACCAAGTCTTGGAGAGTTTAAACAATTGTTTTGGCTTCTTTCAACAAGTGGAAATTTCTTAAATCCACCATATCTGTAACTGAAAAAAGAAACAACAAATGTTCAAAAAACAGAGAAAAAACTTGTTGAATAGTTGATAAATTCAACCAACAATTGCGGATTTGTTCGAAGTCAACAAGTTCGAAATAAACACTTGGAGCAGTGTTTATCATGTGCAGGAATTGGGAAGATTGTTTAGAATTTATTTAGTGGTAAATAATTTGGTTTACAAAATATTTTAAATTTGTATTCTGAATCGAACAGTGGTAGGTAATGAGAATCAAAAATAGAGAAATATATTCGAAGGAAAAATTGACGTTTAAATGAATTACATGTGCTGTCCGTGTACGGTGTACAAAATGTTGATTATCTTACTAAAAGTCAGTTTCAGTTTATTCAAAAATATGATTGTGTGTACATTAAGAATTATTCTTATAACGTACAATTCTTTGACTTAAGTATTATATGTTACGTTGGTCCACTAATAAAAGCAAAGTGCTGATTTTAGATAAAATGTTTTTTTTTTCGACTCATCGTGTACGAATTACTTGTTGAAGTGGTTGAAAAAGTCGATGAAATTATTCCAGTTGACAATTGTTACGGTTTTTTTATTGAGTTACAGAAATGATTTTCACCTGTTGAACAAACATAGTTGAACAAGTAATTGTTGACTAGTAAGCTTGTTGTTAATTTGACCATCAAACTTTGAAAATCCGACTGGAAAGTACGAACATAGTCATTCATCAAATTGTTGTTTCAACGAGAGAACATCCATTTTGATAATAAATTTTTATCATTTGTGACGCTCTTACTTTACAGCTGAGGTAAGCTCAGCGGTATCCAGAATTCTTCCCCAAGAAGCAAGGAAACTTGGGATAAGGAGGATCTAATCTCCGAATGAAACAGCTTTAATTCCTTTATTTATTTATTTACAAAAAAAAAACTAATTTTTTTATTTATAGTTTTTCAAAATTAGGAACTAACAAGTTATTTCATATAAATTCTAATTCTAATTTCTTAAGATAAAAAACATGATTATTATTAAGACCATAAAACAGTATACACTATATGAAAGTTTATAACGTTTTCTGGTCTTAATAAGAACTAGCATGGTACTTCATGGTGATATGTCTCTAGCAAGAAATCTAGTTAATAAAACGGTCGGATCCCTTAAGGGAGAACCTTGTCCATCTAGATCCTTGAAGAGCACAGTACACAAATCTAAGGTATTATACTGAGCAGGTTGTCAGTCGAAAATAAATAAAATGCACGACTGGATCGCACGTACTTGCTCTTATGTTCAAGTTGTGTGGGACTTAAGAACTTTAAAAAATATTCAAGAAATTATAGAAAAAGTATAAAAAGCATTTAAATCGTTCTATAAAATGTATAAACAGTCTGATAAATAACTTAGAGCTCAAAAAAAAGTATGCAATTCGATTACTTGACAAAAATATGAATATATGTAAAAAAAAAAATTAAAATCGTTGGAGCCGTTTTCTTAAAAATTAATTTTTTATATATAAAATTTTTGTAACATTTTTCAAAAAAAAATTTGATATGCCAATTTTGAGTATATATCAATATACATGCAAAACTGAAATTTCCAAACAATTCATCAACCCGTTTTTGAAAAAAATCATTAAAAATTCCCTTAACAAAATTTATGGCTGACCAATAACTAAAAATAGCTGACCTTTTATAGCCACTGAAAAATTCTTTGGCTGATAAATTTCTAAAACAAGTTGACCTTTTAGATGGCTTATTTTTATTCGAATATCCTATATAATAAGGTGCTAAGATCCCAGAGCTGAATTTTGTATTGAAAAAGTGGTATAGTTTCCAACAGCTATATATACAAATCAACCAAAACCAAGGCCACCATTGACTTGCATTCGTAATACAACAAAAAAAAAACAAATATAAACAGCTTTATAAGGATCCATTAGTAACCTCTATATAACACGAAAACCATCCAAGCAAACATTGGGCCTCAGAAGTTTATGAACCGTCTTTTTCAATTGATTAATCATTTCCTAACTAAGTTTTCTTCTCTACCCATCTCAATAATGTCTTCTTTTTTCTCATTTACCGCAAATTCATTTTTTTCTTTTATTATTTTGCTACAAACACCAGATTTATCCCATTATAAACCTGTATATGAAAGCAGATTATAGCTAAAATTGTGTTCCCATTCAATGAACCTTCTATAAACGTGTTTACAACAATAAAAAAAAAAAAAAAAAAAATAAAAAAAAAGGAAAAAAAGATACCTAATTTGAAAATTGTTCATTGAAAGAAGTTTCTCTTTTTCATCCATCAATGTTCTACTGTCTCCACTATCTTCAATTTAACGTTCATGGAGCAGTGTGATTTCGTTATTTAACACTTAATTAATCACATTATTGACCTATTTATCAAGGACGCACACATCGCTTGTCTTTATCAAAGGTACCTTTAGTATTATTTGTATATATGTAGGTACACTGATAAAAAAAACACAATAAGAATTCAAGGACATTTTAAATTATTAAAAGTATTCATGCAAAGGCGTAAAGTCATCGAAGGCGCAGAAAAGTTTTAAACTGAGTAAATCTGTCTAATTTTCCATATAAATTGTAGGTTGGAATCTTGGTGTATATAATTGAATTAAAACCTTGTGCATTATTTTTTGTATCCCTACTCGTTGGCCACTCGTAACCACCATAACATACATTTATGACTTTTACCATCAATTTCGTATCTCCTTTCTACCCCCTTGTTACGACCCTGCATGGCATTTGTAGCTTAAGTTTACGAGGCTAAATATCGATACCTTCCCCTAAGAAAGTGTCATATGCGTTCCATCCCTAAATCCCTTGGCAGGTACCCCCTGCCCTGTCTGTCTAGATAAAACTAAACATTGAAAAAATGATAAACTCAAATTTCCTTGGACCCCTTTCCGCAAGAAGGGCAAATTTACTTTTTTGTATAAGCGAATTTTACTTAAACAATTAAAATTTCTGTTCTCATACATACTCTGAAAATTTAATTTTAACAGTAGCCGCGTTTTATTATCGCTCATAACCCATATGGTTCACCACGTGAAAATAAAACGATGTGGGTTAGTGCAAAAGCAGTGCTGTATATCAGTCTCTTTTTTTCTTATGTTTATTTGTTTTTCATGTAAGCACTTGTCTCTTTTCCTCTCTATTCATAATACTGCTGACAAATCGCTGACATCCATTCACAATGGTAAATAGCCCTCTGCCGGCCAGAGTGAAAACCTCTATCTGGGTTATTGAAATTAACCTCGATAGAAACCTAGATCCCATGTTGTTTTTGTAATACATGTTAAAAGATAACCTCGACCCAGACCCAGAGATAATAAAACGCAGCTAGTATTAGCTTAAGTTAAAAGTAGGTATGGCAATAGGTGGATTTTAATAAAAATACTTTCCCAATATTTTTCATTTTCAAACAGACAAGCTTTGAATATTGAATTATTGTATATAAATTCTATAGTATTCTCATGAAGAAAAAAAGCTCGTGGCCATCTATGCATCCAAATGTAATACTAATTTTTGTTAAGGGATCTCGGTAAGGCGATCACAGCGAACCTATCGACCAAATGTCTACCTACAAAATCGTGTTTCATGAGAATACTATAGATTGGATATACAATGATTGAATACAAACCGTTAGAGCCATTTTCGAGAAACCTTAAAATATTAAAATTGGGCACGCAAGTGGGCGATTTTTAGTAGTACCATTTTCTAAGATTGTTTCGCTTATAAGATCAATATAAGAAAATGCTATTTAAATGGTTAGGGTCATCTTTGAGATATCAAGTAATAAGGAAAGTAGACGTGACAGTAGACTGGATTTAATAAAGTAATCTGTCACAGTTTTTTCTATCTCAAACAAACTCTGAAAATTTAATTTTATTATTAGAGTTGGTTCCAAGAAACTTTAAATAATAAAAGTGGGTGTGGTAGTGGGAGGATTTAACTTAACCACTCTTTATCTTTTTTGCTCATAATAACGAACTCTGAATCAATAGATATTCATCTGAGAAATCGATAAATTAGAATAGTGGTCGTGGCCGGAGGCAAATTTAAGTAAAATAATGCTCTAAATTACACAGGTTTACAAATATCGGTTATTTTTTTCGACACGGGAAAGTAAAAGTTGTTCTAAGGGTAATTTTTTAGCTATCAGCTCTGGTAGTCGAGATATTACCGTTAGAAAGTGGAAAAAACCATTTTTCGCCATTTTTGGGGCTATTTATCTATGCGAATTGATTTTTTTTTTTTTTAAATCGTACAGATTTCTGAAAGTACTAATCTTAATCTTTAAAATTCAGCTTTAATCGTTCCAATATCTCTTTCACTTTTTTTTTTTAATTTGAAATAACTCTTACAAATTAAAACAAAGTGTAATGGAACTGTTTATATAAATTTTTGGCCGTTTCACGTACAAGAGACTAGCAATATAGTCACTTAATATACCATCATTCCAAAAACCTTTGTAACTGTTTTCTATTCTTTCTAAATCTTGGTGAAGTCGCTCTCCTTGCTCATCACAATATATATAAAAATGCAACTGAGGATTTTTCAAAAAGTAAAAAAAAAATTGGGACGATTAAAGCTGAATTTTAAAGATTTAGATTAGTACTTTCAGAAATCTGTACAATCAATAAAAATCAATTCGCATAGTTACATAACCCCAAAAATGGCGAAAAAAGGCTTTTTTTGGCACTTTCTAACGGTAATATCTCGAGCTGAGCTGGTATCGAAAAACGGATAACGGATTTGAGTTCAGCATGAAAAATTACCCTTAGATCAACTCTTACTTAGTCGTGTCGAAAACCTTGTAAGCCTGTGTTATTAACTCTCTACATACAAAGTAACTCTGAAAATTTCATCCAAATCGTTGGAGCCATTTCCGAGAAACAAATAAATAATAAAAGTGGGTGTGGCATTGGGCATAATTTCTAAATATACATTTTTTTTTAATTATTTTCCTCTTCATGTGAATCAACTCTGAAAATTCCATCAAAAGCATACGAGCCTTTTCCGAGAAACCAAGAAATTTCGGTTTTTTTTTTAACTTCAATTTTGTTTCTTTCTCATTAGAACAAACTCTGAAAATATCATCTTAAACAATCTATGTCTCTTTTAGTAATCAAACAAATTTCAAAAGTGGGCGTGTTAGGATCTAATTAAAATTACTTTCAAATTGTTTCCTTACTCATACAAACGAATTTTGAAAATTCCGTCAAAATCGTTGGAGTGATTTCCCAGAAACCAATAAATAATAAAAATGGGCGTTGCAGTAGGTGGATTTTAATGAAAATATTTTTGATTTTTGTCTTTCTCTGAATAAAAACTGAAAATATCATCCAAGTTATTTAAATTGTTTCCAAGAAATATAGCATTCTCGACGAGAAACCAATAAATAATAAAATTGCTAATGGCAGTGGGCGTATTTTACTAAATCAATTTTTTTAAATTTTTTTCTCTGAAAATGAAAATTTCATCCAAATCGTAGGAGCTGTTATCGAGAACCCAAATATATACAAGTTTAGCTCGTTTAAAGTAATTATGTATATTATTGGTTTCTTGTAGTCAAAATATGTAGGAATTAATCAGACCTAACCCAACGATTGTGGATAAATTTAAGAAAATTAATTTTGTTTTTACACCGGCTGTCAGGCTCTTCATCTTTCTATGTTAAAGTCTAGTACGTAGATCGGGACAAAATTTATCTCCCATACACAATTTTTCCTAAAACAAATTTTATCTCGGATTCTTTTTCCAAGCAGTTCCAGCGCAAAATTTGACAGTTGTAACCACTGTACGTAAAAAGGTAAATGAAAGAAATCAATCAGTGGCGTTGCTATTGGGAAAGGGCCACAATATAGATTAGAAAATTTAAATTGATTTTTGATTTCCAAACCGAGTTAAACTGATTTGGAATCAGCAAACTGAGTTTGCAAATTCTGATTTTGGCAGGGTTTTTTTTATCTATCGACATCACATGCATCCTTCAATGGAATTTTATAGTTGACAACTAGATAGATAGAGAAAAAAAATATATTTTGACGGAAAAAGCTTATTTTGGTTTATTTGATCCATATGCTAGCCAAATACTTTCACTTTTTCCGCAGAAGCAAAAAAACTTCCAGAATTTCAGAATTTTTTGAGGTTTTTTAATTCATCCTTGAATTTGACAGTTGATGTTTGATGGAGGAGCAACTATACTTTGACCAAAAAGTTTATTTCAATCCAAATGTCAGCCAATTGCCCTAAAATTACTTTTTTTCGGAGGAGTACAAAAACTTAACTTCAAAAATTTCGGAATTCTTAGAGGTTTTATAATCCATCGACATCGTAGCCATCCTTCAATATAATTTGACAGTTGATGGCTTGACAGATGGGGGATAAACAGTATTTTGACAGAAAAAGTGTACTACTCCGTACACATTTTATTGTTCCCCATCAAGCGCAGGCGATTAATTTTTCTTGCTCTGGAAATGCTTTGAAGGGATCTGATTTCTGTATATGTTAAATTTTCGAAGTTATGAAAGAAAATTTTGTAGTTCTTTAAATTCCTAGCTACGATACTGTTCCCATTTGACTTTTGTTTTTATCTCAACACCTTTAGTATTTGTCTTGAGAAAAATATGTATGAGATAAAATTTTTCTTTGCTCGATCTGTGTACTAGGATTAATATTCTAACACACAGTGGTTAGTTGGCAGGGTTGTAAAAGAAGGCAATCTTTTGTGAATGCAATCATTAATGACTTCAATCAAAAGATTTCATTCATTGACTTTCTTTGAGACTTAATTTTACGGTAGTCCTTTGGAAATTCAAGCATTCTATATTATTTTTTGCATTTTTGGTATTCTTTTGCAGTCCTTGTATTCCTTAGTATTCGTTTGCTTCTGAGCATTGTATATTAAAAAACCTCTTATAAAAATTAAAATGTTTGAAAAAGTGTATAAAACTGTTTATTTTTCTCGCAGTGTATATCTCTCGACTGCTATATGTACACTAAATCACCATATCAACAGAGAATATTCTGGCACTAACTTCAAAAGGTTTCAACTGCAAGCGCAAATAACAGAAGCAGAATCAGAATAGCTACTTGAAATGTTCATCCATGTACAAATAATGTGCTTACTTCATTCATCCTTTCCTCGGGCCATATAACGACTTTCATGGTCCATACGCGACCTACAATACGACCCACACTGCCTCGATAAATCGACTTAAGACTTTACTAGTCAATCTTGTTTGCTCGCTCCGCTTAAATTTGGTTTCATGTTAAAGTGCTGCAAACTCGCATTGCACTTGCATTGGCATCCGCAACATAGTGATACCAAAAAGTATGTACGTCATTGGTATAAATTTTCAGTGCAATGAATGTAAAATAAGATTAAAGCCGTAGCATATGCAATGGCATGCGTGTATAAGACTCCGCAGCGAGTATGCAACATCCCAATTTAAAGTTTTAATGGTGACAATAATTTCCTACAATTTACACTCTCTTTTCCATCAGGATGAGATCCTTATTTGTTGGAGGGTTGGATATTTTTTATTTTTTTTTTCATTTTGTATATGAGGTTAGAGGTCTGGTTTCAGAGCTCGTACTTTGGAACTTGCATTCTTTTTTTTGGTCCCATGCAAAAATAACCCAACTGAAATGAAACCACTAAAAAGCAGACTACAAGCATAAAGTGACACTCGTTAGTTAGTGTGAAGTGGGGCGGAACAGGCTTAATTTTTATTTTCTCTTTTATAGAAAGGATGCAATAGCGAATGATGGTGGAATGGCAAGTACAGAAAATAGGATATTAATGTACATTTTTTATTTTTATGTTTTCTTTGAACCAAAAACTCATGCACCACGTGAATTAAATAGGATTTTTTACTTTGAGTGAGCTTTTATATGAAATCAACGAATATTTATTCAAGTTGGTCGTTTTTGGTTCGGTATTGGGAAATGCACTGATGCTTGGTGCATTGGTATGAAATGTTCCATAGAAAAACGTTTTATATAGAAAATATATTTTCTAAAAAGAAAATTAAGCTGCTTTGATAGAAACAAAACGCAGCCAGCTGTTTTCCGTGTAGATAGGTATAGGTATATCGAGGTCAATAAAACAGAACTCAAATTTATGGTAACATTTTTGTACGATACAACTTTGAATAACTAACCACCGGCATCGAGTCCACCATAACGTTGTTCTCTCTGTGTTCTGAAGATTTTAATTTGAAAATATTTTACACAACACTGCGCAATCACAGTAGGTATGCGGCGGGTAGGTACTAGGTACATGAGAAAGTACACAGCTGACGGTGGTGGCGGTGGTGCACCAACGAAAAACAAGAAAATTTGTAAATATTTTTCAAGCGCAAATATGTGCGATTTTACACAAAACGAAGGTAGGTACTCTCGGTGGTGTATTTGTTATTTAATGAGGTTAAATTTTGAGAGAAACTTTGAGAATTGTTACCGGAAAATTCAATGTTATTAAAGGTGATGCTAAGATTATTTTGTATGGTTCTTTGAATTTTAACTTCGATGTATAGAACAATTGACAGTTTTCAAGCATGGAAAATGCATAAAAAGAAAAATCCTATAATAAGACTTTAAGCCCAGGCCCAGTCCATACCTCAGAATTATGCGGGAAAACATTAATATGAAACAGTTGAAAGTATGTAACAAAACCGGCAGTGCCTTATTTCCCTTTTCTTTTGACAAAAAATTGAATCGAAGTACCTATTAATGAAAGTGCAATAAAAATTGCCTTGCCTTCGTTTTTTTTTATGTGATATATACTTCTAGTTTTACAATTTTAATTTTTTCTTAAACCTTGCCTTAAATATTTATAGCAATTTTTGTATTATTTGCTCCACCTTTTTTTAAATTCTACCAGAAGCAAGCAAGAAACTCTCGTAGTAAATGTCTTTCATATCAAATTTATAAATTCTCTGTTCTGTTCTTGGTTCACGTTTAGTTATTCTCTTTTTAAATTATAATGGTGGTGGGTGGGCAGCAATGAGTTGTATCTTCAAACATGGCATAACATATTCTAAAAGCTAGCCAAGGCAATGTTAAATATTTTAAATTCTCAAAATCAATGTTTTAAAGTCAATTGTTATTTGAATGCACTTAGTTTGTTTAGGAAAATAGATAATTTTTGTAGAGGGTCGAGAGATTTGATCTTACTAGTGGTGGTATACATAGCACTGTTTACCAAGGACAAGGAGTCTTTGAAAAATTTAATTATCTTCCTTACCCAATAATTATGCTCTTCCTCTTAAATGTCTCAGCATTGAAATTTCTAGAAATAATGAAACATTTTTGTTGATTGTAGTGTACATAAAACCCTACACAATTATTGATTTATCTCCTATCAAAATCTTTTTAGAAGATAAGCGTTCTTCCTAAACAGCAATGATAGCATAGGATTACAAATATTGGTTAATTTTAGGACACAAAAATACAAGAGCATTTCTTACCAACTCAAATCCGTTAAATCAACGTTTTCCGCCATAAGCAGCTATAGCTAGATTGTTTTAATGATATATTTTATCCTTATGCCAAATATCGTTCGTGACCTTGTGAAAAAAAATACTTTAAAAAATCGTAAAGATGTATCTATAGCAGACCAATTACTGAATCTAGCTGACCTTTCATAAGGATTTTAGTGCCTTTCGAATGGTAATAATTTTTTGCAAATTTCCCATATAGCCCAGGAAAATTAGACAAAAAAATGGCCAAACTTCGAAAAAATTGCGACGAAGCTGATTTTTGGTGGAGTAGCTTATTATGATTTCCTAAGCATTTCCTGAATAGTACCCTAAATTTGGCCCGGGGCTAAATTTTTAAGGGGGGTGAAAGGGGTTGAAGTTCAGTTTTTTGGGAATTGCTCCTAAACTATTGGTTTTATTGAAAAAATGTGAAGGTAAAAATTAAAGCTGATGTTATTCTACACAAAAAATTTTAACATACTTTTTTTTGTAGAACCAATAGTTTCAGAGAAATATAGAATAGAATATATTTTGCACTGCTCTTGATTGTCTGTAAAATGAGTCTTCTATTCTGACCAAAAATTCACAAATAAGCGAAAAGCCTTAAAAAACGTTCATCCCCACCATATATGAGGCATAGGTGACTTTTTATCCGCTGTAACTTTGAGATTAATAAACATACAGAGCTGTTTAATAGCTCATTTTTTAGATAATTTAATTGCCTAAAATCTGTCTTTTCGTAATTTTTTTGAAAAACGCAATTTTAACGAGTTATTAAACAAAAACAAAATCAACCTTGTTTTCAAGATGGTGGCCATTCTCTTTCCCCTACCACCCCAAAAACTTGATTTTACAATAAGGAGTTGTACTTAAACATAAATCACAAAACAAAATTTGCCCAGCGATAAGCAAAAATTTTATAAATTTTTTGGGCTAAACTCACTGCATGAAGTTCTTGAACGTTTTTCTTGAACGTTTTTCTCTGAAACTATTGGTTCTACAAAAAAAAGTATGTTAAAATTTTTTGTGTAGAATAACATCAGCTTTAATTTGTACCTTCACATTTTTTCAATAAAACCGATAGTTTAGGAGCAATTCCCAAAAAACTGAACTTCAACCCCTTTCACCCCCCCTAAAAAATTTAGCCCCGGGCCAAATTAAGGGTACTTTTCAGGAAATGCTTAAGACGTCATAAGCCACTCCACCAAAAATCAGAAAGTCTAATTTTCCTGGGCTAATAAATGAGGTGCCAAAAATCGTGCGTGACCTTGAAATTTAAAAAAATTCATAAAAAAACCTATGCCTGACCAACTGAGACTAGCTGACCTTTTATAAAGATCAAGAGATCTTTAATATGGTACACATTTTTTACAAATTTCCCTAAAATGAGCTCCCAAAAATCGTTTTTACCTTGCAAGGAGAATGAGCAAAAATTTATGGGAGCTGGTCCATTTCTCCACACGAATGTGATATACATCGATGAAAAGGTTACTGTAAGTACATCATGTCATTATATGGCCGTTAAGCTCCAAACCATGGGGCTCGCGAGATATTTGGCTTCAAAGCACCGAAAAGAACAATACTGCAACTCCGCATTTTGACATTGTCTTCCTACTCAACATCAATGTGTCCTACATCGTTGAAAAGGTTATAGCATGTACTTAATTTTTGTATGTGACCGTTAAGATGTAGACCATGGTGTTCGAGAGATATTAGGCAAAAACGCATTAAAGAACAATAATGCAATTCCGCAGTTGGAGCTGCTCTACCAAGTCAACAGTAATGTGTTGTACATCGTTGGAAAGGCTATAACATGTACTTCATTTTGTTATATTGTCGATAAGCTGTAGACCATGGGGTTCGAGAGATATTTGGCCTCAAAAAAATTAGGCAAATAGAAAAAAATGCAATTCTGCATTGGGTGCTGGCCTACTTACTCAACACGAATGTGTCATACATGGTTGAAAAGGTTATTATGAGAACTTCATTTTATTATACTCTAAAGCTATATGTTTCGGGAGTTATTGAGCTTACTCTGAAGCTAGACCAGTTAAAAATTGACCCAGTGTGTGATGATTGGGGCGCCCCCCCTCTTAAAACTAAAACCATCCATACTAAGCTAAATAACTTTCGAAGCCCATAGTTTAGAGCTTAATGGCTATATAATAAAATTAAATTCTCATAATAACCCTTTCAACCATGTAAAACACATTCGTGTTGAGTTGGGCGGCCAGCACCCAATGCAGAATTGCATTATTTTTCTATTTGCTTTTTTTTGATGCCAAATATCTCTTGAACCCCATGGTCTACAGCTTTACGACTATACAACAAAATGAAGTACATCAAATAAACTTTTAAACGATGTACGACACATAACTGTTTACTTGGTAGACCAGCTCCAAATGCAGAATTGCATTATTTTTTTATAATGCGTTTTTGTCAAATATCTCTCGAACGACACTACTTTCACCTTAACATCTTTGAAAGAAAATAAAGTATTTGCAATAACCTTTTCAATGAAGTATGTAACATTGCTGTTGAGTTGGCAGACCAGCGCCCAACGCAGAATTGCATTATTGTTTTATTCTCTTTTTTTGATGCCAAATATCTCTTGAGCCCTATGGTCTACAGCTTATCGGTTATATACAAAAATACAGTACATGCTATAACCTTTCTAACGATGCACGACACATGAGCAGGAAGACAATGTCCAAATGCAGAGTTGCATTATTGTTCTTCTCGGTGCTTTGAAGCCGAATATCTCATGAGCCCCATGGTTTAGAGCTTAACGGCTGTATAGTGAAATGATGTCCTAACAATAACCTTTTCAAAAATGTATGACACAATTATTGTGTTGAGAATATGGGCCAATTTGCCCATTCTTCTTTTTTAAAAAATTCATTAAATATTCACAAAAAAAAATCTATGGCTGACCAATTACTGAAAAAAGCTGACCTTTAACAACCGTGAAGAGGCCATTCAAATTGCATACTTTTTTTAAATGACCCAAATGAGGTGCTAAAAGTTTTTTTTGTGACCTTGAAACGAACTTCAAAAATTAATAGAAAAAAATCTATGGCTGACCGATTACTGAAAATAGTTGACCTTTTATTGCGATCTAGAAATCTTTCAGATGGTATACGTTTTTTTTTTAATTTCCCATAAGTGAGGTGCCAAAAATCGGGCGTGATCTTTAGCGACCTTGAGAAAGTTTAAGCCTTGATTACAAGTTATCTAGGGCTGACCAATTTCTGGGACCAAACATTTTTTTAATCAAATTTCCCTCATATGAGGTGCCAAAGGTCCAGAGTCCTATAGTATAGAAACCCTAGGAAAACAAACTGGGAAGCCTTTAGTATAAGATTGGCCCTACCACAGGGCCATTTTGGAAATTTGACTATAAAAGACTGCGAGGACATGATTGAAAAACGTGTAAAAGACTATCTTTGCAAAAGAGCAGCCTGGCGGAAATTTTGGACAGACATTGAGTCTACAAGAAAGTGACGCTGCAAGGCTCAGGAAAGTCATGTCACAGGTCCACACTTCCTCAGGATTTCTTAAAAGACCGGATGACACCTGGACTGACTCCTGCTCCGAAAACCTTGAGTCACTTATGAGCACTCAATTTCCAGGATGTATTTTTTATGCATCTCCCATGGATAGAGGCCCTACATCCTACAATAAGTGAGCTTTCCAATATTATGGTAACCAAATAGTAGATAGTAGGAAAGTGGCCTGGGCCATAGGATTCAAGTCTGCAGGGGCAAATGGAATAATGCCAATTATGTTCCAAAGCTCTAAGGACTTGATTGCACTGATTCTGGTGGAAGTGTTCAAGGGATGTTAAAATATTACCTATATTCCATTCAGTTGGAGAGAATGTCATCTTCATTATGAAAGCTGACAGGCCCACCCACACCGAACCAAAAGATTTCAGACCAATTAGCCTATCTTTCTTTCTTCTAAAGACCTTAGAAAGGCTAATAGAAACGCACATCACCTAAAGTTAAATAATAGTGTTCTCTCTCAGGCCCAACATGAATATATGAAGAGCAAATCTGTTGAGACGGCTGGCGCTCCATGAAGTGGTTGGCACGATTGAGAAATCAATCCACCTCGAAGAATTTACCTTGAGTGTATTCCTTGGCATAGAAGGAGCAAGCCCAAGACCATACATATTAGCATCAATCCGATGCTATCAAACTGGATTTATTTCATGCTTCAAACTAGAATTGTAAATGCAGAAATGGGGGATAGCAAGCTTAAGCCCAGGACGTGTAGGGGTACGCCACAGGGAGGGCTCTTATCTCCTCTGCTCTAGCTTCTGGTCGCAAATCGGATCTTAGTTGAACTAGGTCTAAGCGGTGTCACACAGCATATGCTGATGACATCGTGATAAGGGTCTCAGGAAAATTTGTTCCCACACTGTGCGACCTCCTACAAACCGACCATGACAAGCTCAGTAATTTTGGGCCAGTAGCTGCGGACTAAATGTCAATCCTCTTAAGACAGAACTGGTTTTATTTACGAGGAAACGTAACATCCCAAATATAAACCCTCCCACAATAAATGGGACACAGCTCCATATCATTGGTACGGCTAAATATATTGGTTTGGTTATCGATCGAGAACTAAACTGGAAAGAAAACATCAAAGAGAGAGAAAATAAATCGGCAATAGCTTTCTATACCTGTAGTAGGATTTTCGGCAAGAGATGGGGACCCAGCCCCAAAACCATTCATTGGATGTGCACAGCCATTACAAGGCCTATTCTTACGTACGCATGTTTGGTTTGGTGGCCAGCCTTGGATAAGGCAACCAATCTTAAAACCATGACTAAAATTCAGAGACTGGCATGCACAACAAGTGCCATGAGGACTACATCGACTGCAGCCCTAGAAACATTCCTTTTACTAGCCCCACTAGGGCTCATCTGACCTTTGTAGAGAGTGTCACGACAAAGAGGTTAAGGAGGGCTCATCTCACTTCCTCTGTGAATGCCCGCCTTGTCAGAACTAGAAAATCAGCCGTCAGAGAATATTTTTTCGATGAACTGGGTGACGTCTAATTTTTGCCACTAAAAAGCATCCTGAAATTCATTCAGAATTCAGAATGGTTCAGGGAGGAACCCCATTCCTAAAACTTCCACTAGCTCCCTCCCCTTACCCTTCCTTTACCTACATCTCACATATCCTGGGGAGCGCAATGGCTCCATTGAGATCCGAGTGAGGTGATGTGGGTCACCCTTTCTGACCTAACATAAACCTAGACCTAAATCGATCGAATAGATGTTAGACGTCAAAAGTTTTTGAGTTTGAAAGATATTTTTTTTAAGTATCTATGTATGTATTTACAAAAACCTCCTCATTTAAACAGGAGATTAGAGAATTGGTGTTTTGCTTTCAAAAAAAGCTAGAACATGGCATTATATAGGTATTTTTAATAATTTGTTTTCTATATTATCTCAAAGTTTTGCCTTTCCCGCCTGGATAGGGGGATATAGACCACGCCTCCCATTCGATTTTTTTCTTTTCCCAGCCTAACCTACAGGCTCTAACTTTTACACACAAAACCCACTGGCTGGTAGGTATATATCACTCAGAAACTATTTATTTAGCTAATTTTTTTTTGTATAGTAAAGTTCAGTAAAAACATTTGGAATTCTTAAATTTCCAATTGCCTATCGAATATAACCTTTTCCTCAAAGTTCCTGCCCTATATTTATCTGTTTTAGTCAATACTCACCTTTTTTGTTCTTATTGGTGATGAATGCATTTTGCCTAAAATAGTTACAAGCATGTATTTTGAAGGTATTCTAATAAACAGAATGATCCTTGAGCATTCTTCTAATCACTTTACCTATAGCTATACCTTTTGCTGATTACATTATAATCTCTGTACGTGATTTTGCGTAGTTGCATGTATTGCTGTCAAGGTCGACAAACACCATTTACTTTTGTTCATCCATCAGGGCTTGTTTTCGTTTCATCAAAGCTATGCTTGTGATTGTTTATTATTTGTATGAATTTAATTAAGTTGCGTCTTATAGTTGGTTTTGTATATACATACATAGCTATTCAGTATTTTAGGTATTTTTCATTTCAAGTGCTTCAAAGTTGAATTTAATTCTAACATCTGATGGTCCCTCCAGTCCTTGATCTTGTTGTTAGTTAAATTCTTTGCCAAATTAATTGTAACCTCGTGGAAAAGTATCTTTTTCAAAAAATACCAGAGATAAAGTTATATTGTATTTTCCACTACCTTACTTATTAAAGACCTTATTTCCATGTTTTATAATATAAATCTGCAGGTAAATTAATAATTAAATATTCGCTCAATAGAGGGAAATTAAATTTTCCACATCATTTATATAACTTTTCATCGAATAGCTCAAATAAAGTGTTCGCTTTCCAAAAATATGGCAATATATTTCGTTTGTCAATTAATAAGTAATTTCTCTTACATATTCTTCAATGTAGTGACCATCCACCATAAGTTGTTTAAGATTGCAATCCTTGCGAATGCAATCTTTATAAATCTCTCATTGAATTCAATAGAAGGATTGCTTTCTTAACATTTTTTTTTTTTTTTAAGAATGTGACTTCAAAAAATGCATTCGCCATTCGTTTTTCGTTAAAAAGATTGCAATCTTTATGGTTTTCAATCTTTTGTCACCATAAATTGACTGCAATCTTTTGAGTCTTCTTGAGTCTTTTGAAATCTTCTGAATTCTTTTGCATCCTTTGAATTTTTTTCATTCTTTTGAAGTCTTGAATTCTTTTGAAATCCTTTGCATTCTTTGAATTTTTGCATTCTTTTGAAGCATTTTGAATTCTTTGAATTCATTGCATTTTTTTGTTTTGCCTTCCATAATACTAAATCTAAGAGCGCACGTTAGTATTATGAACAAAGAAAAGAATGCAATGAATTCAAAGAATTAAAAAAAATTCAAGACTTCAAAAGAATGCAAGAAATTCAAAGGATGCAAAAAATTTCAAAAGACTTCGAAAGAATGCAAAGAATCCATGAAGTCTCAAAATATTGCAATCAGTTGATGGTGACAATAGATTGGAAACAAAAAAGATTGCAATCTTTTTAATGAAAAAATATTGGTGAAGGCATTTTTTGAAGTCGAATTCTCAAAAAAGAATGTAAAGAATGCAATCTTTTTATTAAAGTCCTAAAGATTGCATTCGCGAAAGATTTCAATCTGTAACAACTCTGGAACATTATTCTTATGGATTCAAAATAGCTTTTTATGGCCTTTAGTCCTACAAATTGGCGTTTCGTTCGGCTTACTCACTTGAACTCATCAGTGACATAGTGAGGGCTTTGTCAGACGCAATTTGTATTAAGTTCAGTTCAACTTACATGAATTTTTCAACGAAAATCCACTGTAAACTATATCCAACAAGATTAGAATTCCTAATCATTAAGCTGGAAGTTTTTTTGCCCGGGGCCAGGCATAGTTTCTATATAAGAAGGTTTTATAATACAAATTCTATATACTACTGAAATAAATCAGCCAAGTAGAAGACTTAGCATTAAGGATTGGACTTGTTGAATTATTGATTCAAAATAGCTTTTTATGGCCTTTAGTCCTACAAATTGGCGTTTCGTTCGGCTTACTCACTTGAACTCATCAGTGACATAGTGAGGGCTTTGTCAGACGCAATTTGTATTAAGTTCAGTTCAACTTACATGAATTTTTCAACGAAAATCCACTGTAAACTATATCCAACAAGATTAGAATTCCTAATCATTAAGCTGGAAGTTTTTTTGCCCGGGGCCAGGCATAGTTTCTATATAAGAAGGTTTTATAATACAAATTCTATATACTACTGAAATAAATCAGCCAAGTAGAAGACTTAGCATTAAGGATTGGACTTGTTGAATTATTGATTCAAAATAGCTTTTTATGGCCTTTAGTCCTACAAATTGGCGTTTCGTTCGGCTTACTCACTTGAACTCATCAGTGACATAGTGAGGGCTTTGTCAGACGCAATTTGTATTAAGTTCAGTTCAACTTACATGAATTTTTCAACGAAAATCCACTGTAAACTATATCCAACAAGATTAGAATTCCTAATCATTAAGCTGGAAGTTTTTTTGCCCGGGGCCAGGCATAGTTTCTATATAAGAAGGTTTTATAATACAAATTCTATATACTACTGAAATAAATCAGCCAAGTAGAAGACTTAGCATTAAGGATTGGACTTGTTGAATTATTGATTCAAAATAGCTTTTTATGGCCTTTAGTCCTACAAATTGGCGTTTCGTTCGGCTTACTCACTTGAACTCATCAGTGACATAGTGAGGGCTTTGTCAGACGCAATTTGTATTAAGTTCAGTTCAACTTACATGAATTTTTCAACGAAAATCCACTGTAAACTATATCCAACAAGATTAGAATTCCTAATCATTAAGCTAAGTAAGTTGAACTGAACTTAATACAAATTGCGTCTGATAAAGCCCTCACTATGTCACTGATGAGTTCAAGTGAGTAAGCCGAACGAAACGCCAATTTGTAGGACTAAAGGCCATAAAAAGCTATTTTGAATCAATAATTCAACAAGTCCAATCCTTAATGCTAAGTCTTCTACTTGGCTGATTTATTTCAGTAGTATATAGAATTTGTATTATAAAACCTTCTTATATAGAAACTATGCCTGGCCCCGGGCAAAAAAACTTCCAGCTTAATGATTAGGAATTCTAATCTTGTTGGATATAGTTTACAGTGGATTTTCGTTGAAAAATTCATGTAAGTTGAACTGAACTTAATACAAATTGCGTCTGACAAAGCCCTCACTATGTCACTGATGAGTTCAAGTGAGTAAGCCGAACGAAACGCCAATTTGTAGGACTAAAGGCCATAAAAAGCTATTTTGAATCAATAATTCAACAAGTCCAATCCTTAATGCTAAGTCTTCTACTTGGCTGATTTATTTCAGTAGTATATAGAATTTGTATTATAAAACCTTCTTATATAGACATTATTCTTATGTTTAAATTTTCTATAATTTTGATTAAGAGAAAGACTGATGGCCAATTTCACGAAAGGCTTTTAATTATTTAAAAAGCCTTTTAGCCTTTAAATTATGTTTTTTGGTTTCACTAAACGCTTTTATATTTAAGAAGATTTAAAATGCCCTTGTAAACTAAAAGCTCGTTTTTGTCTCATTAAATTTTAAAAGTCTTTTTTGTTAAGCCATTCCAGTCAACAACAGCTGATATTCTGCTGTCAGAATAATTGTCCCTCATCCATAATGCTTTTTCACTTTTTCTGATACACTTCGCATGTGCGAGGGAAACAACCTCTTTTTATGATTCCAGGGATGTGAGCAAACTCAGTCAAATTAAAATATCCCTAAAATATCCCTTTTCTACATTGGTGAAACTGAAAAATTTTAAATGACTGATAAAATTTAGAAGTATTTTAGATAAAAGTAATTTTAGTGTTTGTTTATGAAATTGGCTATGAGAATTCTTTTTGTTTTTATTTAAAAAAAAATTAATGCGATATGAGAATTGAATCTGTAGCTTGCTTATATATTGTTGCAAGAGTTCTCATATCTTATCTTCGAAGAAAATCATACTTTACCTTGTTTTCTTATAAAGGCTCGGCTTTATAAGACTAGAAACAGGATGTTCTAACTTTGACAGGCTTCTCATAGATCGAGAGTATCAAAGGGCACGATAGTGCCCAGCCAAGTTCCCGGCACTACACCCTTTTTACAGGAACAAACTCAGGCGATTTTCAACCCCCCTCTAACTGCAGTACCAATAAAGTCAGAAACTTCAAATTCGGAGTATTTGCTGAAATGATCAAACACAGGTGGCTCACCAAATTTCAATTCTTTAGCATTAGTAATTCCCAAGATATAGGACTTCAAAAATCGCAAAAACTGTAACTGACCAGACTGACTCACTGACTCACTTAGCCAGTTTATATTTCTTGAGCGCTCAGTAATTTTTCTCCTTTCTTTGACAGAGCCGGAGGATAAAATATAAACAGGATTCCTCAAATAGAAGTCAATACATCTCTCTTTTTCTTTTCTTCTTATGTAATTAACTGCGACAAAATATAATTGAGCAAGCGAATGCAAAAAATTTCAGTCTCAGTTTTTAAGGGGAAATGTGAGGAATTTTTGTGAGGAATCGTGTTTATATTTCAGAGTCCTCTGAGCCCTCTGAGATCTCAGAAATATAAACTGGCCAACTGACTCACTGACTGACTGACAGATCATCAAAATTATGGAGCACTTCCCGACATCGTAGAAACGTACATACAAAGGAAAAAATCAAAAATCTGCAATTTTTTATTCAGAGGGCGTGGCATCCACCCACTTTCTTAAATATTCTATAAATTATATGGAGCCTTTCCGATTGTTGTAGAACAATGAAAATTGGTAAGTTGGTAGGGTTTGAGGTACTTAGAAAGAAAAAAATTGAAAAATTGGAATTTTGCATTCAGGGGGCGTGGCATCCACCCACATTCTCAAAAATTCTTATAAATTATATGATGCACTTTCGATTGTTGTAGAACGATGAAAATTGGTAGGTCAGTATGCCTTAAAGTACTTAAAAGAAAAAAATCGAAAAATTGGGAGTTTCAGTTCAGGGGGCGTGGCATCGACCCACATTCTTAAAAATTCTTATAAACTATATGAAGCACTTCCGATTGTTGTAGAACGATGAAAATTGGTAGGTCGGTAGGATTTAAAGTACTTAGAAAGAAAAAATTGAAAATTGGAATTTCGCATTCAGGGGGCGTGGCATCCACCCACATTCTTAAAAATTCTTATATATATATGGAGCACTTCCGATTGTTGTAGAACGATGAAAATTGGTAGGTCGGTAGGACTTGAAGTACTTAGAAAGAAAAAAATCGAAAATTTGGAACTGTCCATTCAGGGGGGGGGGGGTGCCATCCACCCACTTTATCAGAATTGCTATTATTTGTATGGAACACTTTCGGTTGTCGTAGAATTATGAAACTTTGTAGAGCGGTAGGGCTTGACTTTCACCTGGCAAAATAAATCTTTGCAAAAAGGAGTGAAATCACAACAAAAACATAAATGTTAAAAAAGAAGCCAAATTCTTATGTGTACAAGAAACCTGTGTGTAAAAAGTCAGCCAAAAAAAGTAATGAGATCTAAAATATATGCCAAGTTTTAAGTTCATGAAGTTTAATATCAAATATCTTAAGTAGAAACAATTCCAAATCCTGACCGAAATTTGGTAATTAATGATTACTGATTAAAATTTGGTGGATTTACTTGGCAAGTTTTCTCTTAAATACTTACTTAATCACAAATTTAAAATGTATGAAAACTTGACCAGTGAACCCACCAAATTTTAATCAGTAATCACTTATTACCAAATTTCTGTCATGATTTTGGAATTGTTTCGATATAACTCTACTTATGATATTTGATATTAAACTTCATGAACTTAAAACTTGGCATTTATTTTAGATCTCATTACTTTTGTTGGCTGACTTTTTACGCACAGGTTTCTTGTACACATAAGAACTTGGCTCCTTTTTTAACATTTATGTTTTTGTTGAGATTAACCTTTTCAATTTTTAGGGCCTGTACCTGTGTCTTAGTCCGTTTTTATTTAAATTAAAATACTAACAAAAATACTTTACCATTCAAAATATGGTCACCGTAATTGCAAACAATGTTCGTAGAGTTTATTCCTGAATCCATATTAAACATATATGTATACATAATTATATAGGTAAAAACCTGCACGTAGGTAAATCCATCCTGCTGTGAAGCTCCCACAAAAAGTACTTTTATTATATTTTGCACACTTTACGTAGTATTACACAGGTTGCATACACAGCACACAATACCACACATTTTGACCCTTTTTTGGAGGTTTCTGTTGAGGTCCTCGTGTTACCGATGCCATGGCAACTTCATCCAATACCACCAGCTTTCATCCTATAAAATTCAAAATTTTGCGTGCAAGAGACGAGCGACCATACCATGTGCTTTCATTATTTTTAATTGCAAAAAGAAAAAAAAAAACTTTCGCAAAATTGCTTTTCCGTCAAAATGTTAGTGAAGTGAGCACATACCAACAAAAAATTAAAACCGTGTCAAACCGTTAACAACTTTTGTATGCTAAAATGAATCTTGCAAAAAAAAAAAAAAAAAACATTGTATGCGATTTTATTGAAGCCAAAAATTGACATCATTGTTATTGTCGTGTTCGTATATTGTATGATGGCCTGTTTGTTGAAAAAAATTTTAATAGCAACTTGATGACAACAAATTGGAAATGACGTTGTGCTTTTTGATACATGGAGTGTCCTTGAATTTTTAGCATCATAAATGCACAATACGTTATTGTTATCCACAATTTTTAATACATTTCTATTAATAAATTTTGAGAGATGGTCAAAACTAAGTCCAATAATAATGTAAAAAAAAAATAAATATAAGCCAAAGGTGGGAATGAGGAAGGCAACGGGAAAAAGGGTTTGATATTGAAGTAATTTGATATGATAATTTCATTTCCATTTTCCTACGAAGCAAATGTTAAGACCAAGATATAATTTTATATATTTTATTTGGTTTTAAAAAAGTGTTTAAAAAAAATATGTATGTAACTATTTTCTGCTTTTTAGCCCTGTTTGTATGAAATACTTTAATTGAAATCATCTTGGTGATATTATGGCAGAGACCTCTCACCTCTGGGATGTGGGCTTGTGGAAATTTTCAGTTTCTGTTCATGTTGATCTAAAAATAGGAAACCTATTTTTAAATATCACATGGTCTGCAACGAAAATAGCCTTTAAACAAAAATATACTTTTCTGAAGGATTTTTGCATGCTGAATCCGAATCCGAAGTCAAAATTACTCTAGCACGTCACGTTTGTGAGATATTCTAGTTCAAACATGTCAAAAATCCGTTTTTTGGGTACTTTTGACGTTGAATTTCTTCACCAATAGAAATTTTACTTAAAAACCAATAACAGGGCCTGAAAGAAATGTATTTCATATTTCTAAATCCTTTTAAATCTTTTTATAATTCCTTTCCCGCCCAAAGATATTGTAAATTCAAGGAAATCATCCAAGAACAACTTAGCTCTTATAAAGCTCTTAATTGCAGCATGTCGCTGAAAATTAATTTTTTCCCGGTAAACCTTGGTGCAGTTTTAGATGAACATGGTGAAAGGTTTCATAAAGACATGATGCACATAGAACGAAGATATAACGGGAAATGGACAGAAGCAATGCTGGGAGATTTTCGTTGGTCAATTTTTCGTCAGACAACCCTGAAAAGAAAAAAGCTACAAAATAATATGTTTAAAAAAAAAAGTTATAGTAAATTGTTTATTTGGATTCTTGAGCTTATTTGATTTATTAAAACTACTTTTTTAAGGTGTAGTTTGGTAGAATCGGTGTGTTTTTCATATGTAAAATATTTTACCAGTTTTTATACCGAGCACTCAGTGAAATACACTAATGGGAAAGAAGTGTTTGGAGTTTTAAAACGCTTAGTTGTTTCTTTTGTTAAAGTCCTTGATTAAAATTTATTTGAGTTTATGAATATCAAATATAGGGAAATTCTATTATTTCCAAAAAAATATGATTTTTACAGCGTAAATCATAAAAACTACGAAATTTCGAAATGTCTGTTGTTTTTTTCTAAATAACGGTTTAAAATATAGGTGAACATTGATGGATGATGACAAATCTGGTTTCATGTGAAAGTTAATATTATGTGGAGTAAGTCCTCCAAATTTGAGCAGAATAGGCACAATAGTTTTTTATTTTTACCAGGTCGACCGAATCTAAGGCGCCAGTTATAGCTATCATTGAAACTCGTCATTGAAAATTTAAATGATTGATTTTGAGACGTTTAGGAAGTAAAATCATTTATTATTTTGATGGAAAAATAAAGCTAAAGACTTAATTAATATTTCTAGCAAAACAAATTGTTCAAATGGGCCCAACTTTCCACATAAAAAGACTTTTCTTATTTCAATGACTGAACTACCTTACCAATGATCATTGAAAAATTAAAAGTCAATTTTTATGGAAAGTTGGGCCTATTTGAAAATTTTTTTTGACTAGAAGTATTAATTAAGTCTTGAGCTTTAATCGTCTATCAAAATAATAATAGAATTTGCTTTCTAAACGTCCCAAAATCAATCATTAAAGTTTTCAATGATGAGTTTCAATGATAGCTATAACTGGCGCCTAAGAGGGTTCTTTTTTAAAAATCAGTCATATTTTTCAAAAATCAATTTAAAAAAAAAACTAGACGTGATAGAATTTTTCTGAAACCAGATTTAGATTTAAAAAAGTTAAATCTGTCATAATTTCAAAAAATTATTTGAAGGCGAAAAAAAAATTTGATTTTTGCACACCAGTGTATTTTAAGAAAAAGTGTTCTTTATTGTTTGTTTTTAGTATTCAATGCTTTCAATTTTTAATTAAACACTTAAAGCTTAAATATCTTGTGGCTTTTGAGAAAATTGTTAGTGACAAAAACAAGTTTTTCTACAATTTGAAACTGGAAGACTTTAAAGGATCTAGTCTTTAGTGTTGGATTTTGAATGATAAGACCGTTGAATTAATGTTAATTGTAATGCATTAATATAGTGAGTGTTTTTAATAAGGTACATTTTTGAGGAAGAAATTGTAATTTTTTAATTTGCAAATTATTTTTTTTAAAAATATTTATAGAAACAACTTATTTATTTAAAAAGGAAACATCATAAGATTCTTAAGGATTTCAATTTGTTAATCAATTTAATTTGTGTGGGTAAAGTACGAAATCCAGTAAATTAAAATCTTCCCTTTTGAAATATCGCAATTACAAAACCTCGATTTTAGCACTTCCGCAATAATAAAATCCCGTTAACTAAAATCTTGCAAACTAAAATCTCGCAAAGTTTAATTGTATAACATCCAACATCAAATCAATTTTGTAATCAAAATTTCGTGCAAATTTAAATTTGGGAAATTTTGATTGTGCAAGGGTTTTGAATTTGAGATTTTTATTTGCAAGATTTTAGCTTGATTTATGTTTGCGAAATTTTTTTGTGCGAGATGCTAATGCGAAGTTCTTAAAAGCGAGTTTAGTAGTTGTGAGATTATGAAAATCAGGATTATAATTTTCGAGATTTTTGCTTGTGGTGTATGCATGCAGGTGCATAAAAGCAAGCTTTGGATTCGTTCAAAAAAAAATGTTTGAGATAGCAATCAAAATGACATTACGATGGTAAAGAACACGAACAAAATAGGGTGGCAAAATTCGGTCTGTCTGTTTGAATCTCGATCTACACCCAAAACCAATGAAGCGATTTTTTTCAAATACATATAGAACTTAAGATTTCTGTAAGTCCCTAGAGGGGAAATTGATTTTTTTTTTCAAATTACAACCGTTTGCCATACATACAACCGTTATGGAAAAGATTATTTATCTCAAAAACGGTTCTAACGATTTTGATAAAACAAAAAATGCACAACTGGGTCGCACGCACTTGCTTTATGTTCAAGGCACTGCGGGTTGAAAAAAAATATGTATAAATTTATGAGAGAAAAATCCTTAAAAGCATGAAATACAATATTTAAATCAGCTAAAACAACTTGAGGTGAAAAAGAGAATGCCATCTGAGTTCTTGATAAAATATAATAATATAAAAAAAAATTAAATCGTTAGAGCGGTTTTTTGAAAAAAAAATTTTGTTGTATACCAAAACATTTAAAACATTTTTAAGGACAAATTTTGAAATTTTGATACGCAATATTATTTAATCTTAATTTGTATATAAGAATTAATCTAAATCCGTTCAGCTGATAATTCAAAAATTAAAAATAAAAAAAAAACGAATAGTATTTGCTAAGCGTAAATTTCTTATAAGATCGCACTGGCTTTAGTATAAAGAAAAAGTTTTATCAAAATCGTAGGAGCCGTTAAAAAAAAATATTTTCCTTAACGGTTTTTTAACATTTGTATGGAAGGTACCGTTATTTTTCAGTAATTTATAATTTATAATAATTTATTTCTTAAATTATTCTTAGAATTTTTAAAAACCCTTTATAAAAAATCGATTAAGTAGTTTTCAAAATATGTATTTGATTTTCAGATGTGCTTTAGAATATACTATAATGCATTATCAGACGTCACCCACCGACACACCCACTTTTTAAAATTTGCCATCTTATGAGGGATGGGCTCTTAAGAAAAGTCTTAGATAATAAGGTTTTTAATAATTCTGCTATACGGCCATTCCAAAAATTTCGAAACCAAGCAACTCAATTTCAAATTAAGAAAAAAAAAATATATTTAAATATGCCAATATTTACAGTATATATTAGAGTTAACGAAAAAATTGTAAATATAAAATTTTACTTGTTGTTATAAAATAGGCGATCAAAAAAGGTCATACTTTATCTTTCGTATCTGAACATTTTTCGGCATTTTTGCCGCTAATAGTTCTCTGTAAATTGTGATGCAAATGGCGATGTGCAGTTAGGTTTTTATAAGTGTTTTCAATACACTACTTAAATTTGGAACTATTTTTCTGATAGGAGTGCTGTAAAAATAGTATTACGCCTCAAAATGACTGAACATTTCATGTCTTCTCCGTTACCGAAAAATGACAAAAGGTGGTATAAATGGTGAACTATATTAGTGTTTGTAAAATTATTCCGCATACAAAGCAAGACTTGAAAAAGGATTATGGTGGATATTTTATAGATTTTTAAATCATGTCTTGCTGTCTAAAACAGGGTAACGGAGAAGACAAAATTGCACTTTCTCATCCAAATTTCAACGACTCACAGGCACTTTTTTTTTAAAGTCTGAATTTCTTTGATCCCCTTGCTTAAAATGGATCAAGGTAACTAAAAAAAATATGTGTTAAATTTCATTGAAATCGGTTGAGGTTTACACGTGCTAGCGAGCACTTGAAGTTTTTCATATATAAAACATGGTGTTTTGAAAGTCTTTTACTCAAAGGGCCCGTAAAAGTGTAAACGTTGATGGAAAAACTTTAAACTTGGCACATATACTAAATACCATAAGGAGTAAACAAATATATTTTTTTTATTTTTGTAAACAACAGTTACTCCATTTAAAATAGCAACAAATGCACAAAAACAACGATTTTTAGTTAAATTTTTTGATGGGGTTAGTATTATGCAAAACTATTGAAAATATTTTTTTTGATACTCCTAACAGTAGTTAATTTATGTGCCAAGTTTAAAGATTTTCCATCAATTTTTACAATTTTGCTGATATTTTGAGTAAAAACTGTGAAAACCCCATGTGTTTTGAATGAAAAATTTCAAGTGCTCGCTAGCACGTGTTAACGTTAACCGATTTCAATGAAATTTTACACACATTTTTTCAATTGCCTGAATCACTTTTATTCCTGTAATATCAAAAGTTTTTGAAAGAATACTACTCCTTCGCCTGCAGCCGATAATAGAAGAAAAACAATTAATACCTGAACATCAGTTTGGATTTAGAAGAAAGCATTCGACCATTGATCAAGTGCATAGGATAACCGACGTAATTGAGAGAGCTCTTGAAGAAAAGAAAATCTGTTCGACGGTCTTTTTGGATGTGTCGCAAGCGTTTGACAAGGTCTGGCACGAAGGCCTCAAATTCAAATTACGACAAGTTCTGCCTGAAGGACTTTATAAAATTCTTAACGAATATCTAGAAAACAGACTTTTTCGTGTAAGACACGGAAATGAATATTCTAACTTCAAAGAAATAGTGGCTGGGGTACCACAAGGTAGTGTTTTAGGTCCAGTTCTGTACCTTCTATTTACACGTGATATACCTCAAACAGAAGACACTATCGTAGCAACGTTTGCTGATGATACTGCAATACTAGCAGTAGGCAAAACGATTAACGAAGCTACGATTAAATTACAAAATGCTCTTAATAATGTTAATGAGTGGACAAAAACATGGCGAATAGCGCTCAATGAACAAAAGTCAGTCCACGTGGACTTAACGTATAAAAAAATAAATAGATTGCCCGTCTTTCTTAATACCGGTCGTGTACCATTTGCGAATGAGGCAAAATATCTGGGAATGACACTAGACGCGAAATTAAAATGGAAGCCGCACGTAAAAAAGAAATGCGAAGAATTAAAAAGTAAATTAAGAGATATGAACTGGCTACTCGGTAAATATTCCAAGCTTAGTATTGATAATAAGTTGATTTTATACAGGCAGGTACTTAAACCTGTCTGGACTTATGGTATACAACTCTGGGGATGTACCTGCGATACAAATTTAAATATCTTACAAACGTTTGAAAATAAATTGCTTAGGTCATTTGTAAATGTGCCATGGTATATAAGAAACGAAGATCTTCACAGGGATCTCGGGATTCCTACGGTTCGAGACGAAATTGAGAGTTTCGCGCGAAAACATAGAAATCGGCTATTAGATCACGCTAATCCAACGATTATTGACATTCTTGACGAGTCGAATTTAGTACGCCGTCTGCAAAGAACAAAACCTTCCGACTTGGTGCGGTGAACACAAAACCGCTTTAAAATCGCGGAATAAGCAGAAACTTTCACCGGAAAGTTACCTGCAACACGTTACTTAACTTCGTTAAAAATAAATTGCTAGATAAGTTTCAACTTAGTTGCAATCGGGAAGTGGAGGTGGTTTTAGTGTAGTAAGAATCTCACACTTCTATGAGCACGCGTTTTCCGGTCCTCATAGAGCCTGATGCAGGTTTTGCACCTACCCACGGACAAAAAAAAAAAAAAAAAAAAAAAAAAACTTTTATTATTGATGAGAATAATTTAAAAATACGAATTACAATATAACTGAACAAAAAAGAAATCTTTAATCGTACGTGTCTTCTCCGTTACCATTAGCTGTCTTCTCCGTTACCATCTTTCATATTTTTTTCTGTTAGTAAAATGAAACTTGGCATTAAACCAAGGATGGTTTTTGATAAATGTTGGTTTTATGAAAGTGTGCAAAACAAAATCAACTTCATATCTTAATGGACGGCGCAGAATTTTTAACTTCAAGGCAATGGTCCGAAATCTCTAAATCGTACGTGTCTTCTCCGTTACCGTCTACTTTTTTGAATAAACTTACTAAATTTCATAATTGTTTGGTGAAACTTCTGTGTCGTGTACTTTGTGATGAATTCTTAAAAACCACTGAGTTTCATAAAAAAATATTAATTTTTTAACAAGAAAAACCTTACTACAAGCGTCCGATTGTCTTCTCCGTTACTTTGGAATGGCCGTATACAAAACTTTTTTCACGCACACCTTTGGAGGCATTTTTTTTTTACAAAAATTTAGTTTTTTGACTAATTTCTATGAAATAACAAGTTAAGAACAAAACACAAAAGAAAGATGTAGAATGTTTGCCAAGCCCACTTTCGAAGGTATTTTTGATAAAATTTCTTTTTTAAATCGTTTCTTAATAAAATGCACGATTGGGACGCATGTACTTGCTCTTAACTTCCAGACACTGCAGGCTTACGAACATTTTATATATGTATAAACATGGAAATTATGAGAGAAAAATGTAGAGAAGCATGAAATACGACATTTAAACTGGCTAAAACAACTCTTTTGACAGTTTGAGGTGAAAAAAGAATACCATCTTATTTCTTGATTGAATATGATTGTATGGAAAAAAAATTTAAATCGTTGGAGCGGTATTTTAAAAAATTAATTTTTCATATATAAAATTCTTAAAACATTTTTAAGAACAAATTTTTGGTATGCAAATCTAAAGTATATATTAATGTGTATACCTACATATTAAAAAAAAATTTGAAAAAAAAATTGTCAACCCGTTTTTGAGATATCGAATTTTCAAAAAAAAAATTTGAAACTTTTTTTTAAGAATCCAGACTTTTTTTTTGAAAATGTTGATATGCAATATTATTTAATCTTACCTCAAATTTGTATATAAGAAAATTTATCTAAATCTGTTGAGCCGATATCGAGAAAATTCAAAATAAAAAAAATCGTTCTATGACAGGTACTTTTAATAGATGCTAAGTGTAAAATTTTATAATTTTTGGTAGTAGATCGTACCAATATATTAAAAAAGTGTAACCAAAATCGTAGGAGTCGTTTTTGAGAAAAAAAAAAATATTTTCCTTTCCAGTTTTTTAACCTTTGTATGGAAGGTGCGGTTATTTTTTCATAAATGTAAAATTTTTTCTAAAACTGTCTTAGAGAGTACTGAAAAACTCTTAAATTTGATTTTCAAAAAAAAAAAAATTGATGCATTTTTTAAAAATACAAAAAATATTTTACTACTATGTACATATATTTTTGAAAGCTTCTGTATAAAAAAAATATTGAAATCAGTCTTACCACTTTGAAGAAAATCGAAAATTAAGATTTGGGAGGAACCATTAATAACCATTTTTTGAAAAATGGTTTCCTACCCAAAGGTAGCCCTTACTAAAAGAAATTTATTGGATTTTTTTTTGAAGTTCTGGAACCGGTTTTGAGAAAAAAGTAATTATGTAAAATTGATAAAACAATTGTATGGCAGGTACCGTTATTTTTGGTTAAAAAAAATGAAAAATATGTACCTAATATTGAAGAAAATCGATCGAGCCGTTTTGGCTGTAGACGAACAGACAGAATTGTGCCACCCACTTTTTGGTCTTCCTTATCATCGTAATGTCATGTTTGATTGTTATCTCGAAATTTTTCTTACACGAATCCAAACTTGCCTTCCTT
Source organism: Dasysyrphus tricinctus (assembly GCA_963921185.1). NCBI lineage: Eukaryota > Metazoa > Arthropoda > Insecta > Diptera > Syrphidae > Dasysyrphus > Dasysyrphus tricinctus. Next base: position 43,381,330 of record OY992531.1, on the reverse strand, counting down.
TATCGCAAGTTAAAAATGAAAAAGATACATACCTCGAATAAAATGTGTAGGAAATGCCTTTTTTAAACATTAGGCGATATAAAGCTTTAACCAAATGCCCACTTTTAAGGAGGTATTGCAAATTTTGTAGAAATTATTTTTTTTTTACCGTTCACCGTTAGTTTAAAAAAAGTACTAAGAACTGACTTTTTGTGGTCTTTTCGTAAATCTTTTTTTTCTTTGCAAATATTGATTGCATGGCTTGCGTTGGATTGCAAATTTTTAGACTTAAAAAAGCATCAATATTCCTGTGAAACTGATTCATCGAACCGTTTTTTCTCACCAAAAATTTCAAAGTCTTACAAACCATCAGGTAAATAAAAAAAATGTATGTCAAAAAAAAATTGAATTGAAGCTGAATAAACAAGGTATCTGATCATTATATTTGATTGACTCAAAAAAATGTATCCATAGAAATGAGGACCTTCAAAAAAAAAAAAAAAAAAATTTTTGTCTCGTCTCATTTTTTGCAATAATGCAATAACGGTACTTCAAAAATCTTTTTTTGCAAACAAATATCAAAAAAAAAAATTAAGCTGTAAAATGCTTTTTGTTTGAAATCAATACGACCACTCGTCACAAAGATACAGCTCTTCAAAAAACACTAACAAAAATGTGTTCCTTTAATTTCGTTGACTAGTGTATTAAATATGCTTCTTTTTTTCTCAAAATCACAGAAGTTTCTTTTATCAATTTTGGGTTCAAAACTTTACACTTAGAAGCTGATTTCATAAAAATCAAGTTTTTATTCAATCACATGACTTTTGTCTGCTTCAGAACCACTGTGCGGGGCGGTGCGGCAACAGCCGTGTGTTTACACCTGATAAGATGCTTTCACGCATCCTAGCAGGGCAGCCAGTGCTTGTGAAATACTTTTATCAGCTTCCATATATGCCTAAATGGGTAAAGCTATTTTCTTCAAGCTGGGCAGAAAGTTGTGATCTCCTCCATTCCTACTAGGTACCTATAACAAACAACAGCACACAGGAATGGTAGAGAGTTTCAAATCAAGAGACCATGGTTCTTGAATCTTGATCTTAAGGGAAGAAATAATGAATCTTTCTCTTTCAGTAAGAACATGCTCCGCTCGTAATAGTCTTTCTTATTTCACGCGCTGCCGCAACGCCGGCCGGCCGCCTACCGCCACCGCCGCACCGTGGCAAACGACTCAAATCTCTTTCTTCCTCTCACGCTAGCGGAAGTAACTTCCATATCAAATAAAAAATTTTATTATTATGTCAAGGTCATGATAAAATATAAATAATATCCATTAATTCGGAGCATTATCGATTTTGATCCTCTCAAAATTTCTTAGCAATAAAAACTCTGCTGCCAGAGTTGTTTACTTCCACATAATAATTCTTATCAACTAAAAAAAAAAAGAAAAAAAAAAAAAAACAGAACAATCCACACGCGTGGAACTAAACAAACTTACCAAAATCTCTCATTTTATTTATTCAAATACAACTTTATGACTCCTATTATTTATTTATTCTTGTCAAACTGTGCCAGCAGCACTCGAGTTGGCGAAAGCGAACAGTATCTGTTGCTCGTAGTTAATTCTTTATCTTAACTTTGTTATCTACTGTGAAATGTATTATTGCCTGCTAGATATGAAATTGTTAACCAACGCGGGTAGATACTCATGTAGCAATTCCCTTAAGACTATGCTTGCCCTCACTATAGTCAGTCACTAATGTCAAGTTTAACTTCATCGACACTAACTTAACTCGCTCTTACCTTCCACTCAATAGCTCAGTCTTTTCTCTTCCCCTGTTCTAAGCACTTCAACGTTACCGCTTCCATCGGCAGCGCGCCGCTGCTTAATTGATAGGATCGGATCGGAACTATCTGAACACAAATTGATTGATCAAATCGAATTAAGAATACGCAAAAAAATAATAAAGTATCTTAGCGCTAGAAGCTGCTATAGGTTTTTCGGATGAAGCCAGTTCTGCGTTATTGGGCCTTACTAATAATCAAATTTAGCAACGAGTTAAATATTTCAGTGAAATGAACCATAATGTTATGGTTCCCAAATAATGAACTATACATGGAATGCTAATTTTTTTGGAGTTCATGCCACCTATAGTTCATTGTTAAGAGTTCAATTCAATATTAAGGTCCATACCATTTATGGTTTATTATTTAGAGCCCATTTCATTATGGTCCATTTCAATGAAATATTTAAGTCTTCACTAAATTTGATTATTAGTAGGGCCCATTGTGTCTCTCTGACCGACCGGTTGTAGTAATCAAAATAAGAATTCACTCTGCGTATCTCGCTCTATTTGTGTTTAGATTCTTTTCGGTGAATAAATCCTCTCTGGTTGGATTGAAGGATTTTTGGATTATTATTGTTGTTTTTTTTTCGGACAAAGTAAGTGCCGGTGTAGTACGTGAAAAGCTGTGACGTTGTTCCAATTTCGTGAAACGATTGAGAAGCAACCAGATTAGAAGATTCAACTTTTTATAATTTTTTTTTTGTTTTTTAATTTAAATATCATAAAGCTTGGGGTCTTTTGGAAGTTCTTTCCGCCACAAGCAACCTTGTGTACAATTTTAAGTTCAGTTCGTTTCGATTGAGTGTTGTGAACCGTGTCGTGTATAGTTTTTGTGTTTCGAGCTAAAATCATCAACAGGTGAGTTTAAGCGATCGGGAATGAGCATTATATTTTTAATTTATTTGCTCAACTGTAATAAATTTGAAATTTTAATACGATTTGGTAAAATAAACTTGTGGCTTTAGTCGATTAAATTTTTAATGTGATTAAAATGAGTTCAAAACCAGAGCAGGGAGTGTTATATTTCGACTATGAATTAACAATTATTTTTAAACCCAACGATTATATATATATATTATTATACCAATAATATTACTCTTTATTGTAATCTGTATCGTTTGTTGTTCGTATTCAAGTGTTATCAGTTTAAAAAAACTTCCACTAAGTGTTTTTATTTTAACTTAAAATGATACCTACTTAGTAGGCCAGACTGTGTGCCAAATAGTGAAAGTTTTGTTTTTGTTTTATTTCACAAAATCAATTTAAATAAATCTGCACCGATATTTTTGTTGTTTAAGATTATTCACTTTTTAACAGATACAACAAAAATAATCAAATACAATTAACCTCCAAAGTTTAATTCACTTATATAAGTCAAAATTCAAACCAGTAAATTAAAATGATAAGCTCATTAAATTTTGATTTTGGCATCATCTTTGAATATGGAACTTATAAGAAGCACGTGGAACTTAATGCATCTCAAACTCAGTGTTGTTTTGTTTCATGTCTTTAAAATAAAACGTAGGTCTATAGATATATTTGTTGCTAATATAAATGAATGCCATTTATATTCAGCAAACATAAAAGCTTTCCAGACTTAGTATGAATTTAATATTAAAATGTTAACCAAATTACTGGTTTTTTGCAAGCAGGTAAATAAATAATTATATAAAAATAATAATAACTATACCAATGCTTAAAACGTCTTTTTTAAAATTGAATAAGAAGTATAAAATAATTTCTTCCAGCTTGATATACATTCAAAACAGACAACCAAGCAATAGAGATATAGAAAGATAGTATGTTAGGTAGATGCGTGATGGAAAAATTCACCTAAGTAAACAATTTTTTTTGCACTGCAAATTTGAGTTTTCCAGTAAGTTTTCTTAACAAAAGATCATTTCTACACTCCTTGAATTATTTATTGCAAGCGCCACACGTTTTCGTTTTAAATGCTTTGAGCAAGAAGTTATTACTTTATACTTTTTAGACTATTTATTTAAGACAAAATTAAAAATATCATGATGAGATTCTGATAGGGACATGATGTATCAAAGTTTAGGTTTAGTTTTGAAGGTCGCGGTTATAATTTTTGCATTGTAAAAATTTCTCAATGAGCTAAGGGGCCTGAAACTTTCGGCAAACACGTTGTCATTTAGTTGTTAGATACATAGATTTAAAAATTTAAGTTTAAGGTCAAGAAACCGTATCCCATCTGCCTTTTGGCTTAAGCATTCACTTCTTACATGCTAGGGGTGAAATTGGGAGTAATTTTTGTAATCAAGTCGCTTGGACACCATCTTGATAAATGGCGCCCAATATGAAGTCGGGTCAGGAAACTGAAATCTCTGCGATTTTTGCGAGGGGGGGAGGGATGTTTTATTTTTGTATTTGTAATTAATTTTTGACATGCCAAGGATAAAAAGAGGATACAAAGTTTAAGAGTTTAAAGTTTGTTGTAATCTTGTTGCTTTGACGCCATTTGGAAAAAAGCAAAATGGTTAAATAAAAAAAAAAATTCTTTATTACTTGGAAAATTTCCATAGTTAAAATAACGATTGATGCCTTCAAAGGTAGGTGAGTAGATGGACCTTAGGGTAAAAAGTCAGTGTTGCCACTTTTTGGGAACATACTTTTTTTTGTTGATGTAGGGTGTGACCTCCACTTTTTTGTATAGTTTTAAATATTTTTAATATGAAAAAGTTGCGGAAACGCATCCAGATGCCAAATGCATGTTAGGAAATAACGGCTGATGTCTTAAAGAACGTTGAGTAGACGAACCATCGCACATTGGAGTATTTGCCTACAAAACTCGGCCAAAAGTCAATTTTTCAAATGTCAAAATTGAAAAAGGAACTTTTTCCAGACAATGGCTAAAATCTCATGGAACAAAAGGCTTCAATATTTTTTTTTAAATTGATCAACACATTTGGCTATGATATTAGTTCAAAGTCACCGATTGAGAATTTATAACTTTTTGTTGTTATCAACATTCAAAACATTCGATACATTTTATTGATTTTTTTTTTTAACTTCTGTGTAATCTTATGACAGTTTTGGTTTGTGTTAGTCAACCACAGATATGTATTGTTATAATTTAGCCTTTTTAACGACAAATATTTTAATATTTATATTTTTTTGTGAATTTTTGTTTGAAAAATGTATAAAAACTAGCAGCTCTTTTTGTTGGTTCTTTTTCATTGATAAAACAAACCATCAAGCTTCGTTTTGAAAACAATATTGGCTGCGGATTTTTGCGGATGTAGTTTTTTTTTTTTTTGTTATATCGTATTCTCACTTTTATGCCCATTTAAACTGACAAATTGCTCTGTTATTCTTCTTTCGGATTGCATTTTGTTTAAATCTTCGGAGTTATTTGGTAATTATTTCTATACACAATGGTTATACAAAGGTTCAAGGATCGATACAAAAAATGGTTGCCACTTTGTTCATTTCTAACAATTTTGGTCATATCCATAGTTTTCTTGTCTTGCAGAAAAATTAAAAAAAACATTTACAAAAATTCATTTAGTCCACTTAGTTCAGAATTACAAAGATTCATTTAGTCGACTCAGTTCGGAATTATAACGGTTAATCGCACGCGAAAATTTGGTACCAATTCAAATGAACGGGAGTCTACAGATATGTTTGCAAATCGTTTACGAGCATGTGTGGAATGTTTTTTTCAAATCCGGCATGGTTCCGTATCTCTTCATAGACTTTTTGTTAACATTTTGAAAAAAGACTGTCGATTTTGATAACTCACCTGCCATACTTCTTCATCATCGTCAGTACACATTTTTGTGAATTAAAAATTACCTAATTATTGGTCAAGACTTGTGAGGCACTAGATCCTGGTTCTCCACGAGCTGTTGCCCTATCAAATTTATTTCACAATTATAAAAAGTGAAATACATAACGCAGTTTATTTTTTGAGAATAAAACACCCTGTGACGAAAAAAATATAAAAATTTACATTTCCAAACTTTTTGAGGGTGATGGTGTTTATAAACAAACATTCTTATTTCTTTCTCAACTGTTGCCGTAGGCCTGAGATGTTGTGTGTATGCTAAGATAAATGGGTAAATTAAATATTAATTGTAATTTAAGGTTAAACCGTGTTGATTTGGCCTCATTTAGAACGGTGGTGCTGATGTCTTAAAATATTGTTTAAGACTGTTTGGTGGATTAACGAAAGTCTTTACAATTGTATCATATATATTTCAAGTGTCAACTGCAAAAGAAGATAAAATAATAACGTCTTCTATGTATATAAAGTTAGCAGGACACTTTTGGAAATTCATGTTAAAAACTATCCTATCATTAGTTGCTAATTAATTGCGAATTAGTTACGCAAAAAAAAAATTAATTGCTTTTTTGGTTTGCGAGAAAATGGGTGTCCTGCTAACTTCATATGAACTTAGCAGGACAACTTTCTCAAAAATGTGTATAAACGATTTAAAAAAAAATGATTTTGAGAACTAATTAATTGCGAATTAGTTACGCAAAAAACAAAATTATAGCATTTTTGGTTTGCGAAAAAATGGGTGTCCTGCTAACTTCATATGAACTTAGCAGGACATTTTTTTCAAAAATAAAGATAATCGAGATGAAAAAATTTGACAATTGAGAACTAATTAATTGCGAATTAGTTACGCAAAAAAAAATTTAATTGCATTTTTGGTTTGCGAGAAAATGGGTGTCCTGCCAACTTCATATGAACTTAGCAGGACATTTTTTTCAAAAATAAAGATAATCGAGATGAAAAAATTTGACAATTGAGAACTAATTAACTGCGAATTAGTTACGCAAAAAAAAATTTAATTGCATTTTTCCTTTGCGAAAAAATGGGTGTCCTGCTAACTTCATATGAACTTAGCAGGACAATTTTCTCAAAAATAAAGATAATCGAGCTGAAAAAAGTTTATTATTGAGAACTAATTAATTGCGAATTAGTTACGCAAACAAAAATTTAATTGCATTTTTCGTTTGCGAAAAAATGGGTGTCCTGCTAACTTCATATGAACTTAGCAGGACAACTTTCTCAAAAATAAAGATAATCGAGCCAAAAAAAAGTTTTTCATTGAGAACTAATTAATTGCGAATTAGTTACGCAAAAAAAAATTTTATTGCATTTTTGGTTTGCGAAAAAATGGATGTCCTGCTAACTTCATATGAACTTAGCAGGACAACTTTCTCAAAAATAAAGATAATCGAGCTAAAAAAATTAGATTATTGAGAGCTAATTAATTGCGAATTAGTTACGCAAAAAAAAAATTTATTGCATTTTTGGTTTGCGGAAAAATGGGTGTCCTGTTAACTTCATATGAACTTAGCAGGACACCCATTTTTTCGCAAACCAAAAATGCAATAAAATTTTTGTTTGCGTAACTAATTCGCAATTAATAAGTTCTCAATAATAAACTTTTTTCAGCTCAATTATCTTTATTTTTGAGAAAGTTGTCCTGCTAAGTTTATATGAAGTTAGCAGGACATCCATTTTTTCGCAAACCAAAAATGCAATAAAATTTTTTTTTTGCGTAACTAATTCGCAATTAATTAGCTCTCAATAATCTAATTTTTTTAGCTCGATTATCTTTATTTTTGAGAAAGTTGTCCTGCTAAGTTCATATGAAGTTAGCAGGACATCCATTTTTTCGCAAACCAAAAATGCAATAAAATTTTTTTTTGCGTAACTAATTCGCAATTAATTAGTTCTCAATGATAAACTTTTTTTTGGCTCGATTATCTTTATTTTTGAGAAAGTTGACCTGCTAAGTTCATATGAAGTTAGCAGGACACCCATTTTTTCGCAAACCAAAAATGCAATTAAATTTTTTTTTGCGTAACCAATTCGCAATTAATTAGTCCTCAATAATAAACTTTTTTCACCTCGATTATCTCTATTTTTGAGAAAGTTGTCCTGCTAAGTTCATATGAAGTTAGCAGGACACCCATTTTTTCCTAAACCAAAAAAGCAATTAATTTTTTTTTTGCGTAACTAATTCGCAATTAATTAGCAACTAATGATAGGATAGTTTTTAACATGAATTTCCAAAAGTGTCCTGCTAACTTTATATACATACGTCTTCTTGAGGTTTATATGGGAAGCGTAATGTAGTGGGTATAATAAATATGAGTAAATGTGTATTTTGTTAATTTTTACTTGCGATATAGGTAGATACTATAAGGCAATAGTTTTGGATTCGTGAAAAAAAATCGAGATAACAACCAAACATGGCATTACGATAATAGAGCAGACCAAAAAAGTGTGTGACACAGTTCTGTCTGTCTGTCTGTCTGTTCGCTTACAGCCTAAACGGCTCGATCGATTTTCTTCAAACTTGGTACATAGTGGTTTTTGGTGATTCTGCCGACATTTTTTTTTTATTTTTTTTTTTTAACCAAAAATATCGGTACCTGCCATACAATTTTTTATCAATTTTACATAATCGCTATTTTCTCAATACAAGCTACCTTTCGGTGGGAAACCATTTTTCAAAAAATAGTTGTTAATGGTATCTCCCAAAAAAACTATTTTTTAACTATCGATTTTTTTTTCAAAACAGTAAGACTGATTTATATTCTTTTTAACACAGAAGCTTTCATAAATTATAAATAACGGGTGATTTTTTAAGAGGTTTAGAACTTAAAAAAAAAAAAACACAAAAAATTCGAAAAAGTGAATGAAATATTTATTTGAATCGATAGTTTGAACCTTGCAATTTAATGTTTAAAGATAATTTCATGCAAATGTTGACCGCGGCTGCGTCTCAGGTAGCCCATCCGCTGAGTCCAATTTTGGCATACTCTTTCACACATATCGGCCGGTATCTCACGAATGAATGCATGGATGTTGGCTTCCAGTGCGTCAATCGAAGCGGGCTTGTCCCTATAGACATTAGCCTTGACATATCCCCACAAAAAATAATCTAATGGTGTCAAATCGCACGTGACCGGCCCGAAACGTGAAATTAACTGTTCACCAAACTCGCCTCGCAATTGCGCCATTGTTTCGCGTGCTGTGTGGCATGTGGCACCGTCTTGTTGAAACCACATATCATGCAAGTCAAGAACTTCCATTTCGGGCAAAAAAAAGTTTGTTATCATCGCTCGGTAGCGTTCACCATTGACAGTAACGCTGCGATTCGCATCATCTTTGAAGAAATATGGCCCAATAATGCCGCTGGCCCATAAACCGCACCAAACAGTGGCTTTTTCGGGATGCATTGGTAGCTGTTGCAATGCTTCTGGCTGATCTTCACTCCAAATGCGGCAATTATGCTTATTTACGTACCCATTCAACCAAAAATGAGCCTCATCGCTGAACACAATTTTTCGATAAAAAAGCGGATCCTCGGCCAGCTTTCCAAGAGCCCATTCACCAAAAATTCGGCGTTGTGGTAGGTCGGCTGGCTTTAGTTCTTGCACCAGCTGTATCTTAAAAGGCTTTACGCCCAAATCCTTCCGCAAAATTTTCCACGTAGTGCTGTAACAAAGGCCTAACTGCTGGGAACGGCGCCGAATCGACATTTCGCGGTCTTCTGTCACACTAGCTGATACGGCCGCAATATTTTTTTCACTATGCACAGTACGTAAACGTGTTGGTGGTTTAATGTCCAACAAAGTAAATTTGGTGCGAAATTTGGTCACAATCTTCCGAATAGACTGCTCAGAAAATCGAGAATGCCGACCATAAAATGGAAGCAGCGCGCGATGAACATTTCGAACCGAGCACGAATTTTGATAGTAAAATTCAATAATTTGCAAGCGTTGTTCATTTGTAAGACGATCCATGGTTAAATTGCAAACCAAACTGAAGCTGTTTGACAGTGACACAAGGTACTAAACACACGTCAGCTGTCAAAACCAGTGTTGCCAAAACCAAACCAGCTAAAAAATCACCCGTTAGTATTGTGTACCAAAATTTTTGAAAAAATATTTTTTGCATTTTTAAAAAATTGTTTCAAAATTTTGTTTTGAAAATCAAATATTTCGAAAACAACACGATCGATTTTTTTGAAACTCGATACTAAAGAGTTTTTAGTAGGTACTCTCTAAAATATTTTTAGAAAAAATTTGACATTTATGGAAAAAAACGGTACCTTCCATAGAAAAGTTAAGAAACCGCAAAGGAAAATATTTTTGTGCTTAAAAACAACTCCTACGAATTTGATTAAACTTTTTTCATATACTTAAATTAGTACGATCTACTACCGAAAATTATAAATTTTTACACTTAACAACTATTAATAGTACCTGTCATAGGACGTATTTTCTTGTTTTGAATTTTCTCGTTATGGCTAAACGGATTCAGATGATTTTTTTATGTATAAATTTCAGATAAGATTAAATAATATTGCATATCAAAATTAAAAAAAAAAGTTTTTGAATTTTTAAAAAAAGTTTCAAATTGTTTTTTTGAAAATTTGATATCTCAAAAACGGGTTGACAATTTTTTTTTTTTAAATTTTGTTTTTATATACGCATAAATATATACTTTAGATTTGCATACCAAAATTTGGTCTTAAAAATATTTTAAGAATTTTATATAAAAAAAGTTATTTTTTTAAAAAACCGTTCCAACGGTTTTAAATTTTGATTCCCATACAATCACATTCAATCAAGAATTAAGATGGCATTCTTTTTTCCACCTCAAACTTTCAAAGAAGTTGTCTTAGCCAATTTAAATGACGTATTTCATGCTTCTCTACATTTTTCTCTCATAATTTCCATGTTTTTATATACAATTTTCTTACACCCGCAGTGTCTTGAACATAAGAGCAACTACGTGCGACCCAGTCGTTTTATTTCCTTAAAACACTTATATTTAAAACGGAACCTACATACTTACTTACTTACTTTGGATTTTTATTTTCCGAGATTCTGAAAATGTAGTGTTTTGTGAATATTTTACGATTGTAACGTAGTGACTTTTTGGAAGAAACAAAATGTAGTTATGACGTTACAGTTATAGCTTGGTGGCAACGCTGGTTCGGATCCATGTTTGTTTACAACGTGTCTCTACTATCTGCAAAACTGGTCTGAGAGCAGAATTTTTCTTATTACACTGAACCTTTTTTTTTGTACATTAAATCTCTCATAAACAGTTTCAATTCAGAGTGCGTGGTCAAAATTCAGTATGAGTTTGTGATCAGACCTGTAAACTTTCAAGTACAAGTACCAGTCAAGTACCAAGTACCTTGTACTTGTACTTGAACTTGTACTTGAAAAAACCAAGTACCATGTACTTGGTACTTGAAAAACACCAAGTACAAGTACTTATTCAAGTACTTTGTTTCAAGTACATGTACTTGGTACTGTAATACTGCCAAGTACATTTTCAAGTACTTTTCAAGTACAAGTCCATTTCTAGTACCTACTTTTCAAGTACAAGTCCTTTTCAAGTACTCTTCAAGTACAAGTCCAATTCAAGTACTTTTCAAGTACCAGTCCATTTCAAGTACTTTTCAAGTACAAATACATCCCCCTATTTCATAGAAATAAAGAGCACGTCCATTTCCATTACGACCTTGAAATTTGACGGGATGGTAGGGCTTTTAATGAATGCAAAGGAAAAATATTAAAATTTGAGATTTTGGATTGAGGAGGCGTGGCATCCACCCACATTATCAGAATTGTTATTAATTATTGAATGGAGCACTTGCGATAATTTAAGGACGATGAAATTCGGTATAACGGTAGTAATTATATTGTTCAAAAAAATTAAAATTTAAAACTTGATATTTTCCGTTCATGGGCGTGGCAGCCACCCACTTTCTAAGAATCTATGGATCATATCGAGATTTAATCAGGGAATAATAAAATATATTTGAATAAACATGAGGGCTTTTGTGCATTGAAAAATTTAATATTTATATTCAAAGGATGTGGTATCCACCCATCACCGTACGGAAATGCTCACTCATGAGCTGCTCATGTGTGAGCAAAACAAAATGATCAATTATGATAGGATCTTGTACCTGAGTAATTAGCTGTAAGCATTTTTATTTTTGCTTGAATTTTGAAAAGTTTCGAAACCCATGGAAGTTCGTTGTTCCTTGAGCGATTGCAATTAAATTGCCGTAGGTGAAAGCTGAAACAGAACTAAAAAACAAAAAAAAATTCAACAGGGTGTTCCAAAAACGTGTTAACTTTGTTGAGTGATTGCAATGAAATTGACACAGGTGAAAGCTGAAATTGAATAAAAAAAAAACAAATATTTTCAACAGGGTGTTCCAAAAATGTGTTAATTTTGTTGTCCCTTGAGTGATTGCAATGAAATTGACACAGGTGATAGCTGAAACTGAATGAAAAAAAAAAACAAATATTTTCAACAGGGTGTTCCAAAAATGTGTTAACTTTGTTGTTCGGTTTTATCGCCCATGTAAGTTGTTCATTGTTGCAAGTACGCGGAACTAGAGGTGTGTCGTCAAACGTTCATTTTATAAGATTCAATCGTTCATATGCCGTTCAGTTCAATGATTAGTTCTTTTCAATTGTTAACTTTTTCAATAATTTTGGTGTGTGTTTAATAATTTTGTATGCGTATAAATTGGGAAAGTTTCGTTCCTTTCAAATCGTTCATTTCTTCAATCATTTGGGTTACGAATAAAATGGGAAAAAAAATTCGTTATTTTCAAACGTTTTTTAAACATTCCCGTGATTTAATGTTTTAAACGACTATTAGAAATTATACCCTTCTATTTGCACACCGTCTTTGATATACTTTGGGGAACTTAAAGACATACACGAGATACTTTAAGAAACTGACCCAAACTCAAGTTTGTTTGCATTCGTTGTGTTCTATTTCAACATGATTTTGATTATTTCCGAAGCATCTCCTTTCTGTTCATTCACTCTACTCTTTTCATTTTTCATAATTTTGAACGAGATTGAAAAATGATTGTATCTCTAACTGAACTTGTGAATGCAATCAATCAATCTTTTTGGTATACGAGTCAAAAAGAACGAATCAATCGATTGACACAGCTCTACGTGGAACAACGAAATTGTAAACGATAACAACGAACAAAAAAAAATAAAATGCACGACTGGGTCGCACGTACTTGCTCTTATGTTCAAAACACTGCGAGTTTAAGAAAATTGTATACACAAACATGGAAATTATGAGAGAAAAATGTAGAGAAGCATGAAATACGACATTTAAATTAGCTAAAACAGCTCTTTTGACAGTTTGAGGTGAAAAAAAGTATGCCATCTTAATTCATGATAGAATGTGATTGTATGGCAAAAAAAATTTTAAAATCGTTGGAGCGGTTTTTTTTTAATTAATTTTTTATATATAAAATTCTTAAAACATTTTTAAGAACAAATTTTGGTATGCAGATTTAAACTATATATTTATGTGTATATGAAAACAAAATTTGAAAAAAAATTGTCAACCCGTTTTTGAGATCTCGAATTTTCAAAAAAAAAGTTTGAAACTTTTTTTAAAAATCCAAAAACTTTTTATTTGAAATGCAATATTATTTGATCTTATCTGAAATTTTTATATAAAAAAAATCATTTAGATCCGTTAAGCTGATAACGAGAAAACTCAAAATAAAAAAATACGTTCTATGACAGGTACTACTAATAGTTGCTATGTGTAAAATTTTATAAGTTTTTGATGGTAGATCGCACTAATTTTAGTATATGAAAAAAGTTTAATCAAAATCGTAGGAGTAGTTTTCAAGCAAAAAAATATTTTTTTCTAAAAATATTTTAGAGAGTACTAAAAAAGTCTTAAATATCGAGTTTCAAAAAAATCTATGATGCCGTTTTCGAAATATTTGATTTTCCAAAAAAAATTTTGAAAATTTTTTTAAAAATCCAAAAAATATTTTTTCAATAATATTGGTACACAAAACTATTAACATTTTTTGGAAGCTTCTGTATAAACAAAGTAATTGAAATCGGTCATACCATTTTGAAGAAAATCAAAAATTAAAAAAATGGTTCCTTGGGAGGTACCATTAATAACCATTTTTGAAAAATGGTTTTCCACCCAAAGAAAGCCTTTACTAAAATAAATTTATTGAATTTTTTTTAAGAAAGGTTGTCGAGCCGTTTTTGAGAAAAGTACGATTATGTAAATTTGCCAAAAAAAAAATGTATGGCAGGTACCGTTATTTTTGGTTCTAAAAACAAAATGAAAAAACGTGTCGGCAGAATCACCAAAAACCACAAAAATGCACCAAGTTTGAAGAAAATCGATTGGGCCGTTTAGGCTGTAGACGAACAGACACACAGACAGACAGACACACAGAATTGTGCCACCCACTTTTTTGGTGTTCTCTATCATCGTAATATCATGTTTGATTGTTATCCCAAATTTTTTTTTTGCACGAATCCAAAACTTGCCTTATAGTACCTATAATCGCAAGTAAAAATAATATCATTCATACCTACATAATTCGAAGAAAAATTAAAAAAGAAAAAAAAAATTGATTAAGTTTAGAAAAATTTTGTTTTTGAAAATTTTGGAAAAAACTTTTTTACCAATTTTATTTTGATTTTTGGGAACGGGCACATTCCAAGATCACGAATATGCATTTTATAAGTGGCTAGTACGCTTAGTTTATCCGCAAATCAAGTTTAAAAGTGTCAACTTTGATGCCTCTAAGACGCTTAGTTTAGCCGCAAATCGCGTTTAAAGATATAAGGCGAATTTTCGTATAATGCGATGCATCAATTGAGTGTTAATGTCAAGTTTTCTTGAACAACAGTACAGTACAGTACAGTATCATTCATATTTCGAAGAAAAATTAAAAAACGAAAAAAAACTGAGAAAAGTTTAATTTTTGATTGAAATTTTCTAAAACAAAATACATATTTTCATTCATATTTCGAAGAAAAATTAAAAACCGAAAAATAAAAATAAAAAGTTTAATTTTTCATTGAAATTTTCTTCAAAAAATGTTGTTTTTTATATTTTTCAAAAAAGAAAAATGTCCAAAAAATTTATATTTCTATATAATTTTTTTCAAAAAAAAATCCCACCTGTGTCCAGACCCACCTCTGTCCAGATCCAGACCCACCTCTGTCTTCTTTTAGACTACCGTTCCCCATCACCCAAACCGAAAAAAAATTCCCACCTGTGTCCAGAATCCAGGCCCACCTATGTCCAGCCAGAACAATCAACGAATTGTACTTGAAAAGTACTTAAAATGGACTTGTACTTGAAAAGTACTTGAAGTGGACTTGTACTTGAAAAGTACTTGAAATGGACTTGTACTTGAAAAGTACTTGAAAATGTACTTGGCAGTATTACAGTACCAAGTACATGTACTTGGAACAAAGTACTTGGAAAAGTACTTGTACTTGGTGCTTTTCAAGTACCAAGTACATTGTACTTGTTTTTTTCAAGTACAAGTACAAGTACAAGGTACTGGGTACTTACAAAGTACTTAAGTACAAATGTACTTAAGTACTTTACAACTCTGTTTGTGATTAGCCATTGACATAATCCCAATCAAGACTCTTATTTGCAAACAAATTAAAAGAGAAAAAGTCATCATAACACAAAATGTTTGGATTTTTTTTTTGTATCTACTTCAAAATTTAATTTTTTGAGTTGTGACGTTATAAATCTCAAAGTGCGATGTGTATTTGATAAAAAATGTATAAACATACTCTTATTAAAAGGTAGGTGGATTTAAAAATAAAAAATTATTGCGATAAAAAAGTGTTTTTTATCGCTTTAATTTGAGTCGATGAACAGTAGCAATAACTTTAGTGCATATGCACGTGTGTGAAATAAATTTTAAAAAAGATTAAATTAAATTTAATAAAAATAGCATTCAATGGTCTTGAGTCCACAAAATTGGCATTTGTTGATATTCCCTCACTATAGACACTGATGAGCCAACTTGACCAACTTGCTGGTAATATACCCAAATTTTTGTGTGACTAAAGGCTATTTTGAACCAATGATTCAACAAGTCCAATTAAATAGTTCTAAAGTCTACTTTCAAATAAAATTATACTTTTTCCACAAAATTCTATATGTACGAGTATGCATGGACAATTGTACATATTTGCTTACATTAGATAACGTTTTCTTTTGAATACAAGAAGAAAAGTAATAATCAATTTTTACTAAACATTTAAGATTTTCTTTCAACCAACCATTTAAATTAATTTGAGAACAATAGATACTATACCAAAATGAATCATTGAAAAAAAAACAAAATAATTTGATATTATTGATTTCTTATCAAACAAAATCAAAAATATATGTGTGACCCCTGAATTTTGTTTGCTTTTATTGAAATTATCTTCAATGTCAATTTTCGATTATCATTTAATTAATATATTGCTGTGGAAAAGTCCCATATTAAAGAAAAAAACAAAACAAATAGACGGTGTTTATTTTAGAGAATTACATACAATATAATTTCGAAAATGTTAACTCAACTCACTTTTCTGGACATTTTATTTCGAATAGTTTTGAAATGACGCTCTTTAAGGAAAATATTATAGTTACGTGTTGTTGGAGGTATTTACTCCTATCACTGATGATCCTTTAGTTCAAAAAAGTGGGTTTCGTAGTACCCTTCATTTGTCTGTGCGTCTATACGTTTGTGCGTCTATGTCTATGCGGCGTCTGTACATCCATAGTAAATCGAGCTAAAACTCAAACGGATGGTCTTGGTACACAGTGATTCCCTAGAAACAAATAAGAATTTTAATTTTAGCTCATCTAGAACAGGCACATAGCTGCCAAACAATAATTTTGGCTTTATAAAATTTTCTCAAAAATGGCTGAGACGATTTTAATTAACCTTCATTCCTGTAGCATCATAGGAGGTTATATGTGATAAAATTTAATTTTTCGTTTTTGGGAACACAAAAATTGACACAATGGAATGGAAGGGAGGGAGGTGTGAAAACCAATTTTGGCTATCACGATTATCCTCGAAGTTGCATTCATATTTTTCTTTTGATGCACTGTTTAATCACAAAGGCCCCAGTTGTGGACTGCAAGACCTTGATTTTCTGAATAGACTTTAATGAAGCTTTCGTAGCCTATACTTCTTTTATTGCTATCACACACACCCAAAATCTGCTGTGGGCTCTTAGTCTATTAGTTCTTTTTGATTTTTGTATGAAAAAGAAATATCAGTTAGAAAATGGATTTCCTTAGTATTTTTTAACAACTTTCAAAAATAGCTATTTGACATTATTAAAAATAAACACATTCTTTATGTCTTCAACTCCTAGCCAAGTAATAGCCCTGAAAAAAGAGCTAGTTCGTATGATCTAGTCGCGTATTTTTTTTTTTAATAATAACAGAAAATGAGTTTGATTGAAATTAAGTATAGAATGGTTCCCTAGAGAGAGCATTTTTGACTTTCATTTTTTCAATAATATTCTGATGAAGACTTAATAGTTTGCCATTTATCAACATATGTGTATAGATACGTAACAAAAAGAGCACGGCTTGAAGGTAATTCCATTTGCAAGATCAATCGGAATCCTTAAAATAAAACACAAGACTCTATCTACTTTTGTAAGGGCCTAAATATTAACACAGGCTTTCAAATAGCGGTTAACTTTTGGACACGAAAATACAAGAGTGTTTTAGGCTTTAGGTTATAAAACAAGGCCCGAATATTTTTTTGTAAAAAAATCAAGTAAGAACATTTTAAAATGGCCTTGTTTTCTTGATTTCTTAAGCTGGCCACACACGACAGAGCCAACGAGCCAAATGGACCCGGGCCGGTCGTATGTGGGGTGGATCGGCCACCAACCAACCGAGCCAAATGTATCGGATGGCTCGGTCATAGCCCAGCTTCAGGAGTTGTTTATTTACTATTGGCTGAAGTTGAAAGTAGTAGAAATTTTGGTTGCGTTCGTGTACTCTTACAAGGTTCTCTCTGAGAGAATTGCATCTTGAATTTTCAACATTTGACAGACTGACAAATTTGGCAGAGAAAGTACACGAACAAACCTTAAACCTTATTTAACGTGTTTATTAATATAAACTAAATGGGGTCAGATGAGGACTTTAAAATAACTAAGCTTTTCTCGGAGACTATCCGATGTAAATCTTTAAAAGTATAGTGGAAGAATATAGCTGAACATACTTGTTTTTCTTCAAGTGCCTTTTCCACAACATCCGTAATTCGATGCACATAGTCTAAAGTTGAATGTTAAGTTCTAAAACCAAACTCGGAATTAGTCTTCTTTCTTCTCTTATTTTGCTTAGCCTTTTCAGAGTAGTTTTTGGGAACCTTTTGTCATGATTAGTATAAGCGATATATGTAGGTCTGTAGGATGTTACTTCTATTTGGTGGCTTACATTGTTTAGGTATAACAACGACTTCTGCAATTTTCCAATGATGTGGCACATTTCTTATAGTTTAAGGCATGCGTTTATTATAAATTGGAGTTTTTGAAGGCCCTGGTGATTTTTTGTAAGACAACTTATGTGACACATGCTTCTTACTTTTTTAAGCGTGACAGAAGGAATTTCACGTGTCGTTTATATCAACAAACTGTAAAGGATCTGTAGCAGTATCTTTTGGGAATTGCTTAAAGACATTGGCGAGATGTTGAGCGAAGAGATCAGCCTTTTGTTTTGGGTTTCCGATCCATTTAACGTCTTGGGATTTTAGTGGTGGGTTTTGTGTCTGGGGTCTTTTAAGGCGCTTAGCTGCTTTCCATAAGGAGTATTCGGTAGAAGCATCTGTCGTCAGACTTTTCAGGAATCTACTAAGTGAATCGTTTTTGAACTCATCGAAAAGATTTGAACTGAATTTTGGAGATGAACATAAGTTCTTCCGGGAAAAAAGTGCTACTTTTGTACAGTAAATAATCTCGATTTGTTACATAACCTCAAAAATAGTGAAAAAGAAGTTTTTCTTATCATTTTCTAACGGGAATTCGGATGACAGCTTTGAAATTAAAATCAAAAAGTACCTTTAGAATGACTTTTACTTCTTTGTTTCCAAAATCATGTAAGGCTACTGTGTTATGGTTGATTTCAATATTTCATTGGTTCAAAAAAACGCGGAAAAAACTTCAATTATACTCTTTTTGAAACTAAAAATTCCCGTGTCACATATGCTGTGCTGATACACAGCTCACGGGCATACCTTTCAATTTCTTCATCAACGTATTTAATATGTATAATGTAAAATTTTTGGATTAAAAAACATATCTCATTTTCATTCTTTTCAACATTTTTTTGGCATCGACTATTTTATATCTAAAACTCATTGAAGCTTTTTTTTCAACAGATGTATACTACATACTCGTATTATTTACATTCCAAGGTTTTATTTTGAAATTTCTTATTCCTTGTACTACCTATTCATAGGTATCTGCTTAATCTTTTATGAATACATCACGTGTTTCATAAATCCAACATTAATATAATAAATTTTTGTTATTAATATTTACCAAGAGTAAATACAGATTTAAAACATTTGTTTATATCTTAAGCACTAAACTAATAAAAAAAAGCCTGATATCTAATCTACGTATTAAAAAATTTGGAATCACGTTTTGGACTGGAATTTTTGACGCAGTAGGTGGTACATAATGTGATTACTGATTGAGAATAGTTTTGGGAAAATTCGAAAATAAATAAGATATACAACTTCTCATGAACTCTGTCTCTATCAGGCCAAATTTTTGTTGATTTGTTATACCTAAATATAACTTATTTTGAAGTGGGTATTTTACGAATAGAAATACATTGTACCTATATAAGGCGTGTTTTATTGGAAAAAACTATAGCTAGCACAGTAAAATTTCCCTCGGTTAACAACAACAACCCCAAAAGTGTCGATATATAAGGCAGTATAAAAGTGAATATAAAAGTTGAGATAAAGTTTCGTAAAGTTGAAACTAAGGCGGCGCTGAACTAAGTTATAAACAAATATTCCTTACTTGGAGGTTGGTAGCCTTTGCTTTTATGTAAAGATTTGTTCGAAATTTTAATGGCGCATAGTTTTGACATTAAGTGGCATGTCTGCCAACCTTCAGAAAAAATACAAAGTGAATATAGAAGTGAGTTTAGCGTTTTATTGGTGCTTGCATTGCTGCGCTAGCTATAAATACCAATAAAACGCACCTATAGTTATAAATTTCATGGAAAATTGCCTTTAGCAACAAGTTATATTCACCGCATAATTTATAGGACAAAAAAATATATTTGTTAGACCACATAACTTTATATACATATGGACTCTTTTGATTCATTTTTGTAATAATAAATGAAATATTTATTCAAAGTTATATTAAGAAAACATCATTTTCAAAGGGATTTGGTAATATTTTACCTGTCGTTGTTACATAAAAGAATAACCTATATATTTTTTTTTTGGGTGTTGGTTTTTGGTCTCATTAATTAGATCCAACATCAAAAGATACCCTACCTAAAGTCATGTGCCACGCGTCTAGATTTTACCAACATAAATATTTCAGTTTCATATAAACATCCACATCATCCCGCTCTCAGTCTTTGAATGGGAATATTACGTACTACAAATAGACATTGATAGGAATTCGGGGTACTTTTGATATGTTATACAGAGGATGAAATTCCACGTTGATGCAAATCTCAAAAATGTATGAATATTAATCTATAACGACCCTTTATGATTAATGGAAATTTCTATGGGTTCACTGGATTTTAGTTGATAGGAAATTGGATTTTATGGACGAACTTTCAGATATTATTCTTTTTACTTAATCTGAGGCTTTACTTAATACATCTGTTCATAGAACTGGAAGGAACTTGAAATACTGTGTTAATACCTTAAGGTTGAGTTAGAAAACATTAATAATAAATTAATATTGTTTAGCAATTAAATACTTTTTTTTTTAAATAAAATTGAAAAAAAACTAGAATCTTGAAAAGAAAAATCTTTTCTCTTAAAACGGATATTCCCTATACACTGTTTTCTTCATTAAATTATTTCTCTAGGATGCAATAATAAATATGTAGGTACCTGGATTATGTTCAGGTACCTACTCGTATATATTTAAAAATAAAAACAGAATACTTTTCTAGAAAATTAATTTAAATATAAAAACAAACATGCGGCTCTCTCATGGGAGGGATACGGATAGGATTAAATTTATTTTAAGTTAAAACTTAAAAGTTTCGGTAAACATCATAATACACAATGGAATAAGTTTTGTGTGTTTATGATTAGGATGCATAATTTAATACAAAAGCAAATTCAATTTGCATGATATATTATCATAGGTACTTTAAGGTTTTGAACTTATTTATTTTAATTTTTTTTTCAATGTAATATAAACATTTAATGAAGTTTCTAAATATTGTCAGGAAGGTATATGCATTCGTTGCAAAAATATAAAAAAAACTTAACGTAAGCTTAACATTTAAATTAATTTTCTTATATTTGATATCTTGTTGAAATATAAACAGTACTTCAAAAATACAAGCAACATATGTTTTTGATAGCTGGTTTGATTTTTAGAGTTTTTTAAAAGTCGGTCAACGTTGTTATCTTGAGTAATAAGAAAAGAAAAAAATGGATATTCTTTATTTTCTTTTTTGTAACTTTGGAATATTTCATATAAATTTTGTATTTTGATTTCATGTTATTGAGTGGTTTTATAGTCTAAGAGCCCACAGCAGATTTTGGGTGTGAGTGATAGCAAAAAAAGAAGTATAGGCGTCGAAAGCTTCATTAAAGGCTATTCAAAAAATCAAGGTCTTGCAGTCCACAACTGGGGCCTTTGTGATTAAACAGTGCATCAAAAAAAAAAAATATGAATGCAACTTCGAGGATAATATTGTTAGCCGAAATTGGTCTTCACCCCTTCCTAGATAAGCTCCTCGGATCACATATCACGGAATCTGAGACCATTTGAGTGTATAGTGCGCTCTACC
Source organism: Dasysyrphus tricinctus (assembly GCA_963921185.1). Taxonomy (NCBI): domain Eukaryota; kingdom Metazoa; phylum Arthropoda; class Insecta; order Diptera; family Syrphidae; genus Dasysyrphus; species Dasysyrphus tricinctus. Next base: position 43,359,625 of record OY992531.1, on the reverse strand, counting down.
GGGCCGTTTAAAAAATTCAAAAATCTAAGTGAAAGACGGTTTTTTTAAACAGTCTGGCAGGGTGAACTAAACACCCCAGTTGTGGACTGATTTTTTGAATAGCCTTTAATGAAGCTTTCGACGCCTATACTTCTTTTTTTGCTATCACTCACACCCAAAATCAGCTGTGGGCTCTCGGTCTATTAGTTTTAGGTAAATAAGAATTATAAATTACAAAAATTATCTACTACTTTAAATCAATAAAACAAAACACACACCTTTTTATGAACAGTTTTTGATATTTGATTAGAGCTACAAGAAAATCATGAAAGATCGCGAGCATATATGAACCATAGTCTTGTACCTCATATGCAAAATTTCAACTGGACCTTTTTGCACGTTTTGGAAAAATTGAAATTTATTAAAAAAAAAACGTGGTCCTGGCGTCTTTAAGGGCAAATCTACTACTGGTATTGAGTTATTTCATTTCTCAAGCAAGTAAATTCTTATATCAAGTTAAATATGTTTTTTACCATATTGACTTTCAAGAAAACCGACCACTTCAACGCCACTTTTTTGTGTAAGTAAGTGGGAATAAGCTGTTGTTATTTTTGATTTTCTCAAAAACTAAAAGGCATTTAAGAATGCCATGTTATGGTTAAAAAATTAGTTGACAAAAAATAATTTTGTTCTCGAAATTTTAAATTTGGAAATAGTTAAAAAACAAAATATTCACCTAAAAACTGTATTTAAAACCAAAATCGGAGAATTGGTGTTTGACTCTAAAAAAGCTATAGTATGATTGTTTTTTCTATTGTAAATAGCTTAATAAAAATAAAAACTAATTTGGTTTAATTCAAAATATTGGCGTCCGCTTACTTTTTTTCTACACACTTTTACATGAAATATATTACTGAAAAAGTTTATAGCATATACCAATCCAACATAAAATCACAAATATATTACTGGCTGAGTTACTTTCAAAAATTGGTTCGTAAGCTTTATGCATCCAGTGTTGTAATGTATTTTATTTAAAAATTGAAGTATAAACCCTGTAAATATAAAATCTGTAGTTTTTGTTTACCTTAATTCCTTTTTTTGTTATTTTTTTCAAAATACTTACACCAAGGATTCAGAAACATCCTGTATACCATTTTTTATAAATCTACTATTTTTAATACCTTGAATTTTCTTTTAGTAAGAAAAAAATTATATTAAAGTTATTATATCCTTATGCTTTCGAAAGTTATGATTTTTGCTACGAAAAAAAGTCATTTTGAGCCACCGTGCATCGTCGTTATCTTTCCAGCGTAGCGTCGTAAAATATATAGTGTTCTATGAACGTTGCATGAGTGCAACAAACTGCTTGCGCAGTTGTGGTAAACGCTTTGGTAAACTAATCTGCGGATTTTTTTTTAATTCTCAAAAAACTAATCGATTTTTTTATTTAATTAATCTCTTTAAAATTTTATCCTTATACTACGTTTGCTCCGAACACTCAACCGAAATTTAATAAGATTTACCTCAAATCTTCTTTAAATCCCCAAGATTTACCATGCGAATTGTTTTCGTAAATCTACAAGAACAAATCAAACTAACCTATTCTTATATGGCACTGAAGGATTCATTCGTGGCTGGATTCTATTGTTTGACACAAAAGAAACCTTCCATCTCACTTCCACTTCAGAAGAAAAAATGAAATCCCTTTTGATTTTGAAGTGTGCTGTTAGAGTAAATTTTCTTTTTAATCTTTTCATCCGGTGGAAACACCACATAAATCTTTTTCCTTAAATCCCAGATTATCTTTTGTTGAAAACGTAGTATTACTGAGCCATTGGAGTATATCTGTTTTTTATTCTCTTCTTTTTTGTTTTGCTTGCTACTTCTTACGATTATTTAGTTTTTCTTGTAAAAATTGGAATTCTAGGAAGAAAACATAAACTGAATGATATTAAAATGAAAATTGTTGTCATTGATAGAAATGTCAAAACCAATGAGTGTATTCAGTGAATTAAAAGTGGTGCCAAATTGTTGAATGCGTTAAGGATATGTTAAGAGGAAGAAAAGTGTTTTTTTATTTCCTCCAAGATTCGATTTGGGCCATTTAAAGGGTTGGATCATACTGAAATTGTTGTCGGCAGATTTAGAAAAAGAACACAATTTCCGATAAATAGCCCAATCTGGCAAGCCTGGTTGGCACATAAAATAGCACCATTAAAAAGAATTTCCACTTTCAACATCTTGGACAAAAATTCGCCTCTGGACCTTTGGCACCTCATATGAGGGAAATTTGATAACAAATATCCCATCTAATTGGTCAGAAAAGGTCAACTGGTCCCAGAAATGGGTCACCCCTAGATAACTTCTAATTACGGCTTAAACTTTCTCAAGGTCACTCAAGGTCACGCGCGATTTTTGGCACCTCATTTAAGGGAAATTTGCCAAAATTTTATAACATCCGAAAGATTTCTAGATTGTGATAAAAGGTCAACTATTTTCAGTAATTGGTCAGCCATAGATTTTTTTCTATGAATTTTTGAAGTTCGTTTCAAGGTCACAAAAAAAACTTTTGGCACCTCATTTGGGTCATTAAAAAAAAAAAGTATGCAATTTGAAAGGCCTCTTCGCGGTTGTTAAAGGTCAGCTATTTTCAGTAATTGGTCAGCCATAGATTTTTTTTTATGAATATTTAATGAATTTAAAAAAAATTTCAAGGGCAAAGCCATTTTTGGCACCTCATTTTAGGGAAATTTGCCAAAAAGGTGTACCATCTGAAAGATCTCTAGATCTATATAAAAGGTCAGCTTGTTTCAGTTATTGGTCAGGTATAGTTTTTTTTTAACGAATTTTTAAAAATTTCAAGGTCATAGCGATTTTTGGCACCTCATTCATGGGAAATTTGCAAAAAATTTAATACCATCAGAAAGGTCCTGAGAACTATACAAAAGGTCAGCTAGTTTTGTAATTGGTCAGCCATAGGTTTTTTTGATTGAATTTTTAAATTATTGTTCAAGGTCACTAAAACTAGCTGACCTTTTATATAGTTCTCAGGACCTTTCTGATGGTATTAAATTTTTGCAAATATCCCATAAAAGAGGTGCCAAAAATCGCTATGACCTTGAATTTTTTAAAAATTCATTAAAAAAAATCTATACCTGACCAATAACTGAAACAAGCTGACCTTTTACCACCGTGAAGAGGCCTTCAAATTGCATACTTTTTTTTTTTTTATGACCCAAATGAGGTGCCAAAAGTTTTTTTTGTGACCTTGAAACGAACTTCAAGAATTCATAGAAAAAAATCTATGGCTGACCAATTACTGAAAATAGTTGACCTTTTATCACGATCTAGAAATCTTTCGGATGGTATAAAATTTTGGCAAATTTCCCTTAAATGAGGTGCCAAAAATCGCGCATGACCTTGAGCGACCTTGAGAAAGCTTAAGCCTTGATTAAAAGTTATCTAGGGCTGACCAATTTCTGGGACCAGATGACCTTTTCTGACCAATTAGATGGGATATTTTTTTTATCAAATTTCCCTTATATGATGTGCCAAAGGTCCAGAGCCCAAAAATGCTTGCCGAAAAATTTACAATTTGTTGTAAGAGATTTTCCATACGACGCCCGTTGTACATTCCTTACGGTTCTGATGTTCAATAACCAAGGAAACCACTTTAAATTGAAAAATTAAAAATAGTCAAGTCATTTAAGCTTTTTGCTTCGGAAAAAAACGGCGAAACGTTGAATTTTGTGACATCGCCTCCTCAGGGCATTCTAAGAAAACTTTAAAAAGTCCCCATCGATATAAGCAGCGCTAACAATTTCACGGGGGTCAAAGGCCCCCCAGATGGTTTTAAGGAATATCTCCCGAACGGTAACTCTTACAGACAAAATATCAAGCACTAGGTTGAAGCTTGGAAAATTTAAAGGCTAAGTTAAGAAACAAGGTACTTGAGATACATACAAGGTCGAATGTGCCAAAGTAAATTTTGTCCGGTTTCTATTCAATTGGCGCAGAAAATACCCGATGTTTTCTTTGTATTAAAACAAAGAGCATATAAGTATGTTGGTAGAAAAGATATAACTCCAGTATTCATTGTACCTATATGCATTGTTTTCAATAAAACAAGAAAGCTCTTTCATTAACCTACCAAAGCATTAAACCACTTTTAATTATGAGAATAACAATTATTTCTATTTAAGTTGCTAACAGTGTGAAATGGAGTATTAAAATTTATTTTACTACCCCAACAAACCTGTTTGGAAAAAAATCACTCAAAAAGTGTCTGTAGTGATGACAATCAATCAGAAGAGTATTCTTGCATATTTAAATTAATATTTTTGTGAGTTTCAAAAATAAATAAATTGGAAGCTTTCCAACATCAATTTTAATGTGAATCATTTCAGTTGTGTTGTATTTAAAAAAAAAAATTAATGAACAAAAAAAAAAAAAAAAAAACAAATCGAATCGAATAATAAACGTAACATTTTGGAAAGAATTCAAAGCTGATATCGATTCAATTAATTAATGCATATACATGTGATATACCTACAAATCGTCATGAAGTTAAAATTTGTCCTCGAAATCAATAATATAATATCTACTTGAAAGTTCATTGAGTTTTATTTTACGAAAGCTGATCAAAAATCAAAACTTTCCAAGAAAAGATAATAATACAATTTTGTTTGTTATAATAACTGGTTCATAAAAGGAAGTCGTGGAAGTGCGTACCGAGTATTAAGTACATTGACTTTGAACGAAACATACAAGTCAAATGGAATTGATATTTTTGCAATGCAATGAATTATAAAATAAAAACAAGAATATTAAACCACTGATAAAATTTTATTAAATCACTGCTACTAAGTAGGTATATATTACACAATGTATCTCAATAATTCATCAATATGCTAATGCCAAATACTTATTGCTTAGTTTGGATTTGATAATGAGTATCAGTTCATTAATGAAACAATTGGAATGTCACTCGTTTTAATAAATAATCCAAATAAAGATGATGTCAATTAAAGTGACAAGGTGTATATATGATTATTTGCATAACTGTTTGAATAAAAAGAGCACCACTCGTTGATATTTATCTTACTCGTATGGTGCGTGGGTTGAATTATTTGATTTACCTTAGATCTAACATTGTTTTTTCGACGGAGACAAAAGTTGAAATATTTATCTGGACAATATTTCACGTGTACTTCTATTAAAAGAAACTAACGTAAGGACTGCTATACAGTCAAGCGATCAGCCAGCGTTGCCACTTAAAGGAATTGGATTTTTTTGTGTAAACTTAACCTTCAATACTTCTTTAGTTTTTTTTTTTACATAAAATGCATTAAAATGTCTGTGGTGCAAGGTGGTGTAGGTTAACCCATAGAAACAAAGATTGTATCTATACCAACCAATTCTGACGGAAGGGGCAATTTTTTACAAAATTAATTAAAATAGAAAAACAAATATTAAAAAAATAAAATGCACGACTGGGTCGCACGTACTTGCTCTTATGTTCTATTGGCTGAGTGTTTAAAAAAATTGTATATAAAGATATGGAAGTTATAAGACAAAATGTTAAAAAGCATGAAATACTATATTCAAATCAGCTAAAACAACTCCTTCTTCTTAGCCCAAAGAAACATCGATTGGCAAGAGTAATTCTTCGTTTGATCTCAGCACTGGTATCGTTCGCTGAGTTTATACCGGATCCTATGTAGACAAAGTCTCTGACCACCTCAAAATTATAGCTGTCTATAGGGACGTTCTGTCCGAGACGTCGGTGTTGGGTGTTCTTTCTTGTTGACAGCATATATTTTGTTTTGCTTTCATTCACTGTTAGACCCATCTTCTTGGCTTGCTTCTCAATGCTCACAAAAGCACCACACTGAGGGAAAAAATGCAATTTAAAATCTAATAGAAAATATTTGATTTAAAGTTGAATAATATTCAATAAATCATATTTAATTTCAAGTTGAAAGCCTGTTGATTTAAATAGGCAACGTAGATTTAACAAAGCCAACTTAGTTTCAAAGCGAAACGTATTCAATTTGACATAGAAATCAACTTTTCGAACATTTAAAGTACACTCAACGTAGTTTCAAAGTGCAAGATGCTAATATTTTTCGAAATCGAATTTTAAATTTCCATGCACGTACTTTTAAAGTGTTGCATAGTTAGGCCAACGTAAAAGTCAGATTTTTTAATTACTTTTTAATTTATATTTTAGCTTAATATATAGAATTTCGAGAGCGCTTCGTAATTTCACGAAGTATCTACAAAACATTTGTGAGCAAAATTAACGCGCACTCAAAATTCACTTACATTTAATCAAAAAAAAAATATTACTTTTCTCATATTTATTTTTGTCATTTGCTTAATGAACTAGTTTTAGGGATGGGCCAAACTGCTAGTTTGCAATATCTGTTACTGATGTTATTGCTACTTTTCAATAACAGTTACAAATACCTGTTACTGAAATAACAGTTAAGGAATAAAAGTCGTTGAAATATAGGAACAAAAATGGACGTTATAGCTCTTATTAAACTCATAAATGAAAGTGTTTTCTGCTAAATAGTGATTCCAATTTTATCAACCCCCATTGCCGTTGCAAAATGTTGTTTAAGTTTTGTTACTTATTTTGCTTAACTGCTATTATGCTTAATAGTGATTTCAATGATATCGTGTAGACTCGAAATCTTACTGCAATTGCAAATAGTCGTCTTAATTTTGTTGCTGATTTTGCTTAACTGTTATTCTGCTTAAAAGCGATTTCAATGATATCGTGTAAACTCAAAATCTCACTGCAATAACAAAAAGTCGTCTTAGATTTGTTGCTGATTTTCCTTAACTGTTATTCTGCTTAAAAGTGATTTCAATGATATCGTCTAAACTCGAAATCTCACTGCAATTGCAAATAGTCGTCTTAATTTTGTTGCTGATTTTGCTTAACTGTTATTCTGCTTAAAAGCGATTTCAATGATATCGTGTAAACTCAAAATCTCACTGCAATAACAAAAAGTCGTCTTAATTTGTTGCTGATTTTCCTTAACTGTTATTCTGCTTAATAGTGATTTCAATGATATCGTGTAAACTCGAAATCTCACTGCAATAGCAAAAAGTCGTCTTAGTTTTGTTGCTGATTTTGCTTAACTGTTATTCTGCTTAAAAGCGATTTCAATGATATCGTGTAAACTCAAAATCTCACTGCAATAACAAAAAGTCGTCTTCGTTTTGTTGCTGATTTTCCTTAACTGTTATTCTGCTTAAAAGTGATTTCAATGATATCGTGTAAACTCGAAATCTTACTGCTATTACAAATAGTCGTCTTAATTTTGTTACTGATTTTGCTTAACTGTTATTCTGCTTAAAAGTGATTTCAATGATATCGTGTAAACTCGAAATCTCACTGCAATAGCAAATAGTCGTCTTAGTTTTGTTGCTGATTTTGCTCAACTGTTATTCTGTTTAAAAGTGATTTCAATGACATCGTGTAAACTCGAAATCTCACTGAAATTGCAAATAGTCTTCTTAATTTTGTTGCTGATTTTGCTTAACTGTTATTCTGCTTAATAGTGATTTCAATGATTTCGTGTAAAATCGAAATCTCACTGCAATAGCAAAAAGTTGTCTTAGTTTTGTTGCTGATTTTGTCTAACTGCTATTCTGCTTAATAGTGATTTCAATGATATCGTGTAAACTCGAAATCTCACTGCAATAGAAAATAGTCGTCTTAGTTTTGTGCTGATTTTCCTTAACTGTTATTCTGCTTAATGGTGATCTCAATGATATCGTGTAAACTCGAAATCTCACTGCAATAGCAAATAGTCGTCTTAATTTTGTTGCTGATTTTGCTTAACTGTTATTCTAGTTAATAGTGATTTCAATGATTTCGTGTAAACTCGAAATCTCACTGCAATAGCAAATAGTCGTATTAATTTTGTTGCTGATTTTGTCTAACTGTTATTCTGCTTAAAAGTGATTTCAATGATATCGTGTAAACTCGAAATCTCACTGAAATTACAAATAGTCGTCTTAATTTTGTTGCTGATTTTGCTTAACTGTTATTCTACTTAATAGTGATTTCAATGATTTCGTGTAAACTCGAAATCTCACTGCAATAGCAAATAGTCGTCTTAATTTTGTTGCTGATTTTGTCTAACTGTTATTCTGCTTAATAGTGATTTCAATGATATCGTGTAGACTCGAAATCTTACTGCAATTGCAAATAGTCGTCTTAATTTTGTTACTGATTTTGCTTAACTGTTATTTTGGTTAATAGTGATTTCAATGATTTCGTGTAAACTCGAAATCTCACTGCAATAGCAAATAGTCGTCTTAATTTTGTTGCTGATTTTGATTAACTGGTGTTCTGCTTAAAAGTGATTTCAATGATATCGTGTAAACTCGAAATCTCACTGAAATTGCAAATATTCGTCTTAATTTTGTTGCTGATTTTGCTTAACTGTTATTCTGGTCAAAAGTGATTCAATGTTATCGTATAACATATGTATCACTCATACGACTATTTGTTATTGCAGTGAGATTTCGAGTTTACACGATATCATTGAAATCACCATTAAGCAGAATAACAGTTATGGAAAATCAGCAACAAAACTAAGACGACTTTTTGTTATTGCAGTGAGATTTTGAGTTTACACGATATCATTGAAATCACTTTTAAGCAGAATAACAGTTAAGCAAAATCAGCAACAAAACTAAGACGACTTTTTGCTATTGCAGTGAGATTTCGAGATTACACGATATCATTGAAATCACTTTTAAGCAGAATAACAGTTAAGCAAAATCAGCAACAAAATTAAGACGACTATTTGCAATTGCAGTAAGATTTCGATTTTACACGATATCATTGAAATCACTTTAAAGCAGAATAACAGTTAAGCAAAATCAGCACAAAACTAAGACGACTATTCGCAATTGCAGTGAGATTTCGAGTTTACACGATATCATTGAAATCACTTTTAAGCACAATAACAGTTAAGGAAAATCAGCAACAAAACTAAGACGACTTTTTGTTATTGCAGTGAGATTTTGAGTTTACACGATATCATTGAAATCACTTTTAAGCAGAATAACAGTTAAGCAAAATCAGCAACAAAATTAAGACGACTATTTGCAATTGCAGTAAGATTTCGAGTTTACACGATATCATTGAAATCACTTTTAAGCAGAATAACAGTTAAGCAAAATCAGCAACAAAACTAAGACGACTATTTGCAATTGCAGTGAGATTTCGAGTTTACACGATATCATTGAAATCACTTTTAAGCAGAATAACAGTTATGGAAAATCAGCAACAAAACTAAGACGACTTTTTGTTATTGCAGTGAGATTTTGAGTTTACACGATATCATTGAAATCACTTTTAAGCAGAATAACAGTTAAGCAAAATCAGCAACAAAACTAAGACGACTTTTTGCTATTGCAGTGAGATTTCGAGATTACACGATATCATTGAAATCACTTTTAAGCAGAATAACAGTTAAGCAAAATCAGCAACAAAACTAAGACGACTATTCGCAATTGCAGTGAGATTTCGAGTTTACACGATATCATTGAAATCACTTTTAAGCACAATAACAGTTAAGGAAAATCAGCAACAAAACTAAGACGACTTTTTGTTACTGCAGTGAGATTTTGAGTTTACACGATATCATTGAAATCACTTTTAAGCAGAATAACAGTTAAGCAAAATCAGCAACAAAATTAAGACGACTATTTGCAATTGCAGTAAGATTTCGAGTTTACACGATATCATTGAAATCACTTTTAAGCACAATAACAGTTAAGCAAAATCAGCAACAAAACTAAGACGACTATTTGCTCTTGCAGTGAGATTTCGAGTTTACACGATATCATTGAAATCACTATTAAGCAGAATAACAGTTAAGCAAAATCAGCAACAAAACTAAGACGACTATTTGTTATTGCAGTGAGATTTCCAGTTAACACGATATCATTGAAATCAATTTTAAGCAGAATAACAGTTAAGCAATATCAGCAACAAAACTAAGACGACTATTTGCTATTGCAGTGAGATTTCGAGCTTACACGATATCATTGAAATCACTTTGAAGCAGAATAACAGTTAAGCAAAATCAGCAACAAAACTAAGACGACTATTTGTTATTGCAGTGAGATTTCGGGTCTATTTATTATTGCAGTGAGATTTCGATTTTACACGATAATATTGAAATCACTATTAAGCAGATGAAATCACTATTAAGTAGATTTACAGTTAAGCAAATTCAGTATGAAAATAATAATGCATTTAAATATATATTATGAGTATGCTATTCTCATCTTGTTATTCCTTGGAATTCTTAAGCAAAGAAAAAAAATCCAAAAATTGTGAATTTTAGTTAAAATGTATTTGAATTTTTATGCCGCCAATAAATTAATAATTGCATTATTAAAAAAATTTTTTTCAGTAACAGGTATTTTCGATTTTCGGTTGTTATTGCTATTTGCCAATACCTGTTACTGAATACCTGTTACTATATTTTTGACCCATCCCTAACTAGTTTCCATTTTCTTTTAAATCAATAACTGGACGAAGTTGAATTAAAGTTTTAAAAAAGTATTTTAAAATTTTTTGTATTTCAATCAACGATGCTTGTACTTTAATCGAAAGTGATACATATTGTTTTGAAGATGGATGAATTCAAATCAACGATGATGACATCTCAAATTAAGAGAAAAAATGGTAAAATCATATTTATTTTAAAAGAGGGAAACACTTTGAATTGATGTCATTGCTACTTTGAATTTAAAATTTTCGTCTTCGATGCCAAATCGTTCCGAAAAATATTTAAATCAAAGTTGTTTCCGTTGATTTTACGTTGTTTTTTTTCTCTGTGCACTGACATCACGCTTTGTTCGTCCTATTATGTCAATGTCGTCAGCGTAAGCGAGTAATTGGACGGACTTTTGAAAGATTGTGCCTCTAGTGTTCTGCCGTGTTAAGAGAAAAAAACGTAACTGACTTTTTGGCTAGTTTGAGTTAGGCCCAGTTTTGACATCTTTGATATGTTTGCTATTTTAATCTTTAAAAATAAAAGCCTTACTTGCTTTTATAATGGCTGAAAACGCTTAAGAAAAATGACTTTCGTTCAAAGAACCATGCTTTTTTTAGGAAAAATTGACGATTTAGCACTTAATTTAAGAAAAAAAAAGACTACCATACAAGCATTTGTACATCTGATAAATAATCAAGGCAAACAAAAATGATTTACTTGTAAAAACGACAGAAAAACACTCAACAGCAAAACAAAAAAGATAGAGATAAAAACAGAAAAACGTGTTTATCTCGAAATGTCAAAAATACACTTACGTTTTTTCTTCTTAACACGGCAGTGTTGACGTGAGAGTTTTGCACTATTCTTTCAAGAACGATGTTGAAGAAGTCGCATGACAGCGCGTCGCCTTGCCTAAGACCTTTTTTGACATCAAAGGTGTCGGTGAGGTCTTTGCCGACCTTGATGGAGCAGCGTGCATTCTCCATCGTCATCCTGCACAAACGGACGAGTTTGGCAGGGATGCCAAAACTAGACATTGCTCTATATAGCTCGTCTCTATAGATGCTGTCATACGCGGCCTTGAAATCGATAAAAAGGTGGTGGGTATCGATTTGGAACTCCTGGGTTTTCTCTAAGATCTGCCGTAGTGCGAATATTTGGTCGATGGTGGACTTCCCTGGCCTAAAGCCACACTGATATGGACCTATCAGGTTGTTGACGAATGGCTTCAGGCGTTCACAAAGTACGGCAGAGAAGATCTTGTAGGCGATATTAAGAATATTGATGCCTCTGTAGTTGGTGCAGTCCAGAGGATCGCCTTTCTTGAGGATCGGGCAAACAATGCTGAGGTTCCATTCATCGGGCATGCTTTCCTCCGACCATATTTTACAGATGAGCTGGTGCATACTCCTAACCAATTCATCGCCAGCCGCTCCAGCAGCTTTATTGGACTTAAGTTTAGATATAGCTATCTTTACTTCGTCGAGATCGGGTGGACGGAATTGTTGGCCTACGTCGCGTCGTCCAGGTTGAATGGTGCAATCTGCATGGTAGCGGAATTCGGTTCATCATCACCGTTATACAGTTTGCAGAAATGATTTTTCCAAATCCTCAGCACCGACTGCGATTCTACTACGATGTTCCCCTGATCGTCCTTGCAGGCTTCGGTCCGGGCCTTGTAACCCTGGGAGGTTCTCTTTACCTTTTGGTAAGACTTCCAAACTTCATTCCTGCAATGGCATCCCTCTATTTCCTCGATCGCACGCTTCTCATGCTCTTTCTTTTTCCTTCTTAGAAGCTTGTGTTCCTCTCTCCTCTTCTGCTCGAAGAGCTCGCGAGCAGCTCTGGTCCTTCTATGCAGCGCCGCTTTGTATGCCTGTTGTTTGGCTGCATGTACTTGTCGGCATTCTTCGCCAAACCAGGGTTTTTGCTGTGGTGGTCGTGCAAAGCCCAGCACGTCAGAGGTGGCATCTCTGATGGCTTCCTGGCAATTCTTCCACTGGTTCTCGATACTTGCAGTTGGTGGCATAGGACTATTTAAGAGGGTCCGAGAGACTCGATCGTCCGACGTTAAACTTCCTTACAGTATTTCCCTGCTTTGGCTTTGGTCTGGATATCCTTGGCTACAACGAGGTAGTGGTCCGAGTCAACGTTGGCTCCTCGGAACGTTCGGACATCCTTGATACTGGAGGAGTGCCTTGCGTCGATCGCAATGTGGTCAATTTGGTTAGCGGTTAATTGACCAGGAATTCGCCATGTCCCTTTGTGTATATCGAGTTGCGGGAGCTGCGTACTAGCTACCAAAACGTTTCGCCCTGCAGCAAAGTCGATTAGCCTGAGTCCGTTATCGGAGTTGTTGTCGTGCAGGCTATATCTTCCGATTGTGCCACCAAAGACGTCTTCTTTTCCTAGCTTGGCATTAAAATCAAGACAATTTTAATGTCTAGCTAGGGCACTGCTCATATGTCTTGTCCAGGAGCTCGTAGAACTATTAACTTATGTGCATACGAAAATAAAATTAAAAAAAAATTGTTAGGCCGTTTTTGAGATATCGAATTTTCAAAAAAATAATTATTTGAAACTATGTTAAATTTTCAAAAATTCAAAAATTTCTTTTTGAAAATTTTAACCTTATTTCAAATTTGTTTGTAAAATTTTTTATCCAAAACCGTTTAGCTGATAATGAGAAAATTCAAAATATTAAAAAAGAATTCTATGAGGGGTTCTATTAATAGTTGCTTAGTGTCAAATTTTATAATTTTTTGTTGTAGATCGCACTAATTAAAAAACTTAACGGTTTTTCAATTTTTGTATGAAAGGTACCGTTATTTTTGGATTAAAGCAAAATTTTTTTCTAAAATATTTTAGAGAGTATTAGAAAACTCTTCAAAAAAAAAATCGATTATGTCATTTTCAAAATATTTGATTTTCAAAAAAAAATTGAATCTATTTTTCAAAATACATAAACTATTTTTTTTTAATTTGGGAACTTACATTTATATTTTTAAGAAGCTTCTTAAATTTCACAAACCTAATAAATCCTATCCTTTATTTGGTTTGTGAAATTTAAAATATCCCCCTGTTTGGGCTCACTATTTCTTTTGCACTTAAAGAATCTGCATTTAAAGAAACTTTGAATTTATCCTATATACCTACATATTTCCAACAATAATTTATTGTATCTCTATTGTTTTGAGATCATTGAAAAGAAGAGTAGAGCAGAGTATGGAATGGATCATACTTTAAGTTTGGACTTAAATGCCAAATCCAAATTGCAATAACACCCACGGTTCTTATTTCTTTTCTTTCGTGGGTCTTATTACCATTTCCACCCGTGGGTGCTTTTTTTTAATTTTCTGCAATCACCGCGATTACATTTGGGCGATAGTTTCTTATAATTCACTTTTTCCTAATTTTGAGCTTAATCTCTCATTTGGCTATTTTAATTTATCAATTTGGGCATTGTTTCATTTTATGAAAGAAAGCGAAATAAGGAAATATCACCCAAAATGGGAAAAAAAATTACAGCAAAAATTTTGTCGGTGTTTTTTTGGGCGTTATTTCCAAATCGATTTGGACGCTATTTACTTGGGGGGCTGTTTCCTAATGCCTGGTTTACTTTCTGGTATGAAATTTATTAAACTGTTATTAACGATACCTGCCATAAAACGTTTTTTCTCGAATTTTTCATTAACGGCTCAACTTTTTTCAATACAAAATTTTATGCAGAAGTTCCTTCAAAATATAAATAATATGAATAATATCAAAATTTGGCATAAATTTAATTTTGGATTTTAAAAACTACATACATTTTTTTTTCAATATTTTTGAAACTACATAGGTTTATAAATGTATGTTAATAAATATTCAGAACTGACATATACCAAATTCTTTTTTTATTTTTTCAAATAATCAAATGTTGTACTTGTACTCCAAGCCAAGCTATTTTACGAGTTTTGTATACAGTTAAAAGAACCATTTAAATGCTTTTTTATAATCTTTTCTAAAATAACTTGCATACTTCTTAAGTTCTTAACTTCCATGCAGTTTGAACATTAGAGCCAGTACTTGCGATCCAATCGTGCATTTTATATATATATTTTTTTTTTAACGACTTTTCTAATCTACATACATAATATTTATATTTATTAAACTTTTTTTTGTTTTGTGATAAACATGTATTGAGGTAAACCTAATTATTTCAAGTAAATAAATCCAGTATGTTGAAGAAAACGATTCTTGTGCAAATTTACTTTAAATGGTTGCGATGCAAGATGCAACGTATTGTATATCATTGTAATTTTAGTGTTGATTAAAATCTAGAAACCAATACTTGCCATAAAGAGCAAGTAAAAATAATACCCCTGTTAACACATATTCTCTACGAAGAAGTATTATTCTTATAATCATGAGGGTGTCATGAGTTTTGATCAGCAATCTTTTGATAATGTTTTTGTGATATTTTTCTTACTTGATGATAGCTTCTATCATAGTGACAGTTTAAAAAACGAAAGTTTTTTTTTGTCATTATTTTGCTCTTAAATTATGAGTTTCGTTTCTAAATTGATATCCTTGCCATCACAAGATGCTCCTATAAAGGGATTTTTAAATTAATTATGGACGTTATCTTCTTGTAATGAATTTAAACTTTAAACTGGTATAGCAACCAGAACGATTTTTTTTTTTAAGTTGATTTTTTTGATAATGATATGCATACCAGTGCATGGATTATGATGCATTAGACTATGATGATTTTTAATGCATTTTATTAATTCATTAATTTTCCAAAATATCAAACCACAAAACTATGTTACCCCAACTCCAAAATGGCCCTTCCTTTTTTTTTGGGTATTGAATAGTGTGAATATTTATGATTTATGAATATGCTACGGAAAAAGAAATTCAAAGGAATTGTTCGTTCTTGTTGATTCTCACATTTCTGATTGTCTCGTTGTTTTCTCCTTGCTCAATGTAATTTAATTTGAATTTGATTCCCGATTTTGGAATTTAAGCCAGTTAGTTATTTTAAATATTCAATGAAAGTTCAATATACTTTTAATCACTCAGAAACACGTAAAAATAAAGGGATTTGATATATAGTTTTTCTTTTATTCCATCCGCACTTCTCATATTATTATCAAAAGAATATAAGCCTTGCAATACTGAATTTGCAAATATGTAAGTGCAAAGTGCCTATAGGGATTGTTTAATTCGATCAAAATCGAATCGGTTAATTGGTTGAAGGCAGTTTTCGCAAAAAATCTAAATCCTTTTTTCCATCATGTAAATTACATTGTATCTATTATTTATTATATTACCAATATATTTCCAATAAGTTTTTATTTATGTAAAACAAAAATGAAAGTGAAATCAAAGTTTTTTGTTTACACTTTCTCATTAGTCATTTCATTAGGTATCGTATAGAGATATAAATTAACTTAAACCTTTCATCTTCAAAGCTTAGCCACTGTTTAATAGCCTTTAACTATAAAAAGAAGCACGTGAAATACAAAAATCCACTATATTTAAATTTGACATCATAATATGAATATGTAAGGAATTTTCAAGGTGGTGATGTTATTTCGCGAAGCACGCTTAGTGAATTCGTTAACAAATTAAACTTGCATTTAAAATTCACTAATCTATAATCAAAATATGTGTCTCTATATTGATTCCAATTATTTTTTTGTTTTCTGTGAGAATATTTTGTTAAATTTGGTCGTTGACATCATACCTAATAAATTATATGAAAATCACTATCACCACACAGATGTAGGGTATCATGCATTTAAATTACCCAAAGTAGTACAGGCAATAATGCTGTCAAAGGTTCAAATGATTTTCTTTACAAATTGATCAAGGCTACTTGCACTCAACAAAACAAAAAAGTTTTCCCAAGCTCAATAATTAAGCTGTAAAAACTTTAAATATTGCTCTGAAGGTGCTTCTTGACCTTTCCCAATATAATAAAAAAAAGCTTTAAATCTAGATCTGTTAACATTAAAATTCAACCAAATTTAATGTCAAATTCAATTTTTTCTATTTATAGCCAGTTTAAAAGATCGCATTATAAATTGAACATCAAAATAATAAATAAGCTTGATGTCTTTTTTATTTGAAAACAATTAAATTAAAGGCAATAAAACTAAAACAGCTGTCATAAAATTTCCATAGCATCTGGCTGTACAAAAAAGCAAACGACAAAAGTTCCGACTATGTAGACATGAACATTCCTATTTAAATCTTTTTCATTCTTAGATACGATGATTGAATTGTAACAGCAAAAAAAAATTTTAATTTTATTATTCCTAAAAAGAAAAAATCATCAACAGAAGTGATGAATAATTTTTGTTGTTAAATTTTAATGTCATTGTTGCTATTTTTTGTTTAATAAATGACTGATGATGCTAAACGATCTTAAATCCATAACTTTTGTATTCATTGTCTGTAGGCATATCAACATCGCAACAACTTCAGTCTGGTTTTTTGTTTTCGATCATGGATGAAGGTCAAAAATACTTACATCAAAGCTTTGTTGATTTTGGTTTTTGTTGTTCCTTGTTCTTTCAATATGTGTCTATTATGTAACATGTCTTATGGTGATGTGTGAGAGACGGGTGGTAGACAGCTTAAAAAGATGTGAATAAATTTGATTAATTAAGAGACAACACACATTACAGACTTAGTTTAGACGAATTAAACTGCCTTCCCGTCACACACTGCTATCGCAGACTATGGAGCTTGAAGGGAATCTTATTGCGCATTAAACCATATCATCGGCCTATTGAGTTTTAACACCCACATATACGTATTTCCATTGTAATTAAAAGACCGATCAAGCTATTGGCAGACCAAAATAATAAATCTACAATTTAAAATAGACCGAATTTACGTTTGTGTTGGTACTACTGTACTCTATCCTCTAGTATACATTTTGTTGTTCTAATTAATAATGATATCCCATACTCCCCTAAATATTGGAATGTATTATTATGTAAGAAAGATAGGAGTATGTATTTTAAAAGACAATTATGTTGTTTATAAAAACAAAACAAAACTTCAGATATGGCTGTGATGGCGCATATGGTAGAAGGTAAACATTTGTTCTACAGTAGCGTAGCGTAGGTTTTTTCCGTGTCAGTAATGACACATGCCGTTTTTTGGTTGCCTAACATTTTATTCATTTTTTTTAGTGGGAATTGGATTGCTGGTGAATTTCTTCTGAATAGGAATCAATATTTGGAGAAATGCAATGTAAGCAATGAGTATTATTGTGTAGTACATATGTATGCACTCCCCTATCGTACACAAACCCATTTCCCATTTTTAAATGTTCTACTAAATTAAGTGGAGGGTGAATAAATTATGACTAAGTGCAGGTTCATAAATATATCATGTCCGCGTAAAAAGTCATTCAAGGTCAAATGTCAAAAATATTTATTTTTCTCATATAACTTTTACAGTGTAAACGATTTTGATTAATAATAGAATATGCAGAAATTTTAAAAAGAAAATTCTTCTTTTTTAAGTGGAGCTCATTTGAGCTTTTAGCTTTTAATATTTCATAAGAAACTTGTAGATCATCCGATTCTCTAAAGAAAAGTTTGAGTATTTGTCTTGTTCTGACTAGTCACGTCAGAGGAGAAAAAGTGCAAGTTATGCGTCTAATATTTTAAATAGCGTTTATTGTTTAAAAGTTATATACGCGAAAAGCCAATTTTCTTTAAAATTTGTCCATTTGACCTTGCATAACTTTTGAAGCGCAGACAATTTGACAATGGACTTTCTAGATAGGTTCGGAGAACGATAAAATATGACTCGATCTCTCGTGAAATATTCAAAAAAGAGTTTTATTTTTGATCCGAGTGCGAATCTTATTTTTCGGTTCTTTTAAAATGAAATTCGTTATCACGATCGAATCTAATTTGCCGCGATACCTAAAACATGGTTCGATCCCGAATTTATCATGCGGGAACTATTGAAGATTCATTTTTCAAAAACATGCAAGCTTCATGTTTCTTGAGCGATTTCAATGAAATTGACACAGGTGATAGCTGAGATAGAATAATAACAGAAACAAATATATATATTAGGGTGGTCCTTATATTGGGTTTTTTTGAAATTCCAACTTGGATAGGCATCAAATGACTCTAAATGGAGAAAAAAAATTTTCCTAATTTTTTCAGTTTTTTATCCCACCCCCTGGTCTCCCTTTTTTCACTTGAAGGTACAAATAGTGGAGTTAGGGTGATTCTTATAACACGCAAAAATAAAGTCAGAACTTATAGATTAGATTCAGACGAAAAAAAAATCGTACAGGAGGGGGGTCTATTTCCCCCCGTTCAGGCGGGAGGGGTAATTTCCTAAAAATTTGAACCAAAATAGAAAAAAATTATTAAAAAACAACGGGAACATTTACAATGACATGCTATAGCTTTTTTAAAAGCCATGAATCCAGTCTCTAATATATTTTTTAAATCAAGTTTTTATTGTAAATAGTTTTTGAAAAAATAATTTTCAAAACATAAAAATAAAAACAAAAATAATAGTTTTTTACGTTTGAAAACTATTTTTTTTTCAGAAACTATTTACAATAAAGACTTGATTTAAAAAATATATTAGATACTGGATTCATGGCTTTAAAAAAAGCTATAGCATGCCATTGTAAGTGGTCCCGTTGTTTTTTAATAATTTTTTTTCTATTTTGGTTCAAATTTTTAGAAAATAACCCCTCCCGCCTGAACGGGGGGAAATAGACCCCCCCTCCTGTACGATTTTTTTTCCGTCTGAATCTAATCTATAAGTTCTGACTTTTTTTTGCGTGTTATAAGAATCACCCTAACTCTATTATGTGTACCTTGAAGTGAAAAAAGGGAGACCAGGGGGGTGAAATAAAAATCTGAAAAAATTAGGGAAATTGTTTTTCAATGTTTTGAATCGAATGAGAGCTATCCAAGACAATGTCCAATTTAAGGACCACCCTAATATATATAATACAATAATTTTAATGAAATTTACACAGGGTGATACAGAATTAAAAAAGAAAAAATATTTTTGCTCAAGGAAAGTTTGACAGTTTTTTGAAAAACCCTGTTTTGTAAATATTTTGTTCTTTCTTAATTCTGTATCAGCTATCATCTTGTTCAATTTCATTGGAATCACTCAAAGAACAACGAAATTGCAATATGCTGACATTTTTTTGAAACACCCTGTTTTGAAAGTATACAATACGAATAACGAACTGCCCTAAAATAAGCCTCAACATCCTACCCATCCTTCAATGGAATTTGACAATGAATTGCTTGACAAATGGGTACGAAATAGAAATTTGTATATATCGAAAATTTTATTGTTCGCAAATTAATTTTTATGGTTCGTGAGAAGATTGATAAAGAATGATTTTAATTTCAAAAAATCTGAATTTTTGTTTTTTTGGAAAAATGTACTTTTTATTTCATTTCAAGTCAAAAAAGTATCTTATTAATGCAAAACTGTGAAAAAAATCTACTGGAATTTTGGTTTTCTTATGATGACGACTACGCATTGTTTAGGAACAACACAATTTTTTCCTTTACCTGGTTTGTAAGACTGAAATTTTTGTGAGGAAAAACGGTTCGATG
Source organism: Dasysyrphus tricinctus (assembly GCA_963921185.1). Taxonomy (NCBI): domain Eukaryota; kingdom Metazoa; phylum Arthropoda; class Insecta; order Diptera; family Syrphidae; genus Dasysyrphus; species Dasysyrphus tricinctus. The sequence goes on along the minus strand of OY992531.1, from coordinate 43,339,485 downwards.
AATTAATTTGAAAATTTACAGGAATATTGATGCTTTAAAATTCTACAAATTTGCATACCAACGCAAGCCATGCAATCAATATTTGCAAAGAAAAAAAAGATTAACGAAAAAACCACAAAAAGTTGGTTTTTAGTATTTTTTTTTTAAACTAACCGTGAACGGTAAAAACAAAATTTCTACAAAATCTTCTTAAACGCTTTATCAAATTTCCAAACTCCATTTGAATTTGCTTAACGTCATTATTTGCTGAGATATTGGTAATCAAGGCTAAAAGCTTCTTTTTTCATTCAAAGTCAGATAAACCATGCAAACAAAAATTGTACGACAAAAAAACAATGAATTGAAGCTGAATAAACAAGGAATTTGATAATTAGATTTGATTGACTCAAAAAAAATTATCAATAGAAATGAGGACTTGCAAACAAAAATTAAAAAATATTGTTTTTGTCTTATGTAATTTTTTCCAATAACGCAATAATGGTACCTGCATACTTCAAAAAAAAAAGTTTTTTGCAATCAAATCTCTTAAAATTTTGAACTTAAGGTTTTTTTTTTGTAACTCTCCAGAGGGGAAAATGAAATTTTTTTAGCTCTAGTACTTGCCATACGACCGTTAAGGAAAAGCTAATTTATCTCGAAAACGGCCCCAACGATTTTGATAAGAAAAAAAAAATCAGTGTATTACTGTAGACATGGTATACTTTCTGGTAAGAAAAAAAGTTACCAAAAACATTTATTAACGGTACCTGCCAAATAACGGTTTTTTGATTTTCGGTTTTCTCATTAACCGCTTATCCGATTTCAATCAATTTTTTGCACGAAAGCTTTGTTAAAATATAAATAATATTGCACACCAACATTTTGGAAAAAAATAAATTTTTAAAAAAAGATTCAAATTTTTTTTTTGAAAATTCAATATTTCAAAAATGGGTTCATGAATTATTTTGAAATTTCAGTTTTAAATGTATATTAGTATATACTCAAAATTGGCATAACAATTTTTTTTTTGAAAAATTTCACAAAAATTTTTTATATAAGAAATTAATTTTTAAGAAAACAGCTCTAACGATTTTAAATTTTTGTTTTGCAATATTCATATTTATTCAAGTTATCAAATGGCATTCTTTTTTTTGTGCTCGAAGTCATTTATCAGGCTGTTCATACAATTAAAAGAACGATTTAAATGCGTTAAGCTCACTTGAACTTTTAACTTTTATTTTCCTTACTTTTGATAACATAATCGGCAAAATTTTCAAAATCAGATCCAAATTGCTTTGGATCAGCTGCCAAATTAGTATCTTTCATTGACAAAGAAATAAAACACGTTGCCAAAAAATTTGCTTTGTCAGTTAAACCAAAGTGACATTTTTTTTTGTCAATTGAATTATTTCCACTTGTCTTTTTAATTTGTTGTCTTTCATTGAATAACAGTGTTTGTCAGTTCAAAGACAAGCAATTTTGAAGTACATATTTCCACTTTTCATTTTGTGAAATGACGCAAAAATGCGTCTTACGTCAGTTTGTAAATGGCAAATACGAGTTAAAAATTATTTTATATTTATATCAATTGCGGCATACGTGTATCTTTAAATGATGTGTCCGATAAATTAGTAAATGTGTTAGTCACTGACTCTTTCCTTATAATAGTTAGTTAAAATATTAATAAATTCAATTAAAAACTGTCAAACTACACAATTAGAAACCTGTAATACCTATAACACTACAAAACTATCAATTATTATTTTAATCGAAACTTACTAATCACTTCCTTCAGCAAGTCTAAATGGTCATTAATTTGTTAGTTGTCATTTGTCAATAACTACTTTTTGTTCCAAATAACTGCTAACTGCTTTGACAGTAGAATAATAACACACACATTTTGTATGTAGGTTAGGTACCTATACATAGCTGCTTGGTGAAATATATCAAACTGAAAAGTCAATTCAATTTGGTTTATTGTGTTTCATTTTGTAAAATGTCAATCAACCACGAGTTTTAATTGATTGTTACAAAAGAAAACAAAAATGTACAAAGGTATATTATTTTCCACATGAACATAATATACATATGTATGTATGTATGTAGGTATGTAGTTACTTTTGAAAGATTAAAAAAAAACAAAGCAACACCGACAACCTACAACAAAAAAAAAAAATGTAAAATATTTGTCCAATTAATATTCGAAGCTCTTGACCATCTGAAAGGAAATTCTGTAATTGAATATCCGCAAAAACAAAAATAACAAAAATAAATAACAGCATAACCGACAGTTCAGAATTTAAAAAATAAAAAGTTTAAAATCAACAAAACATACTCGTAGCATCAAACCCATATGATGGAATTCCCATCAAGATGTACATCTACGTAGGTACACTACATACATATTTAGTTGACAATTGTTCACCAAAATAATCGTCAAAAACCAACAGCGAAAAAAAGATAGAAAATCAACAAATATCTTTTCGATGGCAAAACAATCTCCACGATTTCACTTGAAATAATTGATACAAAAAATTAAGTTGCAAACAACATTCAACACCAACCATCCATTATTTATCATTAAACAATTTAGTAGGAGAAACAATCGTTTCCACCTAAAGCCATCTAAATTGTGGAATAAATTAGTATGCTTATTAAATCCAAGCTGTTTAGTTTAACTTGTGCAAGTCTGGGGGCCTGGACAATTGATTAGCAATTCCTATTCCAAGTAAACGACGACACAGAGCTAGCGTTAAATAAGTTTACTAAAAGTATAATGATGTATTATGCTAAATGCTATCGACGACACCAGACTTCGTCGCCATATCACCTCATTACTTAACATCCCACCATCACCACCAACCGCACTGGTTGCCATTTATGATGTTGCTTTTACGTTGGTTCAATCAACCGTTTTTAGTCAGCCATTTACTAAACCAAAATGTCTTTTATGACAGATCAAGTGAGTAACAGTGTTTTTGTGTACAATAACACGAGTAACCACGTCACTTTGTCAAATGTCAACATTGCCTCTACACAAATGTTTGATCTGTCACTTGACATTGACAATAATGGAATCCTATTAGGAACCCTAAAACCACTTGATTCATGTGTTGAGGTATTATTTCTCTATTGAAATTGAGCTCTATAACGGTTTCTGATAGCCGCGTAAAGTAAGCATGACAACTTTCGAAAAAACAATTTTTGAGTATGCCAGTAATTGCCGATTAATTGCCGTAAATATGCCGTGAAACTAAAAAAATTGCCGCTCGTACGGTTTGCCCACAAAGTGTAATACTGCTAACTTTATATAAAGTTAGCATGACACTTTTCTATTTTTGGTCAAAAATTATTTTTGAAAACGCCAGTAATTGCCGATTAATTGCCGTAAATATGCCGTGACAACCAAACAATTGCAGTTCTTATGGTTTGCCTAAAAAGTGCAATCCTGCTAACTTTACGCGTAAAGTTAGCATGACACTTTTTTGTTTTTGGTAAAAAATTATTTTTGAGAACGCCATTAATTGCCGATTAATTGCCGTAAATATGCCGTGGAAACAAAAAAATTGCCGCTCTTACGGTTTGCCCACAAATTGCAATCACGTAAATTTTGGGTGTAAAGTTAGCATGACAACTTTTGAAAAATTTATTTTTGAAAACGCCAATAATTGCCGATTAATTGCCGTAAATTTGCCGTGAAACCAAAAAAATTGCCGCTCTTATGGTTTGCCCACAAAGGGCAATCACGAAATGTGGGTGTAAAGTAAGCATGACAACTTTTGAAAAATTTATTTTTGAAAACGCCATTAATTGCCGATTAATTGCCGTAAATTTGCCGTGAAACCAAAAAAATTGCCGCTCTTATGGTTTGCCCACAAAGGGCAATCACGTAAATTTTATGTAAAACTTTTCAATTTTTGGGCAAAAATTGTTTTTGAAAACGCCATTAATTGCCGTAAGAATACCATTAAAACAAAAAAGTACCCTCTCTTACGGTTTGCCCACAAAGGGCAAAAACGTTAATTTTAGATGTAAAGTTAGCATGACAACTTTCGAATGTAATATTTTTGAGAATACCATTAATTGCCGATTTAGTGCCGTAAATTACCCGTGAAAACATAAAAATTGCCGCTCCTATAGTTTGCCCAAAAAGGGCAATCACGTTAATTTTAAATTAGCATGATAACTTTAATTTTTGTTCAAATATAACTGTGGAATATGCCTTAGGTTTTCCAAAAATTATATTATCTGCCCTAGTTATGGAATCCAAAATCACTATTATTTTCATTTTCGATCAGCTTCGATTAGCGTAGTTTTTATCCAATCCTAAGCATATTTTACTAAAATATTTTGAGCCATGTCCAAAAGCTCTTACCATGTGAAAGCTTAAATTATAGAATCACACTTAATTTGGTTTTTGGTACAACTAACCGAAAGATGAATATGTTTTTTGATTAGGTGGAAAAATCAATTCATTGAACTTCATTTAAGTGGGGAAACTGTAGTCAAATTTGTAGGTAAGTATACAATATATTTAATATATACATATAGTCCAGTAACCTTGTAGTTTCATAGTACTGAGACCTTGCGTCAGGTCCGGTAGTTCTGATTTTTTGCTGAGTTGTTTATGATGTTGGCCTAGTATTAAATCTGATTTTTCGACCTCGAGCGCCGAACGCAACATTGGTAAAAATCCAAAAAACCGCGAATTTTTCGCGGTTTTTTCACTTATTGGCTATTTTAACCATTACGCCTTAACTTCCGAATAAAACATTGCTCTACGATTTCAACCTTACTAAATTTGCTTCAATTTGAGTCCAAAACCGGTTCTGTAGACATAAAGGTTTCCAAGGGACGGCATTTCAAAATATAGCAATACAAAATTTAAAACAACAAGTAGTATATAAAACAGTATAATAACAAAAACATGGTCTTTGACATATGCTGCATCAAAGCAATAGAGCGTGTAGATTGGGCCAAAAGAAGAAAACAATAGTACCGGATGGGGGGTATATATCCCCCCGTTTAGGTGGGAGGGGCAATTTTAAGAAAAGTTGACTTCAAATAGAAAAATAACCATTAAAATACAATGGTAATATCTGGACAAAAATCCATTCCTCATCTTAAAGCCAGAAATCCATTCTTTAATTTTTTTTTTAAATAAAGTTTTTTTAGATGATAGTTTTTGAAAAATTTACTTTCGAACTCAAAATTTTGAGAAAAAGATGATTTTTTTTTGTTAATCTATTTTTTTTTTATTTTATGGTATTAAGTACTATTTTTGATTTTGATTTGCAATGCCCTTATTAATTCTTAGTTAAAAACTGAAAACCAAATGCTAAAATGACTTCTAGTTTTTGAGAAAACTGAAATTAACATGATCAACTTCACTGTTTTCAGTCTAGTATCCTTTTTCTTCGGGGTGGGAGGGCTCTGCCTCAAGTGCGGTAGCTCTGATTTTTAGATGAGTTGTTTATGATGTTGGCCTTCGCAATAATCCAAGTTTTCGACCTCGAGCACCGAACGCAACTTTGTGAAATACGCAAAAAACCGAGAAATTTTCGCGTTTTTTTCAGTTATTGGCTATTTTAACCTTTAAGGTCTGGTTTTCGATTATAACTTTGCTCTACCATTTCAAAATAATTGAATGGACTTCAATTTGAGCTAAAAATCAATTCAAATTGTGAAATTTTTCATCAACTTTTGAATTTAGAATGCTGCAAATCGAATTGAAGGGGGGCTTATTCACCCCTTGTGTGAAATCGTTTGCCCCTTTTCAATGATTTTTGTATACTGTGTAGCGTGTCATGTTGGTTTTATTTTAAGATCCTAATCATGAAGATCGGATGAGTAGAAACGGAGTTATGATTTTCTAAAGTCAACCATATAAAACTCGAACTAAAACAGTACTCAGTTCAGTACCCACCAGTGAGTTATCTGAAGCGAATGTTTTAGTTCGAGTTTTATATGGTTGACTTTAAAAAATCATAACTCCGTTTCTACTCATCCGATCTTCATGATTGAGATCTTAAAATAAAACCAACATGACACGCTACACAGTATACAAAAATCATTGAAAAGGGGCAAACGATTTCACACAAGGGGTGAATAAGCCCCCCTTCAATTCGATTTGCAGCATTCTAAATTCAAAAGTTGATGAAAAATTTCACAATTTGAATTGATTTTTAGCTCAAATTGAAGTCCATTCAATTATTTTGAAATGGTAGAGCAAAGTTATAATCGAAAACCAGACCTTAAAGGTTAAAATAGCCAATAACTTTTCTTAAAATTGCCCCTCCCACCTAAACGGGGGGATATATACCCCCCATCCGGTACTATTGTTTTCTTCTTTTGGCCCAATCTACACGCTCTATTGCTTTGATGCAGCATATGTCAAAGACCATGTTTTTGTTATTATACTGTTTTATATACTACTTGTTGTTTTAAATTTTGTATTGCTATATTTTGAAATGCCGTCCCTTGGAAACCTTTATGTCTACAGAACCGGTTTTGGACTCAAATTGAAGCAAATTTAGTAAGGTTGAAATCGTAGAGCAATGTTTTATTCGGAAGTTAAGGCGTAATGGTTAAAATAGCCAATAAGTGAAAAAACCGCGAAAAATTCGCGGTTTTTTGGATTTTTACCAATGTTGCGTTCGGCGCTCGAGGTCGAAAAATCAGATTTAATACTAGGCCAACATCATAAACAACTCAGCAAAAAATCAGAACTACCGGACCTGACGCAAGGTCTCAGTACTATGAAACTACAAGGTTACTGGACTATATGTATATATTAAATATATTGTATACTTACCTACAAATTTGACTACAGTTTCCCCACTTAAATGAAGTTCAATGAATTGATTTTTCCACCTAATCAAAAAACATATTCATCTTTCGGTTAGTTGTACCAAAAACCAAATTAAGTGTGATTCTATAATTTAAGCTTTCACATGGTAAGAGCTTTTGGACATGGCTCAAAATATTTTAGTAAAATATGCTTAGGATTGGATAAAAACTACGCTAATCGAAGCTGATCGAAAATGAAAATAATAGTGATTTTGGATTCCATAACTAGGGCAGATAATATAATTTTTGGAAAACCTAAGGCATATTCCACAGTTATATTTGAACAAAAATTAAAGTTATCATGCTAATTTAAAATTAACGTGATTGCCCTTTTTGGGCAAACTATAGGAGCGGCAATTTTTATGTTTTCACGGGTAATTTACGGCACTAAATCGGCAATTAATGGTATTCTCAAAAATATTACATTCGAAAGTTATCATGCTAACTTTACATCTAAAATTAACGTTTTTGCCCTTTGTGGGCAAACCGTAAGAGAGGGTACTTTTTTGTTTTAACGGTATTCTTACGGCAATTAATGGCGTTTTCAAAAACAATTTTTGCCCAAAAATTGAAAAGTTTTACATAAAATTTACGTGATTGCCCTTTGTGGGCAAACCATAAGAGCGGCAATTTTTTTGTTTTCACGGCAAATTTACGGCAATTAATCGCTAATTAATGGCGTTCACAAAAATGTTATTATCGAAAGTTGTCATGCTAACTTTACACCTAAAATTTACGTTTTTGCCCTTTGTGGGCAAACCGTATTAGAGGATACTTTTTTGTTTTAACGATATTTTTACGGCAATTAATCGGCAATTAATGGCGTTTTCGAAAACAATTTCTGCCCAAAAATTGAAAAGTTAATGCCTTTTACATAAAATTTACGTGATTGCCCTTTGTGGGCAAACCATAAGAGCGGCAATTTTTTTGTTTTCACGGCAAATTTACGGCAATTAATCGGCAATTAATGGCGTTTTCAAAAATAAATTTTTCAAAAGTTGTCATGCTTACTTTACACCCACATTTCGTGATTGCCCTTTGTGGGCAAACCATAAGAGCGGCAATTTTTTTGGTTTCACGGCAAATTTACGGCAATTAATCGGCAATTATTGGCGTTTTCAAAAATAAATTTTTCAAAAGTTGTCATGCTAACTTTACACCCAAAATTTACGTGATTGCAATTTGTGGGCAAACCGTAAGAGCGGCAATTTTTTTGTTTCCACGGCATATTTACGGCAATTAATCGGCAATTAATGGCGTTCTCAAAAATAATTTTTTACCAAAAACAAAAAAGTGTCATGCTAACTTTACGCGTAAAGTTAGCAGGATTGCGCTTTTTAGGCAAACCATAAGAACTGCAATTGTTTGGTTTTCACGGCATATTTACGGCAATTAATCGGCAATTACTGGCGTTTTCAAAAATAATTTTTGACCAAAAATAAAAAAGTGTCATGCTAACTTTATATAAAGTTAGCAGTATTACACTTTGTGGGCAAACCGTACGAGCGGCAATTTTTTTAGTTTCACGGCATATTTACGGCAATTAATCGGCAATTACTGGCATACTCAAAAATTGTTTTTTCGAAAGTTGTCATGCTAACTTTACGCGGCTGTTTCTGATTATGTGAGTGAGACTCCCAAGGAGTCTTCAACAGTAGGTAAAGTATACCTATAAGGTGTTGTTTACATTGTTATTAATTTTGAACAAATATTATAAATGTACTTGAATGGCATGTCTACAGTACTTATGCAGTGCAAATAATAATACGAGTACCTTTGTATAAAAAAAGGTTATTTTAGGTATTTGTTAGGTTTTTAGAAAGGGAGTTATAAAAAAAAACTCGTGTTTAAATTTGAATTGTTAATATTTTTGTATCGATTGCGGCTTTAGATAAATGGGTGTTTGTTTGTTTTAGACAATCCACCACACAATAACAAGGCAGATTGTATTCATTGTATAATTAATAATAACTACCTATATTTGATTATTAATAAATGCAAAAGAAAATTCAATATGCATCGCCTTAAGGTTTGCATTCAACAAGAAACCGATACGTAACTAGGTACTTATAAGTTTGTACTCTTTGCTATGTAAATTTACCCACACTTAAAGTAGGTAGGTACCTTTAGATGTTAACAATTATAATTAAGTTATTCGTAATAATTTTGAATATCTGAGGAGTTTTGTGGTCGAGATATTTATAAGTTGTTCATATGTAAACGTAAGGTACAAGAAACAAATAAAAATTGAGAGTTTTATAAAGTTTTACATTTCAAAATTTTACAAAAAAATTATCAAAATGTTTTTTGTTTGTTGAAAAGGAAATCAAGATTGAATAATCGACTTTTTAAGACCATTTGAAATTATTCAAAAAAGTATGTTTTTTTGTAAATACAAGGTTCGTAGAACCATAAAATATGATTCGTTCTCTCGTGAAAATTCTAGAGGGAATTTTATTTTTGATTCGATCGTGAATTTTATTTATTGCTTCCCTTAAAATAAAACTCGTTTTCACGATCGAATTAAATCTGCTTGGATCAGGCTAGTCAGATTGGGCTATTTAGCGGAAATTGGGCTATCTTTTTCCAAAATTGCCAACAGCTATTTCAGTATTAGAGCTATATCATAATTGAGCTATAAATAGCCGAAATCTAATTTTTGGCGATATTTTTTTTGTATTCCTAGAAACAATTTTCTCCCCCTTAACATATCCTTAACATTTTCCACAACTTTTTATTCACTGAATTTAGTCATTGGTTTTGACTCGTGAAAATAAAACGATGTGGGTTAGTGCAAAAGCAGTGCTGTATATCAGTCTCTTTTTTTCTTATGTTTATTTGTTTTTCATGTAAGCACTTGTCTCTTTTCCTCTCTATTCCTAATACTGCTGACAAATCGCTGACATTCATTCACAATGGTAAATAGCCCTCTGCCGATCAGAGTGAAAACCTCTATCTGGGTTATTGAAATTAACCTCGATAGAAACCTAGATCCCATGTTGTTTTTGTAATGCATGTTAAAAGATAACCTCGACCAAGACCCAGAGATAATAGCCGCGTTTTATTATCGCTCATAACCCATATGGTTCACCTCGTGAAAATAAAACGATGTGGGTTAGTGCAAAAGCAGTGCTGTATATTAGTCTCTTTTTTTCTTATGTTTATTTGTTTCTCATGTAAGCACTTGTCTCTTTTCCTCTCTATTCCTAATACTAGCTGCGTTTTATTATCTCTGGGTCTGGGTCGAGGTTATCTTTTAACATGTATTACAAAAACAACATGGGAAATAGGTTTCTATCGAGGTTAATTTCAATAACCCAGATAGAGGTTTTCACTCTGGTCGGCAGAGGGCTATTTACCATTGTGAATGGATGTCAGCGATTTGTGAGCAGTATAAGGAATAGAGAGGAAAAGAGACAAGTGCTTACATGAAAAACAAATAAACATAAGAAAAAAAGAGACTGATATACAGCACTGCTTTTGCACTAACCCACATCCAGGGCCGGACAAGCTATACGTGCAAGTGGTGCAAATGCGCAGGGCGCTGAACCCAAAAGGCGTCTTGAGCAAGTATCAAGAAATACTTTTTTATTATTCAATTCTTTTTAATAGCTAACAGCAATATAGATATCCATTCATATATACTGAATTTAAAGACAGATATCAACTATTCCAAAAATAGATCGATGTCTAGCTTCCTATTCACACCCACAGTAAAAAAACTAAATCACAAAATCTTTGCAAACTGCACGATTTTGTTCGCCTCTTGGGGATACCTCGTTCGTCTTTTGGGGATACTTCGTAAAAAAAACGCATATCAGAATCTACACCATGGGTAATGAGAGCATGACATGACTCCCTCCACCAAAAACCGCAATTGAGAGGTGCTAATGATGAAGCTTGCGCAGAGTGCTTATTTAGCTTGGGCCGGCCCTGCCCACATCGTTTTATTTTCACGAGGTGAACCATATGGGTTATGAGCGATAATAAAACGCGGCTACTGCTGACAAATCGCTGACATCCATTCACAATGGTAAATAGCCCTCTGCCGGCCAGAGTGAAAACCTCTATCTGGGTTATTGAAATTAACCTCGATAGAAACCTAGATCCCATGTTGTTTTTGTAATACATGTTAAAAGATAACCTCGACCCAGACCCAGAGATAATAAAACGCAGCTATTATCTATATAGAAAATAAAAAAAAAAAAATTGGGCACTTTTCAGCTCTGATTTTGGGCTAGACAATTTTTTAAATTGGGCTGTCGAACTTGTTCAAGAAATGGCATCTGTAAAAATTTGTTCGTTCTCGAATTTATCATGCGGAAAATTTTCTAGTCCCATTCACGAACTGTTCAAACAAAAAAGAAAAATATAATTTTTCATAATTTGTTAAGGCTCATACATGATTAAATAAACGTACGGCAATAAGTAAAAGAAAATATAAATACAGTCAGCTCCCTCTAAGTCGAATTTTCACGGGATATCAAAATTAGTTTTGAGTTAGAGGAAAAATTTGGTTTAGAGAGAAATGTATTTTTTTTTTATTAAAAAGTATTTATATATAAAAAGTATGTATATTTGTATTTTATTATTATTAAGTATTTATATATACAAATGGAGACATTAAAATAAATTAATAATTTAAATAACTAAAAAGAAGCTTCTCACTTCTTGTAGAATGCATTACATTCCAATCTAGCAATGAAGTCCTTTAAAAGATCAATTTTGTGCTATAATTTTGTCCAATCTAACGTAAAAGCTGAGAGCAAAACAGATTAAACAAGGTTGAAAAAAGTTGCTGATCATTATTGATATTGATATTATCTCCTATCGGGATTCGGTATCCGGTTCTGGTACTGGGTTCACTTTTTACAAGTAGGTAACACAAAAAAAAATTATGGGAAATTTTCAAATTTTGTTTGATTTTTTTATTTTGGATCCTTATATAGAAGATAATAAAACACAGGTACTGACAACTTTGTATTATTCCCTACCATGTAACATATACGAATAATAAGAGAGTGAAGGCTGTAGGTATGTGCATGATATTTATATCAGAATACACGAGTTAGAGGGAGTTTCGACTTAGAGAGAGGTAGTTCGACTAAGAGAGAGTCTCGACTATATGTATTTCGATCCAAATGTCACCCAACTGCCCTAAAATCACATTTTTCCAGAGCAGTAAAAAAAAACTGTGAACATTTTTGATTCTTAAGAGGTTTTTAATGCATTGACATCGTGGCCATCCTATCTTAGAATTTGACAGTTGATGGCTTGACAGATGGAAGGTGAACTACATTTTGATAGAAAAAGTATATTTCGATACAAATGTAAATGAATTACCCTATTCACCACTTTGCGAAGCAGTAAGAAACCTGTGAAAATTTCTGTTTTTTGATCCATCAATATCGTAGCCATCCCTCTGTAGAATTTGACAGTTATTGGCTTGACAGAAGAAAGCTGAACTACGATTGAAAAATTGTATTTAAACCAAATGCTAAGGAATTGCCCTTGTCACCTTTCAGTAAGAAACCTTTTAAAGCTTCTCTTTTTAAGAGATTTTTTAGTCCATCGACATTGAAGCCATCCTTCCATAAAATTTGACATATGATAGTTTGACGTATGGGATGTAAACTATACATTTTGATAGAAAAAGTGTACTTCGATCCGAGTGTCAACGAATTGCCCTAAAGTCACATTTTCCGGAGCAGTAAGAAACCTGTGAACATTTCTGATTTCTTAGAGGTTTTTTTTTTTAATCCATCGAATCGACATCATAGCCATCCCTCTAAAAAATTTAAACTTTGATCACTGGTCAGATTGGGGACCAACTACATTTTGACGGATCCAAAGATCCAAATGTCAAAGAATAATTCTCCTAAATCACCAAAAATTTCTAAAAACATTTTTAATTCATCGACATCGTGGCCATCCTTCAATAGAATTTAACATTTAATTAACGATTCGCCAGGTTTTCATCATAAGACAAATTTATTGAACTAACTCAGTTGTCTTTATTTTCCCCATTTCATACAAAATCATTACAAACAAAAAATCACTTTAAATTAATGGATAATCCATGAAGAATGATTTGTTTTAAGGATCTTTTTAGATCCTGATCGTGAAAGGACTAACGATGATGATTTTGAGCCCCTATTGATTTCAATATACATAACACAAAATTAATAGAATTATTAATTAAAATAAAAAAAATTGTGTTTATTTCCAACTTCTCATGAACAACGGGGATGATTTTAAAATGTCCCTAAAAATTTTAATACTATAAAAATTGTGTTTACTAGTCAAAATTTAATTAAATTTTCAATTAAAAAAGAAAACCTTTGTAGTTGATCTACAGCTTCCAATGCACAAGAAAGATGTTTTTCCACTGTCCATCCCTTACTCTTGACGTCCGGGGTGACCGCCCCATTCGCCCACCCAAGCTACGCCACTGCGGGCATGGCATATAGTGTGTCCGGCGATAGTTTTTTCTCAATATTCTAAACAATACAACATTATTATAGAATAGAATTAATCTAATCTAAGATGCATGTGAAAGTATAAAGTTGCTTGTGTTATTGTTCATGAATTCTTGGTTATTCATACAAAATTATTAAAATAAAATACACGTATTTTCTCGTAGGACTGATAGAAGAGTGTGAACAAAACATTGTACAAAATGGATGATGATACTGGAAATGACTACAACAATGATTCGAGCAGCTATAATCGAGATCCAACACCACCACCACCAAGAGATCCAACTCCACCACCAAGATATCCAACTCCACCACCGAGAGATCCAACCCCACCACCAAGATATCCAACTCCACCACCGAGAGATCTAACCCCACCACCAAGAGACCCAACCCCTCCGCCAAGAAATCAAACTCCTCCACCTAGTTTTGATGAAAAAAGAATTACTGAAACAATTGTAGACGAAGTTAAGGATTCCGATATCGATTATGTTGTAGGCCTAACAAATGCTATTTTTGACAAAGAAGAAACTGTGGGTTACAATAATAATTTCGATGACAACTTAAACAATAACAATGATTATGCTCAGACGTTCGAAGAAACTGCATTTTGTGATGATGGATTTATAGTAGATAATGTTGATGTTGTTGATATTGATGATGACGTCATGCATATGCATAATTCTCCAAGAAATCATCATGTTTATAACCGATTATACAAAGAGGCTCCTAAAAAATTGGAAACTTATACAACAGATAGCATTAAACCAGGTGATACAAAATTTACAGAATTCCAAAGTGTTTTTGTTTTGTAGAATGTGCGAGTATTAGAAAATAATGCACAAGACTTGAACATTTAATTTCTTCACAGAATCCTAATGTTAGTACAGGAACTAGTCCTAAAAAAGTAGGTTTTCAAATCAGTATATCTCATTTATATACACTAATTTTTGATAATCATCTTTAGGACGGTACCAACTATGTGAAGAAATTGACTGTAGAATAATCAAAGGTCAAAGTATAGGATCGCACTTCCAATTTTCTTTCGTTGCTCCTAAAATAACTGATCGCCTTAATCCACATTTTAACTCATACTTTATTTTTTTTTTTTTTTGAGATACCATTTTGAAGTAACTTTGTATTTACCAAAAAAATAAATTTGAAATTGTGTTGCAATAGCAATGGATAACAAGAAAAATTAATCAATAAGCGGGATTTGCAAAATCTTTTTTAACTAAGAGTTAATTCAGTACTTAACTTAACTGGACCTCATTTGTGATATAAGTTCTGCTTGTAATGATCTGTTTTATTGAATCTACAGTATATGCAAGAAAACGAACACTTCATTTCGAAAGAAATCTTCGAAAGCAAAAGCACAACAACTATAAGTAAGCCTGCTAGACTGATGCTAGAGGAAGCACCATCTTTTTTATATCATGAATGAAGAACCAAAAAAAGAATTACAGTAGACGCTCGATACAGTGAATTTCAAAATAGTGAACACACAAAATTTTATATAAAAACGTATTTTATATAAAAATGTAGCGAAATCATTTAACATAGCTTTAGAACACTGAGGAATTGTTTCTGTTTTTTGTTTAAGCCTGAGTGAAAGCCTTTGTTTAATGCTTAGTTAAATTTTAAAACATTCACATCGAACGAAATGTGCATTTTGTATCAAATTCATCTTCAAAAAGCCTATTTAAGCTCCCGCTCGAAAAAGTGAACAACCTGGAAAGAGTGAACTATATCGAGCGTCTACTGTAAATGTCTATTTCATTTGAAGAGGAAAACAAAAAGGAAAATAAGCCGCATTTTTATGTTTACTAGTATCTCACTGAAATTCGCTTAAATCATTTTCAATGTTTACTAATATTTAAGAGGATCTCAACTGTAATTCTATTTTTAACTTTCGATGCGTTCTTTGTGTTTAAACATTGAAATAGTTTTTTTTTAACAAACATGTTGTTTGCTTAGTCGCTCATAGGTTCATACGCATTTGTATAGTTTTTATTTTTGTCCACATAATTTCAGTGAAAATGACTTCGTCAAAAAAAAGTAAAATAAGTGTTTTATTTTCAAATGATAAACCGAACATTTCTTAAAGTTTTATGAATTGAAAATACCCATCAAACAATATTTTGTTGAATAAAAGTTTTCCCATTATAAAATGATGGTTGTGTAATAATATTCAACATTCTAGTGCTAATTTAAACCAAATACACGAAAATTTACTTATAACAAAATTTCTTTGAAAAAGGTTTATTGGTTTGGATTTTAAAGTTATAGTATTTCTACACAATTTAAACAATATAATTTTATATTATTATCATCATCAATGTTTTCTCTCATAAAAATGCACGTCATTCAATTTTTTTTATTTTACCGCCAAAATATAATGCTGTCATCATAAAACACATAAAAAAATGAATTGCTTTAAAATAAAAACACGCACAAATGTATATGTTTAATGGTTTACTTAAAAAAAAAATATATTTTAAACATTGCGCATGTCAGAAATGCATTTATTTTAAATTTAATTTTTATTTATTTTTGTATTTTTGACCCTCAAAATAGAAAATAAACGAACAGGTCACTTGTTCTAATAGCTTAAGGCAATATTGTGGTTAGGCATATGTGGTGGATGATGAAGTAGATATTGTTTATTAATATATTGATGTAGCTAAGAAGACGGTATAAAAGACTATTACAAATTATACCGAGGTGATAAGTAAATTTATATCCCATTATTTACATTAAAATGTTTTGTTTTAAACTAATCATTCTTATTTTAATCATACAGTCGACTCCCTCTGAGTCGAGTTTTCGAATTTGATTTGGAGAAAGTTGTCTAAAATTCAAGTTATAGCGAGAAGTATATTTTTTTTGTAAAAAAAGGCATTTATTTAATAAAAAAAAAGTAAAAATTAATTAAGAAAACTGGTTGTAGAATTACCTGCAATGAAGTTCTTGAAAAGTTAAATTTTGTGTTATAATCCTCTTTTCCTGCTTAACGTCCATAGGTATAGTCAAAAAGAAAATACAGTCGACTCCCTCTAACTCGAATTTTCACGGGATATCAAAATCAGTTCGAGTTAGAGAGAGTTTTGCAAAAATTCGAATTAGAGAGAAATATTGTATGGTTTAAAATTTGAGGGGAATAAAAATTAGGGCGAAAAAGTTCGAGTTAGAGGGAAATTCGACTTAGAGGGAGTTCGACTTAGTGGGAGTCGACTGTAGTTTAAATAAAAGTTAAACAAAAATTCGTAATCACACCGTTAACTGTGTGGTTTTTATTCCCTACCATAAGTTGAGAAATTATATATTATTATTTATTTTAAAATGTCATCATCATCAAGTTCTGTAACCCCGATTGGGGCATAGGGCGCCAACAAATTGTTTCCATCCTTCACGGTCTGCAGCTAGATATTTTAACTTTGGCCACGTCTTTCTCTGGAAGTCTGCTTTTGCTAGAACTGTTGATTTCCATGTTGTTCTTGGTCTTCCAACCCGCCGTGCACCCTGAGGATTCCATTCAAAGGACTGCTTTGCAATTTCATCGTTTGGTTTCCTCAGTGTATGACCAATCAATTGCCATTTACGCTTTCTTATGTCAACGTCCAGCCGCTCTTGACTTGTCCTGCGCCACAATTCCTCGTTTGATATAATTTGTGGCCAGCGAATTTTTAGAATATGGCGTAGACAGCGGTTCACAAAAGCCTGCAATTTCTTCGAGATGGTAGTCGTGACTTTCCAGGTTTCGCAAGCATTAGATTCGAAGAATCTCAACTTTGTGCGTAAGGAGATTTGACTGGATTTCCAAATTTGGGACAGAGAACCGAAAGAGTCGGATAGCTGCCCATTGTGTGAAACAAAACATCTTGTGTTATTATAGGACTCTCTTATAATGGCAACAATTTTTGGGGGAATTCCTCTACCAAGAAGTGATCTCCATATACATTCACGGTTGACTCGGTCAAAGGCCTTCTCAAAATCCACGAACATGTGGTAAAACAGTGATTGAAACTGCACAGACTGCTCAAGAACGATACGCAGAGTGTTGATATGGTCGACACAAGACCGCCCACTCCGGAAACCAGCTTGATGCCTCTTGAGTGCAGACTCGATTCTTACCTTTATCCATTAGTTTTGGAAAAATGGACAAAAGTGTAATACCTCGCCAATTGTTGCAATTCTTAAGATCACCTCTCTTTGGCAACTTAACAATCACACCATCCTTCCAGTCCATGGGATAGCTTTCGTTTTCCCACACAGCTTGTATCAACGGGTGTAGCATACTAGCCGTTCTGACAGGGTCAGCTTTCAGGACCTCGGCTGGTATACCGTTAAGTCCAGCTGCTTTGTTGTTTTTGAGAAGATTTATCGAAAATTGAATTTCCAGTACTGTAGGGGGTTCGATGTCAATACCCCTATATGATCTACGCATCTCGTTAAGCTGGGGCAGTTCAGCATTCTGCTCAACAGAATCCTCATTAAGCAAGGCACAAAAGTGATCTTTCCACCTGCGCAGCTGATCCTCCATTGATACCAAAAGTGTACCATCCACCCACGGCCACATCCATTACAGGATGATTGGTGTTGCTTTTCTTCCCGAAAACTTCCTTGGATATTTGGTACAATTCCCTAATATCTCCTCTTCTTGCAGCGTTTTCCGCATTTTATGCGAGACCGTCTAACCTCACCCTCTTGTCACGTCTCACACAGCGATAGACCATCTTATGTGCTAAGCGATACTCTCTTCGCAATTCAGCCTTTCATTGAGCATCTGCTTCGGCATTTATTTGCATCTTCAACGATTTGCGAAGCTCGATTTTATTCCAGGTGTCTTTGGATATCCAAGAGTCTCTTACTCTCGTCTGCTTGGATACAATTTCGGATCCAGCCTCCATAAAAACACTTTTTATATCACCCCACTTCTCATCAATTGTTGAATGTTGTATTCCGTTTAATGACGAAGCTCTGTCGTTAAGGTTGGTGACAACATATGTCGTAACTAACATATGTTGGGATCACTTAAAGCATTTGTATTGAACTTCGAATTCCTTGCTGCTATACCGGTGATTGTCGTTGTACAGCTGCAGTTCGTAGCTTGAGACTCATGAGAACCAAATGGTGGTCGCTTCCCATGTCGGCATTTTAAAAATGTAACAAATTGAAATTAGCACAATAAATTTTTTGTATGTAAAAAATTACAACTGTCTAATTCCATTACGATTTTTGTGTAAGACAATCACTTCCATATTGAACCAGTTATATTTAATCAGTAATATAATCTTCTTTCTTGAATTGAGTCTTTATTCACTGATCAGAAAGCTGGTAGAATCTGGTGATGAAAGGACAATCGACAAAACTGCATGGAAGGTGGTCTAGGAACCAATAAAACGAGTCGTATGTCGTTGGAAAGGTATTTTTATTAACAATAATATTTTTCATAACAACTTATTTAAAATTACTGTGTAGAAAAAGTTATTCGCTGTTTTAGGGAATTTTGGTACATAGATAAAATTTATGGAGCATGGGTAACAAGTAGCGACAACTTTTTTCACACAGTGATTTGAAATAAGCTGCCTCACTAACTATTGTAGTACATAAAATTTCCTTTCCAAGGAAATTAGCTACTTTTACCACTTTCGACTTTGAGTTTCAAAGCTCAAAAATTGGTGCAATATCTTATTAAAAATACTGGAATGAGGTTTTCTTTAATTTTTGAATATTTTTGGACCCATAAACGGAACTTTTAAGCAAAACAAACCACCCATCCACACGGCGCGGCGTGCATAGTTTAAGACTTGAAAGAGGGACAAAATATCGATTTGCTTCGATGAAAACCGTAGTCACCCTACCAAAACCTAATTGAAAACTTTTGGGAATATTTAGTACAAGTAGTTAACGAGCCTGGCTATCAGTTTAAGGCCAGAAAATCCCAAATTTCAGCCATGGAATTTGCCCAGATAGAAATTTAGCTGGATTACATAGGGAAACTTTACGATGCTATGCTGGATCAAATTTATGAAACTTTAATGAACAAAAATGACACTACCCACTACAAGAATTGTCAAATAAACTTTTTTTTCCAAAAAAAAAAACTTGTTTTACTTCCTTCCATTAGCTTTTATAACCAATTTCAATACGTGTGTCTATTCAGTTGACGCAAGAAAAACTGCATTTTTCGACGTGAAAAAGAGAGCCGGAGAAAAAATAACGGTGCTTTTTGAATTTTTCTTTCTCATTTATGTTCCGAAAATTATAAATAAACAATAAGCATCATCAAATGAAACATTAATGCACCTTGTTTGGAAAAAATGGACAAAGTTCCTTTGAAAATTTGTGTGTCTATTCAGTTGAAGCGGAGTGTACGTTTTTTTTTTAAGGGATACAAACTATTTAAAGTTATGTGCCTATTTTTTGAGATTTTACTGTATCCAATTAGGAAACATTTTCATTTTGTCGTTAATTAATTTTATATTAATCAAGTATGATATTTAATTACATATTATGCATAAATAAAATGCATGTATAATTTCTTTATCCGACGAAAGCTTTTTCATTAAATATAATTTGTACTTTCGATAACTATAGTAATTGTACAATCTATTCAATATTCAAATTAATCAGAAAGTATTTTAATTAAAAATGTAGATTTTTCATGGTACTCGGCTCATTGTTCGAGGATTAATTATTATTTTTACATATTCATTATTTGTTGATATATAAAATCTCAAGAGTTTGATTGAAATGTCAATAAATATATACTTCAAAATATTTACATTACTTCTTAATGTAAACTATAAACAGGGTTGGAATTTAAGTGTTCAGGTTTATGTTGTTTTTAAATGTGATATTTTTCAAAACGTGATAAAGGCACTTGATGTCTTATTGCAGAGGTGTTTAAATAACAGCTAGCAAAACAAAAGTAATCTTAATGAAAAATACAAGAATAACACCATATGTACTTGTGCATATTTGTCTGGATAAAATCTTGACACATGATTTTAAAGTAATTTTTCGCTAGGCCCTGGTTCTCCACTATTATAGCTGCATGTCGAAGTCGATATTGTTTTCTTAGCTTAAAGATCACGTTATAATAATAAGAGCTCTAGTTAGTCTTTTTAAGCTAACCACAGTGATGTGTTCAAGATTGTTGTTGTTTTATACGTAAGTGGATGTTTTGCTGCATAAAGCATAACCCAAAAAGTGTCATTACTACATCTCCTAAATGCATTAAGGCCTACTTTTCTCAGTCAAAGTTGAACGCAACTTCGGGATTTTTATTGTTAACTTGAGTAAATCATATTAAATACTTTAATTTTAATTCGAATGAAAACTCGTAAAAATATAAAGTTGCAAAGTAGATTGATTTGACGTTTGAGTTTAAATTTATCAGGGTTTCTCGGATAAATTCTGATTTGAAATTGAGAAGCAAAAGTCTCTTCTGGGAATCCTTGAAGAGGACTTTTGTGCCAGTGAAATGGTTTCTGGATGCTTCTGAAACGACATTACTGTCGTTTGAATCTCTACCTCACCCTTTAGTCTATCGGAAAGATATTCCTCACATGTGACGAAATCTCGCCCATTTACGATTGAACTCGGCATCTTGGTCATTGTTGATTGGTTGCACTTCTTAGGTACTGATTGTCAGGTGGAACAAAGACTTTAATTAACAAATTAGATACCTACCCTTACCGATTTTCGTAGCATTTTGCTTTCCGCTTTGTTTTTGTTTAATAAGTCTCTTCCCTTCTCTAATGCAAATCAAAAGTTGTAACTGGCATAAGCAAAAGTCTCATCTGTTACAAATATCCCAAGGATATTCAAGAATTTGCAAGTTGGTTAACCTTTGAAATTTAACTGGGGAGTTTAATTTAAACAAGTAAATAAAAGCATTTTTCAACTTCTTCCCGCCCAACATCAGATTTAAAATCAACACCAAAGTTAGTCAACTTGGATTTGTCAGCAAGTTAAGGAAATATGAATAAAATCACTCTAAGCTTCTATTAGGCTTTTGAATATACCTTTTATAATGGAGCAATTACGTGCAAGGCTTTTTATTATTGAAATAATTAATAAGGCCTAAAACCAAAAATGCTATTAAATTCA
Source organism: Dasysyrphus tricinctus (assembly GCA_963921185.1). Classification (NCBI taxonomy): domain Eukaryota; kingdom Metazoa; phylum Arthropoda; class Insecta; order Diptera; family Syrphidae; genus Dasysyrphus; species Dasysyrphus tricinctus. Next base: position 43,318,063 of record OY992531.1, on the reverse strand, counting down.
CCCGCGTTTTTGAGAGAATGTTCAGTTGAACCGCTTTTCAATATGTTCCGTTAAGCTCACAAACTAAGCCGAGTTTGACAAATTAATTATTCAAACTTTTTGTGTAAAATTTGATTTCCTATCGAAATGAATAGTTTAAAAAAAAAATTTGCAACTTAAGCAGGAAAAGTAAACAAAAACCACCTTAAAAATTCGAAAACCTAAGATTTTTGATTTTTTTTTAATTTTTTTTTAACCTTTTTGGAGCAAAGATAGGCTCACGGCATACTGTAACAAAAAAAGTAGAAACTGAAATATTTAATATGACATTAAGAAAAATATCCTGCACATTATCGCATATCTCCCCTTCACAGTTTTTACAAACAGCTGAGCAGTGAGGCCCAGCTTTGCGGCAACCACAAGCTCCTCCACATCCTGTCTTGCATGAACAGGAAACTAATTTCATTAGTGCCAGTGGCGCAGGATCCTTCGTTGTAGGAACTTGTCACTTGTTGTGTGATGAAAGAGCTAAATTCTCGGTGCATTCGGGATAACGTTAGGCTGGTTTTCTTGTTTCTCTTATATGCGTTTGTAGTGCAGTAAATAGAGGTAAAAATAGGGGGGTTACCCTTCAAAAGGTCGGGTAGTTCTAAATTTTTGATATGTTATATGGTATGGTTAGTAGATGAAAATTCCAAATTCCACAACCACGCCTCTTCCGCCCCCTTCAAAATCCTGGAAAAACTACAAAAAATCAGCACTTTTCCCAGTTTTTTGCTTATAACTTCTTTCCGGTATATTTGTACGGAAAAAATATATCGAAACTTTGTAAACAATAAAATTTCCTACAAATATAATCTAAAAAGTATTTTTGTACAACCACTACAATCAGCGCTATGGAGCTTCCAAAAAAGGCTAAAATTTCGTATTTTGTAAGATTTTCAGTTTATTCCCTCTTTACAGCACAATAACTCCTTAACCGTCAAGTTTAGGACAAAATTTGTCATAATCAATCTTGTAGATAATTTAATTGGCTACTAATTTTATGCAACTACAGTCTACGTCCTCTAATTCAAACTCCCCCTAAGTCGAATTTCCCTCTAACAAGAATTTTTTCACCATGTTTGTTGTATACTCCTGTCAAATTTCCAAACTTATTTATTTTTCTCTGAATCGAATTTTTGCAAAACTCTCGCTCTAAGTCGAAATCTTCGAGTCGACTGTATTTTCATTTTGTGACCAATACAATCTGGAATAGTGTGAGTTTTGAGAAAGTGTTTTTTATTCAAACGTTTTTACGAACTCACTTTCTTTTCTGTCTGTTTTATACTGTACTGTAGTGTACTGGAATCCCGTAGAAATTTTATTTGTCTAACCACCTTAATCGATTGAAGTATACACAGGAGAATCAGAAAACTTGGATAGACATTACGATATTCTGAACCTGGTGTTTTAGTCGCTATTTTTTGGAGGTAGTGCCCAAAATTCCATTAAAAACTAAACCACATAGGTACTGGTTTTGATGAAATTTATAGACATGATAATCGACGAGATGAAAAACCAATACAGTTAACTTCTACCCACTGCCACTCCCACTTTTTTAAAACATAATATTTTCGGAAAAAATTTTAAAAATTCGGGTGTTGTTTAGATGACCCCATGAAGGGCCGAAACCGCAAGTGCTCTGGTGATGGCTTACCCTCTGATCCAGAGGTTTGATCGTCCTTATTGCCTTCAACTTGGGATTCAGAAACTCAAAGGCTGGAGCATTGTTTCCCATTCGCACAATCTAGTTTAGCCAAGTCGACGTATTTCGATGTTTTGGACTACATTGTCTTTGAACAGCTCATTGCGCTCACGTTTGTGCCTTCTCCTCCAAAAATCCGTCAAATAATACGAGTATTACTTGCGAAAGAGCCCAGTATCAGTTTTCATTACTGATTTTCATCTTACCGAGAGTAGGAGTGTCTTGAGCGTAAGAAGAGTGTTGAACCTTATTTGAAAAAAATAGATTAGAAGCAGTGGTTTCCAAAAGCATTTTCAAAAGCAAAAGCAGTATCAGTTTTCATTACTGATTTTCATCTTACCGAGAGTAGGAGTGTCTTGAGCGTAAGAAGAGTGTTGAACCTTATTTGAAAAAAATAGATTAGAAGCAGTGGTTTCCAAAAGCATTTTTTCGTCTCGACTTGAAGTTCATTGGTCATTTTCAGAATTTTTGATGCCACATGTATCTTGAAAAATCTTCCTCACTCGTGAAACCATTAAGAGCTCCTGACGAAGCGTGCAAGACTGTAAATGTCTTTGCTTGCCAGATCACTAGGATCGTTATAGTAGTAACCTCCTAAGTGGAGCCTACGTCTGTGTGAAAGAGCGGGGCAATTACAGAAAAGGTGAGGAATCGATTCTCCTTCTCCTCGTCCATACAGCTTCTGTAAAAATCATTTAAAAGTACGCCAAGCCGCGTTGCGTGCCTACCTTTTAAACAGTGCCCCGTTATGACACCTACAATAGAGCTTATGTGCACTCTGCTTAGAGATTTTAAACACTTGGAGCGCTTTAAGTCAAGGCTTGGCTAAATTTGTTTTGTCGCCAAACAAGTACTGATGTTGTCCCACCCAATGTTTGCTCTCTCCAAGGCTTCTTGCTTCAGCAAAAGTTTACACGTAGCGATGGGCATACCAATATTTAGCTTTTCAGGTAAAATGGGTAGTAATGTTACACTTCTAGCGAGCTCATCAGCTTTACATTTACCTGGAATGTTACTATGACCCGGCACCCAACAGAGGTGAATATTAAACTGTTGCGCCATCTCCAGCAGAAATGATCGACAGTTAAGGGCATTTAGAGTTTGAAGAGACAGAGTCCAGGGATTTAATAGCAGCTTGGCTATCAGAGAAGGTTGATATCACGTTTTCTTTGTGCCAAGATAGTTCTTTTATCGCTAGAAGTTCGGCCTGGAATACGCTACAGTGATTAGAAGACGGAATGAGAGACTTAAATCAGAGTACACATCTCCACCAACCCCATTGTCGGTCTTCGATCCGTCGGTGTAGAAATGAATTGATTGATCTAAGAATTCCACATCCTCCCAGGTGGATCTGAAAAGGTATGGTTACTTCAAAGTTTTTATCGAAATTCAGCAGTGGGATTGTGTAGTCAGTGTAAACCAATATTGTATTGGTCACAAAATGAAAATATAGTCGACTCCCTCTAAACTGAATTCTCACGGGATATCAAAATTATTTCAAGTTACAGAGTTTTGCAAAAGGTTGATTTAGAGAGAAATAAATAAGTTTGGAAGTTTGAGAGGAGTATACAACCAACATGGTGAAAAAATTCTTGTTAGAGGGAAATTCGACTTAGGGGGAGTTCGACTAAGAGGACGTAGACTGTAGTTACATAAAATTGGTAGCCAGTTAAATTATCTACAAGATTGATTATGACAAATGTTGCCCTAAGCTTGACGGTAAAGGAGTTATTGTGCTGTAAAGAGGGAATAAACTGAAAATCTTACAAAATATGAAATTTTAGCCATTTTTGGGAGCTCCATAGAGCTGGTTGTAGTGGTTGTACAAAAATACTTTCTAGATCATATTTGTGGGAAATTTTATTGTTTACAAAGTTTCAATATACTTTTTTCCGTAAAAATATACCGGAAAGAAGTTATAAGCAAAAAACTGAAAAAAGTGCCAATTTTTTGTAGTTTTTCCAGGATTTTGAAGGGGGCGGAAGAGGTGTGGTTGTGGAATTTTGGAATTTTCATCTACTAACCATACCATATAACATATCAAAAATTTAGAACTACCCGACCTTTTGTAGGGTAAAACCTCTCTATTTACTGGACTATTGGTTTCGATGCTCCATGGCTTACAATTACATAATCCAAAATGACTCATTCATCCGTGCAATTAATTCGTTGTAAAGAGCCAGTAAGAGCAACAGAGGATCTTTTTTACCGATGAACATGATGATGATGACCACCATTATAGGACATTCCAAAAAGAGAAGAAGAACATCGAAGTATCACAATATCTAGAATATTTTGAATGACTTATCTCCTGGAGAAACCACAAAAAAAAAATAACGCACCACGGCTAAAAACGAATATGATACACGTGTCACAACACTCGTTTTTGTGGTAAAAAAAAGCCTTAAACACCATTTCAAAACTCGAAGCATAAATTAGACTCAGTCAGTATTACGAGTATTGTATTCAAATTAAAAAAAATTAATAAAAAAAACTTATTCCGTGCGGATTGCTCGAGCGTATATTCGTTCCAAAGCGAGAACCGCTCTTCTAATTAAGAAACTGTAAAGGCAAATAATATGGATAATTAAGAGATCTATAATTTTTATCATAGTGTTTTTTTGATTTGAGTTGCAAAAAAAAAATTATGGCACTTAGAAATAAAATTTTATTTTTGTTTGTTTTTTAATGGGCTGTAACTTTTAAACAATAGTGCTTAGCGAGAAAAGTTACTTAACATATTTAGTAGAAATTTAATTTACTACAAGTTTGTAGTACAAATTTTTTTCCTAGGATCAAAAATGCGTGAGTTATAAGCAAAAATCATAATGAACATAAAAAACAAAATGGTGGCCAAATTACTCTAGGTACAGTTGTGAGAAATGTGGTTTTAGACTTGTGAACCAATACCCTATCGAATAGTGAAGTCAAACCTGACCTCGGATCTAGTTCCCAGTGAAAGTCTAACTTGACCGTACCAATTCAAACTTTACAACTTCTAATCATTATTGCAGTATTTCCCCGAAACCCCGTATTTTGGTACTACATACATGACAAATTTAACGATCCCTGAACATTTGGGTGGTCCTTAAATTGGACATTGTCTTGGATAGCCCTCATTTGATTCAATTCATTGAAAAACAATTTCCCTAATTTTATCAGATTTGTATTTCATCCCCCTGGTCTCCCTTTATTCACTTCAAGGTACAAATAATGGAGTTAGGGTGATTCTCATAACACACGAACAAAATCTGAACTTATAGATTAGATTCAGAAGAGAAAAAAATCGTATGGGAGTGGGGGTCTATTTTCCCCCGTTCAGACGGAAGGGGTAATTTTCTAAAAATTTGACCCAAATAGAAAAAATAAAAATAAATACTCTCAATAATTGTAATGTCATATTTCAGCAAAATCCAAATATTCTTACGAATTTATGAATCTGAAAAAACGGTTTTGGGTTCAAGACTGTAAAAAAGTAACAGAAATGGTAAGTTGAATGGGTTTATACATATCTGTCAATTTTTAATTAAATGACTTTTTTAACATGCCATATTGAGGCATTAAGTCTCTACATTATTTTGTCTTAGCATGTTCTGAGCAAATCTTAAATTTTTCGTTTTTTTTTCATTGGTTTTTGTTAATGTTTCTGCTAAAATTTTTTTTAAATTTTTCAACACATTCATTTCGATAGGAAATTTTCTTTTGAGCAAAAAGTTTTAAGAGTAAGAAATATACTGAAAAGTGGCCAGTGTGACCATTCTCTCAGAAACGCATTTATGAATTTAGTGGCATTTTTGTTCCTAATTGTTTCTTTATCCTTTATTTTCCTGTCTATTGAATAGCTTATATTAGGACTGGAAATTTTAGTGAAAGTACACAGGTACCTACATAATATGACATTTGAAGTAGCCCAGTTATTGTTTTTTTGTTTTGGTTCAACTTCTTTGTAAATTACCAAATTGATTTAATGAAAATAATTTTAGCAATTCAAATAAGAATATGACAGCCAATCTAACGTTTAAAGAAGATAAGATGAGTTTACAAAGCAACGATATGATATATTCCTAATAACAAAAAAAAAAAAAAAAAAACTGCATTTACTCCTATTTGAGAAACATTTCCAACAACCGAGACCTGTTTTCCAAGGAAATAAAACTTTTCTATAAAAAATAACAATAATTCATTGAAAGTTCTAGTAGGACACTATCTTTCTATATAAAATAAAAAATTCGCTTAAATTATGGGAATCTTCTAGATTTCCTTCCAACAAATTCCACCACTTGATTTGTCATCTGAATTCAGACCATTGCTCATATAATGTTGAAGCCTTATACCTACCTATAGGTCAAATAGGTATACTGTAAGCATATGTACATGTTTTTCAATTAATTTCTGCCAATTCTAAACCAATGGAAATACATAGCTTGTTGTTGATCATAAAAAGCAGTTCGTGTGACCCATTTATGCATTCCACTTTGGGAACACTCAAAATACCAACCGGAACAAGGATTTAAGTAAATTTGGGACCATCCTTGCGAATCTGGAACCAAATGGTCATTGGTCAGTTTTCTGCTTTCACTTTTATTTTGCGAATTTTATAGTTTGTTCATCTAAATAAAACGAGACTTCATAAAACTAAACGAAAATAAGATACAGTGTCAGTTTAAGTACCTAAGCCATGCTATCATGATGCGGCGCATTTGTTCATAAAAATAAACTATATTACCAAAAATATTGAAGAATTCACTAGAGAAATATAAAATAATGTTTTCTTGACAATTCTTGCCTTCAAAACTGTGACGAATTTACTGCAGTAACGTTTTTAATAGCACCATCAAATTTTTGTTAGGCAAATAAATGTTCCATGTGCCAAAATACTCTGGAAAACAAGGAGCACCCATATTTGGTGCGTGTGTGTTTTTTTTTTTTTCTGTCATTGATGTTTTTATCATCGAAAACAAGGGATGTTACTTTTAGCTAATCAAACAATACAGTCGCGTTCGAGTTTGAATACTACAAATAAAAAAAAAATGACAAGAATCTAAGAATACGCACTTAAATCTCTCAGGGGATTCTATCTAGTTTTCAATGCGTATCTTCGTGTGACCTTAGGTTTCTGCTTCCCAAATATAAAATTTCTCTTCTTTTTCTTACCCATTAAGTCAAAGGAATACAAGTTATTTGTTCGAGAAATTACAAGGGTGGGTTTTAGACTCTAAACGGGGCTAAACACTTCAAAGGTGCACCAAATATCCGCAGTCTGAATTTGTGTCCAGCTCCGATGACACACTCTGTTGAGAAAATTTAGTGATTTCTATATGGAAACTTTTGTTTGTTAAATTATTCTTCTTGATTGAAGCAGTTCTATTAAGGATACATACTAGCAAAAAGGGTAAGGTTTCAACAGAAAAAAAAAAACTATGTATGTAACAAAATAATGGAAAAGCAAACTGTTTTGGGTGGAGTTCAATCTTGTATTTCTTTTTCATTTCCAATAATATTGATATCATCCCTTAAATATAAGGACGAACAGTCTTACCCTAATATAATGAGTCAGAAGTAGCGGATTGTGTTTGATTCCAATGTTGAGATCGAAAAATAAAATTAAATTTACATAATTCAAATGAAATAAAATAAAGTAAAATAAAATAAAATAAAATAAAATAAAATAAAGTACAAATAAAATAAAATAAAATAAAATGAAAATACCTGCCAAAAGTTGCATTCGAATCGTAGGAATAAGAATATATGAACAAATTTTGAAATTAGATGGTGTTTTGGTTCGCTAAATTACAAGGTTTATTTTCGAGAACTTTGTTTTTAGTACTTTTTCTGTCTATTGCTTGGATATGGTTATAGTTAATCGGAGCTTATTTAACTTATTTAAATAATTTTGCATAAATTATACAAACAATTAAAAAGAAAACAATTAAGGCTGAACAAATTTGAATTAAAAATTCGAAATCACTCAAAATTGTATTTTTATACAATTTTCAAGTGCGACAGATATTAAATTTTTTTCTTAAATCAATTTTTACTTATCCGCTCAAACTAGGTGTATTAGTGAGTCATGACCAGTTATGTCAAAAATAAAAGTCAAGTTTCAAATTTTTCACAGTTTTAGGGTTGCCATCTATTTTTTTTTTAAATTAAAAATAATTTCCAAAATCAAGACACTTGCTCTTACAAAGCAGTGTTTTGAGCACTTGTTAGCGTATACCCTCTCGAACATGAAAAAAATAGTGTCAGACCAGTTTTACGGTCCTTGCCAGACGAGCTTAATATTTTCTAAGAAAAAAAAAACAAAAAAAAGGCGGTTTTGCACTTTTTTTCAATGATTTTTTTAAAATTAGCTAACCAAAGTTTTTTTCAAAAATCCATTTCGGTGGTAAATTTTATTCTCTACAAAAAAGATTTTCAGAATTATCTCCAAATTTTGCTTTGTTTTCGAGGTATATGCGAAAAAAACAAAAAGGGTGCTTTTGCCCCTCCCCCTCTCCAAAATGCACCTTCTCATTTAATAGATCTACGTGGTTTTCTCATCTTCAATGACCCCTTTGAAGATTGTTACAATAAAATCCCATGAACGTCATTGTTCCTTATTGCCCTATTTTTTAGGACATAATTAATAGCCTAAAACAAACGTTTTTGGTGTTCTTTTAAAGCTTTTTAAGCGAGCCAAAGCCAATCACTTAAACGAAAATTTCAAATGAAGACTTTAATTTTAATATGTAAAGCACCTTTTGGAAGGTATTAGATGTGGAAATTCCAGAGTTGAAATAAATGACACACCCTAATATGCAAGAACCTCGTAATGTTCCCTTTTTTATTTATTTATTTAGCTGCCTCTTCTTAAGAAAACATATTTCTATGCAATATTATAATATACGCACATAAATTATAATTAATATTGAAACATTATAATTAATTTTAATCGATCATTTGAGTAGTTGAGTACCAAAACTCGTCATATCCAAAATTTTCATTTTGTGCAAATGGAAAAAAAGCTAATTAAGGCTAAATGGTAGATGTTATAGAAAAGATTTAATTGTATAAAAAATGATTTTTAAATTTATATTATGTTATGATTGAAAGCAAACAAATATTGGAAGTTCCGTTTAAAATATATTTAACAATTCAATTTGGATGTAAAGAGTTTTGCTGCAAATGATTGGATATGGCCAGTCTCGCCGCCATTCCCCCCTCCCACAATATCAATATAATAATATAAAAGCACTCCAATACTTTCCAATCTTTAATGATTCATTTAAAATTGTTTACAATAAAAACCCGTGAACGTTTTAGTTCCTTCTTACATAACATAATCAATAGCCTATGGTGGATAAGAAGAGTTTTGAAACCAAACCTACTGCATACAATTTCACTATGGATATGGAGAGTTTTGGAAACAACTACGATGTTTGACATCAATATTAAAGGGGTTTAGAGGGATAAGGCTGTCAAATTTTCTTTTAAAAACTACGCATCAAAATTTCAATTTGTGATAAAAGTGGATATGAAGAGTTTTGGTTCTCATCTACTCATTTATTCAACAAATTATGTTACGAGCGTTTGAAATATTTATACATGGAATATGTATTTAAAATTTAAAAAAAAAACTTTTATTGTGTATCCACATATTAAAGTATAGTTGCAGGTCGAATCTGACGCTAGAAGTTTTCTTTTCAGTCGTGTAGTCATTGATGAGATTGATTTTTTGATTATGAAATGGCTTAAATTCAAAAATTTTCAAAGGAAACGATTTTAGCTATTTTGGAAATTAAATTTTATTTTTATTTGTACTTATAAATTTTGTATTATTAAACATTTTTGTTAAATTAAAAATAAATGTGTATTAAATGGGTTGGGGTCAAAATTATGCGTGAGGAAAAATTCAGTTTTCAAAATTCTGCTTTCAAAATTTTGTTTTTCAAAATTCTGCTTTCAAAATTCAGTTTTCTATAATTCTGCTTTTCAAAATTCTGGCTTTCAAAATTCTATTCAAATATAAAAAGCGCGCGCTTTTTAAAATTTTCCAAACGACTTTTTTCATTATTTGCAGAATTTTGTAAAACAGAATTATTATGAACTGCAAGTTGTTATAGAACATTATGCACCTAATTTAAGCATAAAAGGAAAAAAATACTTATTTCATCGGCTTAGAAGCTTAGAAAAACAGCTAAATCTAAATCCACATTTCTTAAGATCGATATACATAGATGATTATAGAAATTCAAGAATCTATAAAATCATAATTTCACTGGATTTTCGAAACAACGAGAATAATAACGAACAATTTTGTTTGAGTATTTTTTTTTGGAAAAAATGAAGAAAGGAGTTAACTGCTTTATACTTTAAGGCAACAATTTGTTTTATGTCAACTGCACACTTTAAAAAAAAATATAATTACCTTTCTCTAAAAGTCATAAGCCCACAAAATCTTAAAAAAAAAAAATCTGTATATCCGAAATGCTAAATAGAATATTTTCTATAAGATTTACGTAACACAAACCCCGAGTTTCTATAAATCTCGACGATTACAGTCTTTTGATACTTGGTACATAAGTAGGGGGAAAACGGGAGACTTGACCATACGGGAGACATGAGCCACTCGCAATATTTCACTCAGACTACCCTTAAATTCTAGAAGAGTATATACATCCGAAGCAGAAAATGACCTTCTATTTGCTAATGAAAAGGTTTCAGGATCAACATATTATTTTGGTTCCTGGACGAGTAAATGCATTTTTCGCTATGAAAAGTTAAACAATTTTTTTTTTTTCTTTTAATTTCATAACTTTTGTTTGTCTCGTAATTAATTAAATAATTTAGTATGATCTTATTCCTTGAATAATTGTTTTGTAAATACCCGTGCAAAATATTGCAACAGCTTACGTAACAGAATTTATAATCTCTTTTGTCTCAAAAAGCGTGGACGGGAGACTTGAACCACTTATTGTAGGGAGACTTGATCATACGAAAATGAGGAGCAAAACCAAAAAAAAGTCAAAAAACTGCCGCAGAGGGGGAAATACATGAATAGCAATGCTCAAATTATGTTTAAGAAATCTTACAATCTTCTTACTGTATTTCCCAAGGAGGGGTTTATTTAAGTTTTGTATTTATTTTCATTTGTTACGGTTTTTAAGTTTGTTTAAATTTTGTATAAATATTTTCGTGTATACATTTTTAAAACATTTTTCTTAGCAAATAATACATTAAATATAGTAACAGTTGAGTTTTATGAAAATCATAGACGGTGATCTCATTTTTTGTATTTTTAACTTGTTCAATTTGGGTATGTTCAAGTCTCCCCCAGGGGGTGTTCAAGTCTCCCGTAGGGGCGGGAGACTTGAGCCGAAAATCTTTCTTCAAACAATTTGCTCTGGGTTGAAACCGATTGCATATATTTGAAGCCAATTTAACTAGTTTCAAAATAGATAAGTATAGCTTTATAGAGATGTATCTTTCATGCGGCTGAGATAAATAGACAAAATTTTATCAACAATTTTACAAAAAGTGGCTCAAGTCTCCCGCCTTCCCCCTATCTATGTGGGTACTATTAGGTATAGTGCAAGCTTTGGATAATCAATTCAATTCAATTTTGCTTTATTGAACATTTCTATTTACAATTGGCTTAAAAATAATTTATAACTATTAGATACATTGATAAATAATAAAATTTTGTTGGCACATAAGGGGCCTAACGGTATACATTGGTAAAATTTTGAATACAAATAAGATTTATAATATGTGAAAACTTAATATAAAAGTCAGTTTGACTTTGTCGTTCTCGGGTTGTTCAGTCCCGGTTGTCCAGTGGCAGTGCATTTATATAGGATGGGGGATAGAGTTGGCGTTTAGCCACGGTAATGTGCTGACCCTGGGTCATAGTAGAAGTGTCCTGCTTCATCGTTGGTTGTTGTAGTTATATCCAGAATTTCCTTGGCGCCTAGGTACCTTGGTTCCGGATGTCGTTGTTGGTTTATCATCCTTCTCATCAGTTGATTAGGGTGGTTGGCGATGTTTCTAACCAGTTTGTCTGCTGATAGCAATAAGTACTTGTCCAGGGGGACTACCTTGGCTTCAGAGTAGAGTTGCTCGTTCTTGAAATGTTTGCCCCGCTGACGATCGAAATGAAGCCCAGTGCATATCCTCAGAATTTTCCTTTCGAATATTTGTAGTTCCTTCATGGCTGTTTTGGAGATAGTGAACCAAACTGGGAAGCTGTAACTGATGACTGGTCTCAGAAGTTGCTTGTACATTAGAACTTTTGTCTGCTGGCTTAGCCCAATTCTTTTTTTCATCAGCGGGTAGAGGCGATGGAAGGAAAAGTTTGCTTTTTTAAGGACAGTCCGTGAATGTGGGTTGAATCTCAGCAGCTCGTTGAAGTTTATGCCCAGGTACTTGGCGCTGCGCTTGGCTGGTAATCTGGTTCCGTCTGGGAGTGCTAGGGTGATGCTTCTGCAGTTTCCAGCTGAGCGGCCTCCTCTGCCTCCTGGTCGTCTGAAGCAGACAAGCTCCGATTTGGATGAGTTGATCCTGATACCCCATTTGGTGTAAAACTCAAAGAGTTTGCGGATGTGGGCCTCGACTTCTCGGACAGCTGTTAATGGCGATAATGATGAGTAATATGTGAGCGAGTCATCAGCGAAGAGAAGGTTCTCGCATTCACTTGAGGTTGGTTGGTCAGAGGTCATGATGTTGTATAGAAGTGGTCCAAGCTTCGATCCTTGGGCAACTCCCGCCCTGATGCTCTTCACTGTCGATTTGCAATTCTCCAGTTGTACGAAAAAGTTCCTGGAAGAAAGAAAAGAGAAAATAATTTGTATTAGTGCTGAAGGAAAGCCTAGTAAGTTGAGTTTATGGATAAGGGCTTCAATCCATACACTGTCGAATGCTCTTTCGACATCCAGAAAGCATCCGACGGTAACTCGATGGTTGTTCAAAGCTGTGGTGATGTCATGATGGAACTTCAGGAGCGGATGCAGAGTGGAATGCTTTTCCCGAAAACCGAACTGCATGTCTGGGATGATGTTGTTCTCTTCGCAGAACTTCTTGAGCTTCCTGAGTATCAGCTCTTCCAAGATCTTACTTAGGTTATTGAGGAGGGATATCGGCCTGTAGTTGGTAACCATGTTCCTTGCACCTTTCTTTGGAATCGCCACGATTTTTGCAGTTTTCCATTTCTGGGGGAAATAACTGTTGTTGATGCAGTTGTTGAGAATGATGGCCAAGAAAACCATTACTGTTTGTGGAAGTTTCTTTAGGATGAAGTTGGATACCCCATCTGGCCCAGCTGACTTCTTTGGTTTTGAGTTGCTAATAATCGCATTTATCTCCTCTGGGGTGCTCAAGTTCGGGTTGTCGACTGGATCACTCGCAGGATTGCTGTCACTAAACGTTGCTCTATTCAAGTTGGGCATCATTGTCTGCTGGATGGATGCCTCAATTTCGCCAAGGAAGATTGGATCTTCAGATGGGCTGGCCGTGAAGTTTCCTTCAAATTGGGAAGCGAAGGCTTCAACTTTATCCTCTATCGTTGTTGCTTCTCCACTGTTGGTGATGATCGTCTCAGACATTGGTGATTTTTGACCAATCAGTCTGTTAATGTTCTTAAAGGCATCAGGTCCAGGTTTGATTGACTGCAGTCTCTTCTGGAATTGGTTGTTGTTGTGATATTGAATAGAATTCCGGAACATAATGTTGACGCACTGAAGCTCACTCCGCACTGTCTGGTAGTTACTGTTGGTTGTGTTTAGCTCTCGTTGGTGGATCCTTTGCAGGCGTTTTCTGAGTCGTTGCCTATGTGCATATAGGTTTTGAATATATTGAGGAAGATGCTGATATCTATCCTTTGACGTCTTGGGCTGCTTTTGGTTATCCAGTGCGTTTGCTACAGCTAATTCCAGACAGTCGATGGCTTTGTCAATTTCAATATTCTGCAGGTTCCTGTTTTGCGGTGGAAGTCTTATGTTGTCTTCTACGTCTCTTTGTAGCCTGTCTGTATCCAGTCTTCTGTAGTTGATGAAATGCTCCACTGGTTCCGTCGCTAGGAAGATGGCTTGGTGGAGTTTGATGCTTAGTTGAACAGCTTCATGGTCCGAGTCACTGGGTACTATTGTACAGGTGAAGTTGCTGATTTCTGGAAGAATATGAGTAAAATTAGATGATGATAGAAAAAAGTCTAATGTTGATGGTGTCCTGGGAAAGGTTGGTTGGGGTTGGGAAATAACCACCAATGAATGTTGATCGCTGTTGGTATCCAGCCAGTCAGCAATAGCTTTGCCTTCGTTGGTGATAGCGGTATCCAGCCAAAGGTGATGCCTTGCGTTGAAATCACCACCGATGAGTCCATATGTGGTTCTCCTTAAGATGTTGTTGAGAACGTGAAGATCCTTGTGGATGTTTCTCATGCTGGATTTGCATTTGAAGTAGACACTGATGATAGTGAGAGTTTCTCTTCCCAGTTGTATGGTGACGGCGGTGGCTTCGCTGGTAAGGAGACCTGTGATGATGGTTTCGCTGGTGTTGGGGCAGATGTTCTTCCTTACATAGATTGCCGTCCCTCTCAAGCCTTCGCCCTTATCCTTACGGAAGGTTTTGAAGCCAATGATGTCGATGTTGTTGCATTTAGTAACGTTGGTCTCGCTGATTAGGGCGATATCCGGGTTGTTCCTCTTCATGAACAAGTTAAATGACGTCCTCTTCTCCAGGCTGTATAATGAATTCACATTATACGTCAGTATGCGGAGCTTCTTTAATTGCATAACTGGAAGATGAAAGTGGCCAATGCCACGGACTTTTCTCCCTCGCTCAGTTGACCATAGTTTGGTTGTATGGCATTACGGGCTTTCTCCATAACGGACAAGAGATTAGATCCAAAGATGCGCTGGACTTCATTGTTGAGGTTCATTGGTGTGGAGTCTGTTGTTGGTTTGAATGGCTTGGCTGAGGCTGTCCTTGCTGGAATGTTCTTGACTGGGGCCTTTGTTTGCTGATGCTGTTGTTGCTGCTGACTCAGATTCTTGGATGTTGCTGGCTTGGGTGCTGGGCCACCTTTGACCATTGCTGCAAAGCTGACTGCAGGGCGGGTTGCCAAGCATGCCGACTTTGAAACAAATTCTTTATGAGCTTGTTTCTCAGCCAACGCCTTGTTCCTTTCAGTAAGCCGTGCCTTTAGCGTTGGACAGCCTTTAAAGCTGGCTGGATGACCTTCCTTTTTGCAGTTGGCGCACCACACGTCAATTCCTGTATTTTCTGTCCGCTTACACTGTCCTGGCTCGTGTTCCTCTTTGCACTTTACGCACACGTACTGGCGTCCGCAATTGGTGGCAACGTGTCCAAAACGTTGGCAGTTTCGGCACTGCACAATGTCCTTGGACTTCAAACGCTCCCAGTGAACCCTCTGGTTCATTATTAGCGTCTTGGTGTAAACTTCGTTGATGTCACAGGTACTGGATAGTTCGACAACAAAGTTGTTGTACGTTTTTCCTTGAGCCTTCTTTGCCTTGAATTGTGACACTTTGACGACTGGAAGCCCTTCGATTCTTAGTTCGTCTTCAACTTCAATGGCTGCATAAGTGTGGTGGATTCCTTTCAATAGTAGGAGGTTCTTCCTGTCTTCTCTTGGGGTAAAGGAATTAAACTGGATCTTCCTGGTTTTCAGGAAGTTCTTGATGGTATCAAAGGATTCCCTGTTTCCAGCATTGATGATCGTCGACTTTGTGTTGCGGTTTTTAAATGTAACGCATAGTTTTTTGTCCTTGCAGTGTCTTCTTATTTCAGCTACGTTGCCAGAGTAGCAGAAAATTGGTGGCATTCCTGGGCCCTTGGTTGGGTTTTCGGTGGTATCTTTGGATGTGGTATTCATCCGATGGCTTTGAGTGGGTTTGGCAGTAGTTGATGTTGAAGCTGGTGTTTTGGTGGCTGCTGGAACTGATGGGGCAACTGGTGTAGTTGATTTTACGGCGGCGGTTGTTGATGCAGAGTTCTTTGGGGCACTTGATATGGTTGATTCAGTTGAAATTGATGAAATAGTTGCATTTTCTTCTTCAAATTGCGGTCGTTTGGTGGGGACATCCTTTGACTTGCTTGTTTTACGGGGCCTCTTCTGCCCGGGTAGCGGTGAATGGCTTCCGTCTTCTTCGGAGCTGGTTGTTTCATTGCTTTCTTCTTCGCTGGCTGATTTCTCCATACCGATGGTGGCTAAGGAACCTTCGTCGCTGTCCATAGCTTCAGTTTCCATATTGGTATCTTTGCTGACCTCACCAGGTCTGACAATATTCATAAATGTCATACTTAGCCTTGGTCCATATTGGGGACCGAGGTCGTTGACTATCCGTTTCAGCAATGCTTCGAGGGCTGCGAATGCTGACTCCGGATTAAGTGGTTCACCCATTATTGGATTAACCTTTTTACTTTAAATTATTTTATTACACTGATTTAACACACACAACACTTATTTTAATAAAACTTTTGTTTTGCACATTAATCGGGGTGATTACGTGTTAGGGACAGGCGCGGATGCAGGGGGGGGCAATGGGTGCAATTGCCCCCCCCTGGGCAAGAACGAACGAAGCATAAAATATGAATTTAATAAAATGTAACCAAAAAAAAGGTTATTTCGTTACACGTTTATAAATTTTTTTCTTGGCAGCGCAGTGTTGCAGCAATGAGTGGTTGTTCATTGGCCGCTGGCTGACGAGGTTCAGTTAAGAAAAGTTCCGCTATGTACAAATAGCGCCTTCGAATAGACTGAGTGGAAAGCTTATAACTTCGGTTTTAGATCTCGATATTCAAAGTTAAGGTCAGTCTTTAATTAAAAGATGAATGTCAGGCTACATTATCTACTGTATAACATTTGGTGAGAAAAGCAGATTGAATCCCAAATCGATTTCATTTTCACTTTTCAATATGCTTTGAATAAAAAATTTCACAGTTTGAAAAATGATGTTTTAAAAAGTTATTTCTTCACCTCCAACCCTATTCTACAAATTTGTTAGTGGTTTTTTATACATACTTAAATGTAACGGGAGAGGCAACAGGGGCACTTATCTAAATTTTCAAACTTGAAGTTGATATTAATTGAATCGGTCATTTCAAAAACCACTTAAGTCACACAATTAGAATTTTTCAGGAATCAATAAAAACAGTTTAATTAAAAAATAAACTAGTTTTAAAGGACTTTTTGGGCTCAATATAATATTAGAGTTGTAAAGGATTGAAATATAAAAAAATATTCACAGTTTATCAATATTAATATTGAAAAAAGTCTGAAAACCCGTTCTTGACTTACGTTGATATAGCAAAAAACGGGTGACTTACGTTGTTTTAGTAAGAAACGGGGTCAGTAGTATACAATAATTTAAACCAAATCAAATTTTTTTTTATTATACTTAATATTAACATTTTAACATGTCACATATTTTAATTTATCGTGTTTCAGTATATTAAAACCTAAGTCAAAACAAGATATAACTACTTCCCCCATCTAGTAGTGCTTGCAAAAACCACTTAAGTCAATTGACTTACGTTATTGTTTCTGCATGGAACGTTTATTGTGAGGTATTATTTGGAGAGGAAGGAATATTTGGACCGACATAAACTATTCTCAGAATATGCATGTACGTTTAAGGAAGCATTTACAGCAAAAAAAGCATATTTGAAAAAAATGTGACTTAAGTGGTTTTTGAAATGACCGATTCAATTAAAAAACAATTTAATCTTAAAAATGCGTCGAATTACGAGTAATAAGCTTCAAATGCTCGAATCTGTGATGCGTGCAGACGTGCTGCACATATGTTTCAGCCATAAGATACGTTTTTGATGTGAGGATTTTGTCGTTTTTATGGATGTGCTTTAGGAACTTCCGTGTTCCATATTATAAAACTGGCAGAGAGTGCGAATCCAACGAAGAAGATTGGAGAGAAACCAGGAAACGACGACAGCAGTCACTGCCGAAGAGAAGTTGGATGGAACTTTTATACCTAAGAAAAGGATAGTTGTTTTGGCTTGGATTGTCAAATGATTGACATTTTTCGCCGCGAATAATGCTATTGTATGCTATTGCTATTTTATCGAACTGCATGAGTCTGGCAACTCTGTAGTCGATGTTTTGAGCTTACATGTATGAAACATTTATATCAAAACTTAACGAAGGCTAAGTATATTGTTAATAAAATGTATAACGAAAGTATAACAAATTCACAATCGAGAAGGTCGGATGGAAAGATTTAATTAAGAGTGGTGTTTTCTTTGTATTTTCCACTATAGGAAATCTGTGTTACATTTTAATGTCGGAAAGTTTGGTTTTGTATCGATGGACGAAGGCATCTGAAGTCTGAACAAACGATACGGTTCATCTCGGTTTTGATCTATAATTTTAGTTAAGCTAAAATACAGCTATATTCAAATTAATGCAATGGTTTTGTTTTGCGCAAAATCTTTTTAATCAACGTCCTTCAATTTCCTTGCAAACGCAATTGACGTTTATGAACACGTTCTCCGGTTTCTCAATATTTTTGCTGCCAACTCGATTTTTCTTCTGCAGAATTGCACCACACATGATGTTTTCGAACATATGACTTTAGCAAACTGCATTATCGAACACAATGCTTTTACAGTAATGCTTGAATTTGCCTTTCCTAACACAAGAATTCGGATTTTGCGTTTGAGAACCTTCTGCAATTTTTGACGCTGATGACGTTCTCGAAAACGGCCTTTTACTAGCAAGGTTAGGTTAGGTTGCCAGCTAAAGAAGAGGCTTGAATTTTCACTCGAACTTGGACGTCATGTGTCTGAATAGGAACATACCACTGTACCATTATGTTTTTCGACCATAATTGTCGATTTGTGTAGATCCAGAGGGAATTAAAAAACGCTGTACAGACACCATGCTATAGTTACAAACTGCAAAACTTCAATTCACAAAGTTCAAAGTACACGCTGTTGAGAACTACTTTGGCAGTTTATTGTTTTCTTCAAATTTCAAACTCATCAACTCACATTGCTTTGTGTGACCAGGCGTGTAGAGCGGTATGATGCACTCAAATTTTCTATAGACCTCATATAGATTTTGGAAACTCACGAAAATTGCCCCCCCCCTGGACGAAATCCTGGATCCGCGCCTGGTTAGGGAAATCCCTTTTTTATTATTGTCTGGCAATAAACACAGGTAGCCCGCAGGTATACCTGTATCTGATTCTTTTTGTTTCGGGGTGGATTATTTTTTTAAAATCTTCCGCTGTACGTTGTTCACTGTATGACTGCACAATGCAAACTCAAGCTTTGGATAATTGAGGATTGTTTTTTTCTATTTGATCTGGCTTAAGCCGATGAACAGAGTCTCTTCCAACTTGTGATTCCAGTTTTTAAAGTGATTGGCTAGAGGGAATATTTTCTTTTTTAAGCTCTTAAAATATCGGTACCTCCATAAAACAGTTATAAGAAAAGTTTTTTTTATCTCAAAACGACCGGGTCAATTTTGTTGATAGTTTCCTATATTAAACAAAAAAAAAACAGAATTGGCAGAATTTTCTTTTTCTTTAAACAAATAGGCAGAATTTTAAAAAGCAGAGTTTTGTCAGACAGAATTAAAAATAAGCAGAATTTTGAAAAGTTTTTTTTTTCTGAAAAAAAAACAGAATTTTGAAAAGCAAAATTTGGAAATCAGAATTTTGACCTTTTCCTGTATTAAATTATTTGGATTCTATGAAAAATAGAGCAACTTTATTTCCAAGGCAAACAATTTGTGAGGAAAAAATGAGTTTTATGGTTATAGGCCACTCCCAGAAACTTTACGGAAAGAATTGAAAAATCACCAACTGAAAAATTTGCAGTTGCAATTTACGAATCATGTTTAGTTCGTAAATCATGACATTTTAATCCCAAATTAATACAAAAACTGGTAATTTAACAGTCAAAACGTAGCAATTTATAGAATTTGTTTCTTCGTGATTTGCAATTAAAATCCATGCTTTAAGTTTGTACTTTTCACAGCAAAATACAACTGTTTTGGCGTAATTTACTCTCCAAAAGCATAATTTCACAAACAGCATTTAAAAATATTGATTTGCGATAAATATTTAGTAATTAACATTGCACAATCACTGAATTACGTTTTTTCTGTCGTAATTCGCAACTCCATGAGTATAGTTGCAAATCACCAAAAAAAAATTCCTAAATCACGACTTTCTTGTCGCAAATTACTTCTCTACATCATCAATGTATGACACCAACGATCTGTAATGTAAATTGGCCTGGTGGTTGCATGATCACTCCGCAACTGAAGGGTTGCGAGTTCAAATCCAAGTAGAGTCAAGTGTAAAGGATTTATTTCGAATAAATTAAAATAAATGTGTATACCAGCAAAATGAAGGGTTGAGCAGGATTGATCTTTCCAAGTGGCAATATCACGAAATAAAAGTGGTGATCACAAATCTATTTTTGCAAATTTACAAATTGTGGAATTGGATCAAATTGCGATTTGTTGTTCGCAATTTTTGTTTTCTCTCGATAACATAATTGATACTTTAAGAGGGTTGATTTACGATTTTTGAGTATCAATATCTTCATTTTGCTCAGTTTTGCAAATTGCAAACAAATAGTCGTAAATTACGAAATCCCGAGGCAAGGTGTGAATCGGGATTCATTTTTCGTAATTTGCAGCTCATCCAAGAATTCTTTCCGTGTTTTATATTTTGCTGGGCATGTGGATACATACCTGCAGGCATACACAAATAAAGACCAGCAGACGCGAAGACATAAGCAGACAAAATTGTTTTTTTTTTTTTCTGACTCCCTATCATCGTTATGTTAGGTTTAATTAAATTCTTGAGTTACAATTTCTTATGAATTCAAAACTTGAAGTACCAATCTGCCAACTCAAATAATATTAAATTAAATCAAACCTGGCTGCTAGTGACGTTACAGTTGCTATCAAGTTAATGTCGGTTTATTTAATTTTCGGACTCTTCCACTACTCTTTGATGTCGATCAAAAATTTGTATTCCTATAGGTTTTCACCAAGCCCACCGAATGTCACCATATCACAAAATACCTTTTTTAATCGCTTCTAACTTTTTACTAGTAAGTAATTTGATGAAAAAAATTATATGAATCCTTGCAGCTATGGAAATGTAACTTTCAGTAAAAAAAAAGAACACCATTTCTTAATAAATAGTACCTTTGATTTTAACCAGGGGTGGGATCGGTTATGGTGATTTGCGATAGTTGACAGTCACAACACAACAGAAAAACTATGGTGCTGTGACTGTCAACTATCACAAATCACCTTACACCTAAGCCGATTCCACCCCAGGACTCTTGGTTTCAACATTTTACCTCCTAAAGAACTTAAGCGTAGCAATGCTCCATATTTAGGGTTTCTCATAATGAATTGATTATGATATAAAAGTTAAATAAAGTTTAAAATTTGTAAAAAAAATCAGTTAAGAAATATATCAAAAGAACTCAGACACAATCTGCAAAAACACTAAGTGGAAGTAGTAAATCAATCAAGTCAAATGACGATCTTATGGAAACACAACTTAGACAATTGCAAAATCTAAACTATAGCTATATACTTATCCAACCAGTCCATTATCCAGCTAGTACTGGGAACTTCAAACACTCTAAAACACTTATCAGGAAATTCTCAACAATAGTATAGTTGAGAAATATAGCATTTGCAAATTTTATTAACCAAAATAGCAAATAGGTTTAACCTAAACGCAAATCAATTTCACCCAAATGCAAATGGATTTATCACAATTCAATTTTTTTGTTTCTAAGGCCGTGTGTGAATTGCGTTAAAAGTAAGGTTGAATTTGATCCCGTGGATAAATTTTGACACTACTGAGGTGAATATAGACGTTAAAATTTAACCTGCTCAGGAGCTCGTTAAAATTTTAGCCAGTGGTTAATTTTTGAGCATAGAAATGGGTCATGAAAAAGTGAGGGAATGAATGTTATTTTGCTATCATGAATTCATGAATCCTATCAGGAAAGATGAAAAATGTGAAAAAAAAAAAACAAAAATCAAATGAAAGAATTAAAAACAATATAGACAAAGACCTTATGGTAAATGTAAGTATGCACTTAAGAAGAAGTTTGAATAACTTGTGATAAATCCTTGATAATGCAAAAGAATCAATAAAATTTATTAAAAATACTTTTTCAGATGATTCATTCATTTCGCAAACTGAATTGTCTGCGAACTATCATTATTGAATAAAGTGTACTTAGCTAATCATTCAATTAATAAATCCGTATATTAGTTAACTGAATTTTCAAGAGCGTTTTGTTGTTTAACCCTAAGGAAGGAAATATGTACATATGTACCTAGTTTTGAACAACTTTTGGTTGGTTGAATAGTTTTTCTTATCAAGTTTGGTTGATGTTTTTTGTGTCTGGTGATAGCTGCTTAAAGCTAGATCATTAGCAATAAATTAAAAAAAAAGCCAAACGTAATGATTAAAACGTTGATTAAAATTTTAATTTAATATTCTTATCGAAACTAATGACTTTCTGCTCATCAACTTCATATTAAGTTCGATTGTCAATGTCACTCATTATCTAAGTTTTTTTGAATGACAATTATTCATTGTCATTGTCACATGGTGCAGAATAATGATTGGATAACAATATATCAAAATCACATTTATGCTTTGGAGAGTGTATCGTTGTCGAATTGAAATCATATGATCGCAGTGTTCTTTCGTTATATTAATTTTAGTTTAGTTAGTTAGTTAGTTTTAGTTTAGCAAATTAAAAATCTTGTTTTTCATAATCTCGCAATTAAAAAATCTCGCTTTTTACAATCTCGCATTTACATCTTGAACCTAAAAATGTCGCAAATTTCAACCAAAATCTCGTAATTTAAAATCTCGCAAATCAAAATCTCGCAACTTCAAATTTCACAGCAACGAATCGCACACGGCTTTTGTGTTTTTTTTTTTTTGAGAATATACCTACCCAAGAGCACTTTGGATAATTTTTCTTTCCAACTAATAACTATACCCGTCAAAAAAAAATTTGTACATCCTTTATTATTGTTAATAACCTCTATAATCATTTTGGTTGTGTTTTACGCGTTTATAATGGAACTAAAAGTATTTTCTAGTTCAAGGCCAATTACGAGTAATGCGATTTGCACATGACACTTTATAACTGGATATACCATCTCTATGTTCTCTCTCCTTCTTGTTCTTTTGAAAACAATGATATATTGAAAAATCATAATTCTCGCGCGAGATTTTAATTTGCGAAATTTTGATTAAAAAAATGTATTTGTTGCAATTCAATTTTGCGAGATTTTGTTATGCGAGATTTTAGTTTGCGGGATTTCGCTATTGCGAGATTATGAAAAGCGGGATTTTGTAATTGCAAGATTATGAAAAGCGAGATTTTGTTATTGCGAGATTTCATTATGCGTGATTTCTTTATGCGAGATTTTGATTTGTGAGATTTCGTAGCTAGCCCAAAAATATAGTGTGAATTATTAAAAGTCAAAAGTGTATGGCAAAACTTAGTATTTGAAAGCTATGTTGTTTGTTGTATTTTTTAGTTTTTATAACTATTATTTTATTTTTATTGATTTATAATATAAATATAAACAAATTTAATTTTTTCTTCAAAAATGAAATGGCGAAATTGTGAGTTTTCATACAATTTTTTCCAGAAAATAAAGAGTAAAATAAATTGCGTAGTTAGTTGCAAAACAAAAACACGCTTTTTCAAAAGACACCCTTGAGTTACATATCTTTTTTATATTCAACCCAAGTCTAGAGCCTAGTCAGGTTATTTCTAGGGAAATTAAAAACATCCTTATAAAAAATAATCAGAAGTGCGCCCAAGACGACAAAATTACAGCATGTCGGTGGTCATGATTGGTCTGACTATTTTTTATTGTTCCTCTTTCAAGCCACGTGTTTCTTCAATAGTTTTATTTAATAACATGATGTAGAATCCCATTTAATTGATTAGATACAAGTAAATTATCAACTCTAAAATATTAAATAATAATTGTAAAGTTAAGGTCATTCGCTTATAATACTAAACAAACAATAACAAAAATACCTACTTCAAAATTAAATAAAAATATTTCTAAGTTATCTTTGAAAAGATTTATTACAATTCATACATACATACATATATAATACATAGCTGTGCTATCTAATTCTTTATCAATATATTCTAAGTGGTGATAGCATTCTTCTTTGGGAATATTGGAAGTAAAACAAAAAATACACTTAAAGGCTTGTCTTGTCTTGTCTTAAAGGTATATTTTATCGAAATTTTCTGATAACAATTCTATAGTTGTTGTCATACATAAAACAAATCTAATCAAAAGAATAGTAAAAAAAAGTAATTAAAGATTTATATGCATTGATTTACATAATTTAATAATTGTTTAATAACTTAAATAACAAAAAAAAACTTATATAATCAGCAACTTATCATATTGTTTGATTTTAATATCGTCTGAAGTGGAAAATTACCATGCAAATTAAAACTTTGAATTTTTGTTCTTAGGGATTAACTAGTCAAAAAAAGACAACAAAGCCGTTTTTATCTTATGATGATGATAATAGTGCTGTAAACAATAAAACTAACACCACAAACTGAAAATAAAATAATATATATTAGCAAATAACATTTGAATATTTTCGTTTGCAAGATGAACTTTTATGAAGATTATAAAATAATAAAATAAAAAATTCCTAACCCCCCAATATCTTCACATGTATGTATGTAAGTTCTAACTTCTTAGACAGCCAAGTACCTAATTTAGTTATATAGACTAGGTACTAGGTCCTATACTCGTTCTTTAAAAAAGTGAGAAGCTTGCATTCGTTTACAAGGCAATGAGACAGTTTCCCAGGCCCCTTGCCGTGAAAAGCGCTGCGCCATTCTTTATGAAAAAAATCTGCTGGTTAAAAGACCGACTGATCCAAAAGTAGACAAAGTTACACCAAAGTTTCACCAAAGTTCCGACAGTGATCGTTATTTTATTTCATAGTCGTCATTTTAAAAATTGGAAATTTGATAATAGACATTTTGGTAAGATCATACATTAGGGAATTATGCTAACAAGCGCGTTTAACTTGCTTTACATTTTCATTTATCAAATTAAGTGATTGTTAGAAAAATATGTGTCTTAGGTGCCAGTTATAGCTATCATTGAAACTCATCATTGAACATTTTAATGATTGATTTTGAGAGGTTTAGGAGGCAAAATCAGTTATTATTTTGATGAACAAACAAAGCTTAAGACTTATTTAATATATTTAGCCAAAAAAATAATTCTAATAGGCCCAACTTTTTACATTAAAAGACTTTTCTTATTTCAATGATTGAACTACCTTACCAATGATCATTGAAAAATCAAAAGTCAATTTTTGTGGAAAGTTGGGCCTATTTGAAATTTTTTTTTGACTAGAAATATTAATTTAGTCTTGAGTTTTAATCGTCCATCAAAATAATGTATAATTTTGCTTTCTAAACGTCTCAAAATCAATCATTAAAGTTTTCAATGATGAGTTTCAATGATAGCTATAACTGGCGCCTTAAACAGAGTCAAATTCTCCATAGAATAAAAACTTAGGCACCAGTTATAGCTATCATTGAAACTAATCATTGAAAATTTAATGATTGATTTTGAGACGCTTAGGAAGGGAAATCGTTTAAAAATCAAAAGTCAATTTTTGTGGAAAGTTGGGCCTATTTGAAATTTTTTTTTTACTACAAATATTAATTAAGTCTTGAGCTTTGATCGTGCATCAAAATAATAAATGATTTTGCTTCCTAAATGTCTCAAAATCAATTATTAAAATCTTCAATGATGAGTTTCAATAATAGCTATAACTGGCACCTTATACTCTGAAGTTCCTGCTAAGATATCAAGCAAGAATTAATGATACGAGTTAGTGCCCATTCCATGCAAACATATCAAGCAGAGTTTTGTTCTTTAAGCTAACGTAAGAATGACTGATAGAAAAAATGTTGAATTGTTGAAAAATCGGCTGGTTAAAATGTAGATTTATATCGACTGTTTTGTGTGTAGTTTTTGAAAGTCGACTTTTGGTCGAGTCGAGATTTCAAAATTTCGAAATTTTATCAAACACAAACAGTAGATATTTTAAATTGCAAGAAAGTCGATATTAACCTTCATTTCAACTAGTTAAGTTCACTATTAGTTTTTGACTTTTTTAATAATTCAATATTAATTTTTTTTTATCGAAAAAGGGCAGCTTCTCTGAGCATGCCCCAGGCACTCTTAGGGCTAGGAGCTGGGTCTTACACCAGCCAATTTTATTGCTTAATACACTAGTCAAAAACAATGAAGGGGACTGTTTTTTTTTTTTTAATTTCTTTAGTGATTTTTGATGAGCTGTTTCTCTGTGATGAAAGGTGGTATTGAGCTGAAACAAAGAACATTTATCAGAAGCATACAACTGAAAAAGATATTTTTTTGCAAATAACACTGTGTGACAAGGTTTTTCTAACATGAGTAAATAAAGCTAGGTTGAATTGCTTATTGAGTTAAGACTATAATTGCCGAATAATGTGGGTACCCAGCACGTCACGTTTCTAAGTAATGACGTCACAACGTCAGGTTTGCAACAATTCCATAACTTTGAACGGGTATGTTTTAGAAAATCTTTGTAGCTTTTTTGAAAAATGTTATTAAAAAATGTTATGTTGGCACAGAATTGCTCTTACTCGTCGTGAGTAAACCATTCTGAAATATCTCTAAAAGCTTCGGAAAAATGTTTTTGAAAATTGAGGTTATGCTATGCTACAAGACCATCTTCTTCACAAAGCTTTCAACTAGATCTAAACAGATGAAATTTCTTTTATAAAATGCAATAATGCATGTAGTTGGATTTGTATCAATATTTGTATTACTCTCTTCGAAGTCCTCAATTGAAATTTATGAGTTTAGCATATTTGGGAATAAGGTAGATTAAGGCGAAGGCTGACAGGTAATTAATGATATTTGAAAGATTCAAAAAGAATGTCAAAAATGTTTAAGCTTCCGAGTGAAGATACAAATTTATTTGAAATAAATAATATCACTTCAAATTTGCCTAAAAGCGCATATTTTCAAAATTTAGATTCAAATATTTCAAAAAAGTGACGCTCTAGAGCTATTCTAAGACCAGATTCAAATTCAATGCATCAGAAATTATCAGAAAAATATATTTTTTTTCATGTTAGAGACAAAAATTAAAATTTTGTCACACAGTGTAATTTTTTATAATGCTTTTATTGCGTACGTGCAAGAAATGACACGAGACAAAAATTTCTTTTTTTTTTATTTTTCATGTCATTTTGTTTGATAATATTTGTATTCGGTTTTAATTAATTTTTTTGTTGTACCTCATGGCATAGTTGTAAGTTGCGTTGGACTGGCACGCCGAAAGACTGGGTTCGATTCCCATCTTCTACCACCCAAGAAAAAAACTACCACTGGCGAGGAACTTACAAATCCTCTAAGACTTTAGTTGTAATGAATAAGCGCAGTTTAAATGAAAACAGATTTTTTAGTTTTGATTACCACAATATCCCAGGAGATAATGACGTAATAGAAAATTCAAGACAGCTTTGGGTATTTGAATAAATTTTTTACAGTATTCTGTTAGGACTTTCTGAAGATGTTTTTACTCTTCACCGTTAGTTTAAAAAGTTCAAAAAATGATTTTTGTTAGTCTTTCAGTAAATATTTTGTTTTCTTGCTAATATGGTTGCGTGACTGGTGCATATAACATCAATATTTTGGTTAATTTCCTCACTAAATGATCAAAGTTTTACAAACCAATCAAAGGAACAAATTGTATTATTCCTAATGTCATCAAAATGAAAACATAAAAACAAATATTTCCATCAACTTTTCTTACAGTTTTGCATGGTTACATATTTTTTGACTTGCGATCCCTTTAAATATATAACCTGTGAAATCCTATGGAGCATTAGCCATTTAGAGGCGTTGCTGAATTTCATTAAATTTGAGATGTTATTGCCACTTGACTTTGAGATTTCTGCTAGATCATTGAAGAAATATCTACCCAAACATTTGTCCCTTATATTGCAGAGTGCCGGACATCCTCCTCTATTTCTACATCACCGCAACCACTGCATAGGTCTTCTGTACTTAGTTTAGAGCACCGTAGGCTGCAGTTTCTTGTACGAATAGATCTAGGGGTCTTAGATTGAGTATGGTTTCAATTCCCGCAGTGGGAGTGGACCTCATTGCCCCTGTGATTCATATGCACGCTAGTCTTTGAACTTTATTAAGCGTTTTATAAAAACATTCTTTGTCCATCGCACTCCACCAAACCAGGCTACCATATATGTATGTGGATCGGTCTTATAATGGCCTTGTGCATCCATTTAGGGTTTGGAAACCAGGTCTTACCAAAGATCCTGTTGCAGGAGTAAAAATAATCAATAAGGAGTAAAAATAATCATAATCAAAACTTTTGGCTTTCCAAAAAGCTACAAAACATTACTGCAAGTGTTGCCGTTGTTTTTTAATTATTATTTTTTCTATTTTATGCAATTATTTTATTAAATTGCCCCTCCCGTCCACTAGGATTTTTTTCTTGTCTATTTCCCACCTACATGCTCTGATTTTTTCGGCAGATTTAACTCGAATTTCCAAAAAAATGGGAAATTTAATTTACCCCTACAGCGACTATAGGGGATGCAAATAAAAATCTGAAAAAATTAGGGAATTTTTGTTTCTTCATTTAGAGCTGATTTAGGCCCATCCAAATATTAAAACTAAAAAAAAACATCATAACGACCACCCTTATGTCAATAGTGCCGCACGGCGATTAACCTAGATTTTGACGGGATTGGATTTTTTTCCAAAAATAAAATCTCACAGTAACATTTCACTCCCAATTTCGCACTGAAATATAAAAATCATGCAAACCAACAAAGAAACTCGACAACGAAAAACATTTTTCTTTGGATCCAACACATAGTTTCAAAAATTGCAAAATTTTCCCGACATTTTTTTTTACAAAAATTTTAGCTTTTTAATAACAAAATCGAAATATAATATTCATAACAATTAAGAATAACAATGTGTACTAAAAGCAGGTAGTCACCCGATTTATTTTGCAGAAGTTATGAAATCTCGTAAAATTTAACTGAATCGCATTGCAACAAATTAATCTCGCTTGGGATTTTAATTTGCGAGATTTTGATTTAAAAACTATATGTTTTTTGTAATGAAATCAAATTTTACGAAATTCTAATTTGCGAGTTTTTATTTTGCGCGATTTTATATATCGGGATTATGAAAAGCGAGATTTGGTTATTGCGAGATTTAAAATGTTAGATTTTAACTTGAGAGATTCGTACCCAACCCATTTTTGACATCTGAAAATTTAAGTTAATCCTCCACTGAAAACTATTTTTGAGCCTTTTCGGGATTAATTTATTTGCGGAATTAAACTACTTTGATTTAACTCAAAGTTACTTCAACACTAAAAAAAAATTGGCTTTTGGGCTACAGTACTCGTAATAACAATCACAGTTAAAAATAGTTTCAACAAATCTATCTATTCAAATTCCATTTCTAACTCGGACACAAACAATAATTTACTGAAAGTTAATTAATATTTGTCTGTATCTTCTTTATATTGCTATAAATATTTGACCTTAAATTAAGGTATAAACAAAATATTTAAAATTAACCTATTTTGCTCTATGCTCTGACCGCACAAATTTGGGTTATGTACATATTCATCTCCGAGCACAATTGCCGCAAAAAACTAAAAACCTTAAAGATATACATATATATAAGTAAATATTATAAATATGGCTTTCGCTGAACTTATTGTTTATCATAAAGTTTAAACGTAACTATGCCAGTCCTATAATGGTTTCAATATTTATGTTTGTCATCAAACAACGAGAAATAAAATAAAATTTTAAGTGGCGCCAAAATAAGCACGAAAAGCAAATATTCCAATAATTTTTCATATTTGTTTTTTTTTTTTCTATAAATTTAAAACCCTGCCATTCATCAAGTAGGTATAGTTTATTATTACTCTCAAGTGGCTACAACCAGTTATTATTTCCGATATTTCCCCCTGAGAGCATAAAGGCAAAAATATAAAAATAAATTTGTAAATCGATCTGAACTAAAGAAACACCATCAGGAATATTTATTGACATGTCTATTTTTTGCAGGCAAATTGAGTGTAATCATGAAACTGAATTATGCCCTGATAAACTTAGTTTCTTTTTCGTATAAACTTCCTTATCTATGAGTTTATAAGGTATTATAATGTGTGTATTTAAAAAGCGTGTTTTCCATAAAAAAAAATGTCTATAAATATTAAAAAAAACAATGTCAATGGTGCGGAATATTCTTTGAAAATTATCAAGTCGTATAATCGAAATGAGAGCTCATTGAAAGCATTGGCATTCAATAAATTGATGTATGCAATTTTATGCATGTCTGTATTACAAATTTTTTGTTCTATCATCATCTATAACCTTAGCTACTCGGACGTACTCTATTTTAATTCAAGTGTAAAATACCAATAAATTTAAAATTTATAAGGCATTTAAGCATTCATCAATTTGAGGTAGGTACTTATTTTGTAGAGGTCACTATGGCGTATACGTACTTTTTTTTTAAATTGAAATAAATCGTTGAGTTTTATCAAGAGTCGATGTGACTTGAAAAATGATTAATAATGGGATTAAATTGGATTGTACTTTTTGTCAAAAGGACAAATCTGGATCCATTCAATACATTTTTTCATTATTTTTAAGGGGTTTTCAGCAATACGAATCACGACAAATACATGCATACATACATACTTTATTTTTGTCTATCTATGTATTTACTTGACATTGAATTTAAAATGAAAAAAGTCAAACGCCATATTAAATGAAAATTTAGCAGTCCAGTTGATGCTCACAGCTCACACTTTAAATGAAATCTTTTTCACGTTTCCTTTTTTGTAGGTTGACTTGGCAACCCGCGTTTTTTTTGTTTCCTTGGGTAGTATTTAAACATAAAAGATCCTGTGCCTCTAGTGGGGTTGAATATTGAGAAATAACTCAAGCAAGAATTTATTCACAAAAATGATTTTTTTTTTTGTTTTATTTTATTTCTTTTTTTTTTTTGAAGGTTGTCATTATTTAACCCTGAAATTTAACTCTCGTTGCTGGATTGTAGAAAATAAAAATAAATGAATCTGAAGAAAATTTTCAGGAAAAGTTGTTTGTCTATGCAGGAAAAAAAACACACCTTCAATAATTAACTTTAATTTGATATTTAAATTTGTTTGAAGTAAAGTTGAAAAAAAAACGCAAAAAGTTGATTAAACGATATAGAAACGTTTGATAAAAAGTAAGAGAAAAATATCTTAATTTTCACTTTGACATTTAAAAACTTGTTAAATATATTTTTAATTGAATTTCTTAATTATTACATTTTATTTCCTTTGCTTTCAATTAGATATCTACGAGTATGAGGGTAAGGAATTGTGAGTTACTTAAACAGTGGAAGTTTTATATTTAAATAAATAAAATAAATAGAATAGAATAAAATAAATAGACCCTGGTTGAGAGTTTTGTAAAATTGTAAAAATATGTTTCTTACCACCAAATGAGATACGAACATGTTTATTTCGAAGACGATTTATGTAAAATGTAATATTTATATTTATATATATATTTTTTTATAACCTTGACTTGAAAATCTAATGCCAGTTTTCCACGAATCGATTATTTCGAACACAAAACCGTGTTTTCGAATTAAAATAGACTGACAGTCGAATTTTACACTGCAGTGTCGGAAAATCGTGTGGATTTTTGTATCGTTGGAATAATTGATGATTTTCAAACCATTCGGATTTCAAGTGAGACAAAAAAGAAATAACAATATGCTCATCCTTTAATTCATAAAGTTTTGGTGATATAATTTTTAAAAAATCCTTTCTGGAAGCAATTGGTAAGCGTAATGATGGTATATCAAAGGCAACGCATATTTTGAACGTGATTATGTTGCTTTGGAAATTTAATGTATAATAAGTAATTTATTTTGGGTGCTTAATTGTTCATATATTTTGTTCCAAATTTAGCAATGAATTATTCCAAAAATAAGGTTTAAAGAACGATTAAATATGATTCTTTCTCTTGTGTAAAACTGAAAAGGGAGAATCTTTTTTTTTCCTTTAAAATAAAACTAGTTTTCATGGTCGAATCAAATCTGCTTGGATCTGTAAGATATGGTTCTTTCCCAAATTTATCAATATGGAAAATCCATATTCACGAACCATTCAAATTATGAATATGTATATCTAGACAAATCATATTATCTTATTACTTTAAACGAGTTAAACTTGTGTATAATGGTTCTAGGAAACAGCTCTCACGATTTGAATTAAATTTTAAGAGTTTGTTCTTATGGCCGAGAAAAAATATTAAAAATTAATTTTTCATTTTTAATAAAAGCCACCTACTGCCACGCCCATTTTTATTATTTATTGGTTTTTCAGAAAGGACTCCAAAGATTTGGATGACATTTTCAAAGTTTGTTTGTATTAACAAATTATAAATATAAAAATATATTTTAATTCAAATTCGCTTCCAGCCACGCCCACTTAATTAATTTCTCTGATTCGATTCTATCAATTAAGATGACATTTTCATAGTTTGTTTTTATGAGAAAATAAATTAAAAAGTGGTTTCAGTTAATACCGCCCACTGCCACGCCCAGTTTTAATATTTTTAGGTCTCTTGAAAACGGCTATAACGACTAAGATGAAATTTTTAAAATTTGTTTTAATAAACGAGAGCAAAATATGAAAATTGAGTTTTGGAAAATCCGGCCACTGCCACGCCCACTTTACTTTATTCTTGGCTTAAGGAAAATTGTTCTACTTCCTGTATTCCTGGGTTACAACTTAAATGATTTGAGTGAAGTTTTCAGAGTTTATTCTCATGAAAAAGGAAAAAAACTAAGGAAATAGGTTTAGTAGTATCCACTTCTTGCCATGCCCACTTTTATTATTAATAGGTTTCTAGGAAACTGCTCTAACGATTCGGATGAAATTCAGAGAGTTTGTTTTAATGAACGGCAAAAAATAAAAAATAGAAGTCTGTAAAATTCTCGCACTACCACGCCCACTTTTTGTATTTGTTTGTTTCTCGGAAATGGCCCTAAAAATGTGTATGCAATTTTCAAGGTTTGTTCCCATAAAGTAGAAAAATAACATTTAAATTATTTTTTATAAATTCCGCCCACTGCCACGCCCACTTTTCAAAATTCTTGATTTCTGGAAAAAGGTCTTATTTGCTCTTTTTTTCTGAATTGTTTCAAATAATTTGTATAATATTTTCAGAACTTACCTTCCATCCACTGCCACGCCCAATTTTATTAAATAGTTTTCATATTCGCTGCCAAGCATTGTTTTCACTTTTTCGATTCATTTGCCACAAATAAGCATTTCTGGTTCTATAAATGAAAAATAAAATATCAGTGCTGGAACCACCTTACCATTTCTCTTGAAAACAGCATGATTCTCTCAATTTTCTTGTGTTTTTTAAGAAAACAGAGAGATGCGTGAGATAGGAACACTTTTTTCCTTATGGATTTGACAGAGAAAGGGATATGATTGAATTTGTCATTGTTTGTTCGTACTCAAGCTTTCATTTTGGATATTCACTTGCAAATGACGGCGTGAAAGTAAATTATTCATATGAAAGTTTTTATTCATATGTTTGGTTTCACATTTTCACAGAACGGGAATCGGAATTAGTGTGAAAGCGTGAAAAGTTTTTCGATTCACTTTTTCACAGAACCAGAATTGGCCCCCAGGAGTGTAATCATCATATCGTCGTCGTTCAATGAAAATTTCCTTACTCCATTTCATTTTATTTTGAGACATGTGTACTTTTTTTAGATTTTTACTGACCAGAATTTGAAAATATTTGATGTAAGGAAATGTGTCCCTTATAAATAGACCACCATAAGATTTAGAGACCTTTTACAGATCTAAAATGTTAATATTTTATTAAATATTGTGTTTTTAAGAGAGGTTCCTCGATTTCTATAAAAATGGAGTTAGGGAGTTTTCACTAAACGACGACGATATACTCTTCATAGAGCAAGGAATACTTAATTACTCGTTCCAGCATTTTAAAAGCGTGTCCAAAGATTTCTAAATGTTAAGGTTATAAGCATTTTGAGCTGTACACAAACGCAATATATGAATATTTTGAAGGGAATGTTTTTTCTAAAGTTTCATGAAGAAATATTTATAGACTAATCGGTAAATCTTAAGATAATTATAAGTGCAACGATATTATAATTATTTTTGTCAACACTATCAGATCTTTGCCGAAGAGTACTAAGCACAAGCAATATCTCATGACCAAATATTTGCCAACACAAAATTGGTCTTATCAGGCTCCTCACTTATTGCCGTGTAAGTACATATACCTATAGTTAATAAGCAACAAACTACTGTAAAACAGGCATTATTCTTTTCATAACTGATGTATTAATACCAGACTAAAAAAAAAATCCTCAAAATTGTCTGGTGTGATCCTTAAAATTTTGGCAGAAAGCTAGGACTTTTTTATAGATTAACAAATAATGCTTAGAAAAAAGTCCCAAAAATCTCTTACTACAAAAATGTTCTACTTCTACTTTACAGGAAACTTAATCAGCACAAGAAATGGGTTGACACATACAAAAATTGTAACAGGCTAGATTTAGCATTTTACTGTTTCTCGAAGTTTAAGCCCAACAAAGAAAGCCGTACTCACCTTCTCAGACGTTCTCTTCAATTTTTGTCTTAGGTCAAACTGGTTGCCATAAGTGCTCAGTAAGATAATAAATAGCAAAGTTCACAGTTTTCGGTTTTGTTTTTTTCTTATAAGAAAATATGAATTAAAAATTATTAAGCGTAAAATCATAGATTGCAAAATGAATTTATTAATTCAGACTTCTTAGTTCGGATGTACGAAAATTTGAAGACAAACAGTTAGCTGCGTTTAAAAAAACAAAAATCCATTATTTTGTTTACAATCACGACAGTAATCAATCGTTTAATTAATATTGACTTTACAATATGAAATAATTCCTATTGTCATCGTGTTGTGTCCGCATCGTCACTTACCCTCAGTCATTACTATGATATCGCCTGATAGAGATAATATTCAACAAATACTTCAGATTAAGAAAATAAAAATGAATATTATTTCGAAACGTTGAGCACATAAAATCTTATATTAAATTAATCTGAAATTAGTTGCTTTTTATATTTCACGGATCGTATACCGTGGTGAGCTCCTGTATAGCACATTGATATCCGACCGTCCTGAGAGCTTTGAGCACGTGTTTTTTTGTGTTGTTGTTGTTCTGGTTGCTATAATTGTATCGGATAAGGTTCTTGTCATTACTAAAAAAGACAAATCTTGTAACAAATATTAGATTTTAACACCGAAGTCGAGTGAGAAAGGTATCTTTTTGTTTTTTAATTAATGTTCATAAATTGAGTCAAGAATGTTGAATTTATGAGTTGTGATAATGTGATTGATTTAAAGAAGTCTTATTTTATGGCTTCATTTTATATAGTGTTATTAAGATAACGTAACTACTTAAGTAGGAAAGTGAAGTTAATTATGAATTTTATTATGACTACAATTCAAATGATGATGGGGGTGTTGAAATTTAGACACGGTTTTAAATATTTGCTGCGGCAGTGGCGCATGATGTGATTTTTTTTTTAAATTAAATATAATTTACTGTTCATTTTGTTATTTTTTATCTGGGCTAAGACAATAACATCTTCGAATGGAATTAGAATCTGTTTTGAAATAGAGTGCGGTATCTTGGCTTGTGCTATTTATGTATATAAATGTGGCAAGAATAAGATAACTCTTAACCTTACCCTAAGTGACTTGAATTGTTGTTATTCAAAAATTATATAAATAGTGTACCTACTTTGATATATAAAGGGTGTTTTTTTTTGAGGTATAGAATTTAAAGTTGGTAACACTATTTTAACTGGTGGCCATTTTGTCAGCTGTCAAGTGATTTATTTTAAGTTTGATGTTTTGGCATTTCAACATGAATAGACTGACGCCTGAACAACGCTTCCGAATTGTGCAAATTTATTTTGAAAATCATGGTTTTGACTCCAAATTTTCATAAGTGAATTTTGCCTAGCAATGAAGCTCACTTTTGGTTGAATGGATACGTTAATTAACAAAACTGCCCTATTTGGTCTGATAATAATCCTCAAGTGTATGTGGAGACACCGTTACATCCACAAAAACTGACTGTTTGGTGTGCTCTATGGGTTGGTGGAATTATTGGTCCGTACTTCTTTAAAAACGATGCTGGATTAATTGGCCATATATAATAGAAATAATGACCAAATGCTTATGCAGATCAATAATTCGACATTAATTAAAGGCAAATGGATTTTTTTGGTGAGGCTATAGAAGAAACTCCGGACATCCACAATTCGCCAAGGAAATTTGGGTTGAGAGCCAGGCAAAAGATAATTGGTGTTGATGGATACCATAGAATTTGATTTTGAAAAGCCTCATTGTAACACCTGTAAGCTAAGAAATATAAAGAGTACTTTGGTTTAGCAAAAAACACTTTATTTCTTACGCCAAACGAAATAAAGCCGAAATTCAAAAAAGAAATTTGAAATTTGGTTTACTTCATTTATGAAACCGAAATAAGACCAATTTGGCTTTAATTCATTTTCAACTTTTTTTATATTTTGTATCCGAAACTGAAATCTTTTCCTGACATAAGGAGTGTAGTGAAAAGAAGATTAATGGTAAGATAAATTCAGTTTCTCTAAATCCAGATTCATTAAATGCAAAAGAAAATATGCACATACCCAACCTCGCACCCACCCGAAATCCTAAAGCTAGTCCAAGCAAGGGAGTTGCAGGGGGCCGCATGCCCCCATTCAGTGTTTATTCGCAAATTTTTAAATTTCACAAATCTAATAAATCCTCTCCTTGATTTGGCTTGTGAGATTTAAAAATTTGCGAATGAACCAGTGAGGTATATAATGCAACCCCCCTGCTTGGGCTCGTTATAGGATTTGGGGTGGGTGCGAGGTCGGGTGTATGCAAAGTTTCATTTGCATTTAAGAAATCTGTATTTAATGAAACTTTGATAATAAAGCATTGCAACAAAACCGAAAAACGAGTTCATATAAATTTGGTTTTATTTCGATTATTTTTTTTTGTGTTATTTCAATAAGGCCAAATTCAGAATTTGGCTATATTTCGTTTGGCGTTATTTCACGTTACCGGCTTACCACAGTTATATAGAGATGAAACATGCCGACATGGATCTTTTTCGGGTCATTTCAAGTATTTCACGGCTATTAATCGATTTCACCCATTTTAAAATACAAATTATATATTTTAAATTTTAAATGCACAACGAAAAAAGACAATTTTTATTTGGAAATTAAAATGCTAAAACATAAATGAACTGTCAAAAAAATATGGTGGTTTATTCACAATAGAGGTTCAATCGATTAAGTTGCACAATACGAAACATGAAAACAAATCGATACAATCGACAAATTTCGATTCGATTGGTAATCGACAACGGCAATCGGGCCCATATTTAGTCAAGAATAAGTTTGATCAGGGCTGCCATTACGATGCTAGGAAAGACGAAGAAAAAGGGTATCACAATTCAGTCTGACCGTATTTCTGTTCAGCTACAACATAAGCGGCTGGATTGATTTTCTTCAAACTTGGTACAAGATGGTTTTTCGTATTTTTTGGATAAAAAATTGCAGATTTTTTTTTTTTAAATTCAATTATTAGGAAAATACTCAGACAATTTTTCTTTTAAACGTGTTACTTAACGGTTTCTTAATACTTATTATTATAAAAAGATATTTTAAGTTGGGTCTTGTGTGTAAATGGAAATCCACACAAGTGCAGTGCATGCTGCGCATTATATATCAATTTATATTGAATAATTTTGAATGAACAACAACAACTTGTGTGTGTTACCACCAAGCTTATAGGCTGGAGTTATAGCAATTTCACGAGAGCCACCTCGATCATCAGACTTATTGAAGAAAAATAAATGAAAGTAACAACGAAGTACTCAACTATGCAAATATATGTATATTGATTTTAATATCTTGAATTTGTTGCTGATGAAAAGCACCTTTGACGTTGGAACCAAATTTACGAATATTTTATTTGAAATGTTCTTCTGAAAGAACTAGGAATGATGATTGGAAACGGTTTTTTGCTTTTTTATTCAGACATCTCTAGATTTTCAAAATATAGTTTGAAAATGAAATAATTTTCACAAGAGTGACATTGGACCGTTTTTGAAAATTCATCTTGTTTTGAGATGACTTCGCCTGAAACTATTTAGAATATTGGATATATATTTTTTTGTAATTATTAACCTGACCTGTGGCTAGGTTTAGTCACAAGTATTTTCTTTTTTAAATTCGCTTTCCTAAAATTTTGGAGCAAAACATAAAATTTATTTTTAGAAATTGTGCTATTTTGCGAGTTTTAAAAATCCTATGTGAAGAGAGCTATATTTCATCAGATATTACTCATAAAAATCTATAAGATGTTATCATTAGTTAAGCTTTTTTCAAAAAGTGGACTTAATCAAATGTTCTTCTACAAAAACTTTCGATAAGAGTTAGGTAATGATATTGCATTTTAAAATTTTCAAAAATATAGTTTTTTGAGAAAATCTGAGATCTGATTTTTTAAATTCTAAGATTTTGAACATAAGGGCAAGAACGTGTGACCCAGTCATGCATTTTATTTTTATTCTTCTCTGTTTTTCTCACGGGAGAGAGAATGTAATAAATTCTCCAATAGTACCTTCTCTGTTATAGAAAACTGCCTCTCATCTTACCGGCCGAATTTGATTGAACACTAAATTTACCTCCCCCATATTCCTAAAACTAACAACTAGCACATTGGAAATGGTTGATAGTTGTATGTAAATGACTATAGGCTCTCCACTAGCAGCTATTAGGCCACCAAATAATTTTGTTTTTTTGTTTTTTCTTAACTTAAATAGAAGTACCAAGGTTGTAAACCTCTAACAAATTTTAGGTATTCCATACCCAGATCTCTTCACATATCGTTAGAAAAAGATACAATTTAAGTATAATTACAATTTACAATTTATTTATTTATGAAGTGCTTATATACATTAATA
The DNA here is from genome assembly GCA_963921185.1 of Dasysyrphus tricinctus. Classification (NCBI taxonomy): domain Eukaryota; kingdom Metazoa; phylum Arthropoda; class Insecta; order Diptera; family Syrphidae; genus Dasysyrphus; species Dasysyrphus tricinctus. The sequence continues at coordinate 43,279,097 of OY992531.1, read as the reverse complement.
CAAAGTGTCTTATAACTTAGATATAAGCTATTAATTACAACAATTTGTATGAAAGCTAGAAATTTACATTTTTCTTAGCAGAGAATAAAAGGAAAAATTATATAATGCAAAAAAAGAAGAATTTATAAACTATTACTAATATTTGAAAGAAAAATAAAAAAATACCTAAGGCAAGAAAAAAAGCGTAAGTTAGGGGAAGATCAGAAAATATTGCAAGTAAAGTTGTTTATAAGTCGTTTTGTAATTTATAATTGAGAAAAATGAATTCTTAGTTTGTCCTTTAATTTCGCAGAGTCATTCATTTCTCTTAAACTGCGTGGTAGGAAATTCCATAAGCGAGTGGAATATATAAAAAATTGACGCTCGGATGTAAGGGAAGCATAGCGTGGATGAACCAACATTCTTGTTCTTTGCGAAGATGCCATACTTATCATTTCGCTGAGATACTGGGGTTGGTTGTTCAAGAAAATGTTAGCGAGCATAGTTAGGGCGCGATACTTTAAATAGTTCTCGAAACTCATATTTAAAACACACTTCGAAAAATTTGAAATACTATCGTATTTGCGTAGTCCATAAATGTAACGAACTATATTATTGAAAGTGACTTTTAGTTTTCGCTTACTCACAGAGTCACAATGTGAATAAATTTCACACCCGTAAATCAGAGTAGGCACGACCAGTGTTTTCGCTAGTAGCATCCGAACTCTTAGAGGGGTGAAGTACTGCGTTGCCCACAAAGTGCGAAGAATACAATACGTTCTACCCACAACATTGTTTATGTGATTACTCCATGTTAAAGTCCGATTAAAAATCACTCCAAGATTTCTAGCAGTTTCAACATACGGGACTAGGGTGTTTTGCAAGATCACAGGGGGAAAGTAGGAAACATTGACCTGTTTTTTAGAAATCACAATGGAAGTTGATTTCTTGGGATTCAGCACAAGACCATTTTGCTGAGACCAATGCGAAATCCTTTCGAGATCTTCGTTAACTCTACACACACCGTCTTCCATTAGCCCTATTGGGAAGCTAAAATACAGTTGCACGTCATCGGCATACATCTTTAAATGACAATGTTTACCTATAGATGGCAATTCATTAACGTAAAGCGAGAACAAAAGAGGACCCAGAATAGAACCTTGCGGCACACCACGTGGTGTTGGAAGAAGATCAGACGATTCGTTATTTAAATGAACAGACTACTTTCGGTCAGTTAAGTAGGAGAACAAAAGCTTAACAGCGCAAGTCGAAAAATTGAAAAAACGAAGAAGTTTTTCACATAAAACGGAATGATCAACCAAATTAAAGGCCTTGGAGAAATCTAAGAGTATTAGTAAACTAACGTTTTCCTGGTCCAAGGCTATACGAATATCTTCCGTAACTTTAAGCAAAGCTGTTATACAGCTACATCCTTTTCGAAATCCAGATTGCTTCGGTGTTAAAAAATTTGAGGAGTTAAGGAATGAGATCATTTGATTTTGCAAGATTCTTTCAAAGACTTTAGATAAAAAAGGCAAAATAGCAATGGGTCTATACTCATCATTCTTTGAATTTTTGGGAACCGGTATTATTTTTGCTAATTTCCACTGCTTGGGATATTCTCCTGTAGTTAAAATCGTATTCAAAATATAAGAAATGTACGGTAGAACAAAAGGTAGAATTATCTTGAGAAATCTAGGGTTCATTTCATCGAGGCCAACAGCATTCGATTTAATGGAAAGAATACTTTCGACTACTTCGGAGCTATCAACTGACCTAAAGCAAAAAACGAGATTAGAAAAATCGTTTCTCATGCTAAGACTTAAAGTTGCGTTAATTGTAGCTGAATGGGCTGACGGCAGAGAAATAAATTTTTTGTTGAGCTTGTTGCTGTCCATTTCATCAATACAATTATGTGTGCTTTTTGCAACTCCTATTTGGCGAAGATTATTCCAGAGGTCTCGCCCACTAAGGGATGGATTTAATTTGTTAAAGTACATTTGTCGTTTTTCGGTGCGTACAGCCATGACAACTTTGTTACGAAGGAGGCGATATATGTTATAATGCTCCTGTTACCGAAACCGTTTCCAGCGTCTGAATGCTTGTTCACGTTGGAGAATAAGATGACGAACACGATGTGAAAACCATGGTTTTGTAAGTGGTGTGATATTTCTTGTAATAAGAGGAACATGTCTATTGAAAAGCGTCAAAGTGCCTTCATTAAAAAAATGTATTTGTTGATGAGAAGTGGGTAGGTAATGAATTACGTTCCAACTAAAATTTCGGACATCTTCTTCTAATAAGGCATAATCAATACGTCTAAAGTCCCTATATTGAATATTCTGCATGACAGGAGTTACTTTATAATCAAAAGTCATGTAAAGTAAATCATGTTTTGAGAAGGCAGGAGCAGAAAGCTGATCATATAATTTAACTTTTCCCAAATTACTAACCCAAAAAATATCTAGTAAAGTAGATGTATAATTTGAAAAATGTGTTGCGTTGGTGGTGTTTACAGCGTTTAAATCATACGTGGCCATTTCATTTAGTAGTGAATGACCTACCAGTATATTTGAATTAAAATCACCACGCACAATAATATTGGGGCTATACAAGCACACTTCTGCCATTAAAGATATGATAGGCGATATATCAATATTTCTATTTGGCCTGTATACATTACCCAGTAGAAGCTTATCCTCCTCTCCGCAACTATTTTGGCCTTACCTATCACTATTATCCATAAAAGTGAAGCCACCCTGTTTGCATAAGTTGATTAAAATTCAAATAATATATTTTTATAATTAAATTTTCTAATTGTAAACATTCCATATTATTCATTCGTTAACATTAATGTAACAAGTAACAACTAAGTATGTTTTGAATATATAAACTATAAATGGAATGCTATTTCAATAATCAAAAGATTATCTCCCTTGCGCAATTACTTAAAAACATTTTCAAAAACATCTCGATTGGTTCGTGATTAAACTTAATTACGGTTCACTTGCCAAAGCGATAATATATTATATCGTTTGAAATCGATAGAGTAATGCCGCTAAAAGTTTACTTAGTTTCCTTATCTTTCTGTATGCATTTGATTCAAATAGAAAAAAATTGAACATCAATGAAATCGATGTTGTGAATTATATTTCTGTGTAAACATTTTGAACTTTATCAAAATTTAAAGCAAACAAATAGCTTTAGTGCTTCAATTTGATTTTAATATGAAGGAGATGATGCATTGTGTACTATAAGATGGAAAAGTACTAACTGAAAGATAAATTTACATTAATTCAGACTTCAATAAAATCTGATAATTTTTCAAGCTCAAATTCACACTTCAATGTTTATTCTTGTCACATCCTTTGATAGTAGAAAATATGTGGATGAGTTGAGTATGCGAGTATACCTAACTTAGATTTTTGGTAATGTATTTTAAAATTTAAAATTAATTGGCTAGATATTTTGTTTATGATTTCAATGTTTTTATCAAAATTCTTTAAAATGTATTTTTTATTAAATTTCACTTTTTGAATTATGTACAAAACAGAAGTATAATTATTGACTTAGACATTTATGAGCTATTTCAAGACTCAAAACTCTAACAAATACCATGAGCTATAACTTTTCAATCTTAATATTTTATACAAGCTGAATTGTTCAAGCTAAGTCTTATGTTTGGAACAATTATTTATAAAATGGATAACCTTTCAACGATGTATACATTACTGTGGACTTGAAAGACCAGCTTCCAATGCGGAGTTACATTATTGTTTTATAATGCGTTTTTGCCAAATATCTCTCGAGCCCCATGGTTTACAGCTTTACGGTAATAACGGGTGATTTTTTAAGAGGTTTAGAACTTTAAAAAAAAAAAAACACAAAAAATTCGAAAAAATGAATGAAATATTTTTTTGAATCGATAGTTTGAACCTTGCAATTTAATGTTTAAAGATAATTTCATGCAAATGTTGACCGCGGCTGCGTCTCAGGTAGCCCATCCGCTGAGTCCAATTTTGGCATACTCTTTCACACATATCGGCCGGTATCTCACGAATGAATGCATGGATGTTGGCTTCCAGTGCGTCAATCGAAGCGGGCTTGTCCCTATAGATATTAGCCTTGACATACACCCACAAAAAATAATCTAATGGTGTCAAATCGCACGATCTAGGCGGCCAATTGACCGGCCCGAAACGTGAAATTAACTGTTCACCAAACTCGCCTCGCAATTGCGCCATTGTTTCGCGTGCTGTGTGGCATGTGGCACCGTCTTGTTGAAACCACATATCATGCAAGTCAAGAACTTCCATTTCGGGCAAAAAAAGTTTGTTATCATCGCTCGGTAGCGTTCACCATTGACAGTAACGCTGCGATTCGCATCATCTTTGAAGAAATATGGCCCAATAATGCCGCCGGCCCATAAACCGCACCAAACAGTGGCTTTTTCAGGATGTATTGGTAGCTGTTGCAATGCTTCTGGCTGATCTTCACTCCAAATGCGGCAATTATGCTTATTCACGTACCCATTCAACCAAAAATGAGCCTCATCGCTGAACACACGCAGCGCGCGATGAACATTTCGAACCGAGCACGAATTTTGATAGTAAAATTCAATAATTTGCAAGCGTTGTTCATTTGTAAGACGATCCATGGTTAAATTGCAAACCAAACTGAAGCTGTTTGACAGTGACACAAGGTACTAAACACACGTCAGCTGTCAAAACCAGTGTTGCCAAAACCAAACCAGCTAAAAAATCACCCTTTACAATAAAATAAAGTGCATGTCATAACCTTTCCAACGATGTTCAACATTGATGGTGAGTAGGAAGAAAATGTCCAAATACGGAGTTGCATTATTGTTCTATTCGGTGCCTTGAAGATAAATATCTCGCAAACCCCAGCGTTCATAGCTAAACGGATAAATAATAAAATGATGTACTCATAATAAGCTTTTCATTCGTGTTGATAAATGGACCAGCTCCCAAACGTTTTTCCTCATTCTCCAAAGTTATACTTTTCCCGATATAAGAAATTTTTCGCTGAATATTACCAACTTTGTCAGGTTGTATTTCTGACATTTTTAGTCAATATTTAAAAGAAATATTGGAAAAAAAAATGTTCTATAAAAACTATTTGAGTATTTTTTCGATCAGATGAACATGAGGCCGGACAAACGGTAAAAACCATTACATTACCATATTACTTCAAAGTTTCTACAGTTTTTCGTCAATAACTTTTGTTTGGGAAAGAGGCATCAAAATTTTTTGCGAGCAAATATTGTAGAAGATATTCTAACCAGCGTTGCCGGAAATGTTTTTTTTGAAAGTGCCATTGGCAACAACAGAAAGTGCCATTTTGGAACCGTGGGTGCCACCAACAGAATAAGTAAAAAAATCTTTTGACTTGTATGTCGTCCTTCATTTTTGAAAAGATTTGATCTTTTTGTGAAAAGATTAGCACTTGTTCTTTTTTTCATGTTTTATTCAAAAAAGGTAGATCTTAAGATAAAAGGTGCTATCTTCCTACTTTGGGAGATCTGATCTGTTTTCACCCTTGCATGCATTCATTCTCCTGTCAAACGTCATAACGAAATTTGACAGTTTGTTCGCTTCAAAATATTTGTTCCGATAACAATGTGCGTTTGTGCTACCTGTGTAAATTTTCTATTAATTGATAATACTCAAAATTATGCCAAGATGTTTCATTCAAAAGTCTGATTCTGGATTTTAAGATCAAATCTTAAAGATTTTAATAAAATATGTCACTAATTTAAAAGAGAAAATATTTTGACAGATGGCAATGTGTTGCTTTTTGGGCTGCGTTCCTGGTTGTTAAAAATTATTGCTGTAGCACCTATGTGGATCTAAATGTTTAAAGTATGCAAGTGTTGCTTAAAAACATTCTAAGAAATATTTTTAGCTTGAACATTTTATTTTATTACGCCAACATCAAAGTGCCATATGAAGTCTTATGCTACATTTCCACCTAGCGCTAATCTGAGATTTAATGAGATTAACCTTAAATCTCCTTAAAATCTCGTAGATTTACCACACAAATTTATTTCGTAAATCTTGAAGATTAGAAATTAATCTTGTTAAATCTTCCTAGGACAAATAGTTTTACAAATCGAACTAACCAATTTTTACATGGTGCTGAACGATTCATTCGAGACTAGCATTCAGTTCTTCATTGTTTCACACGAATCAAACATTCTGTCTCATTCGCACTTCATAAGAAAAAATAGCCAGATCCACACTATTGTGTCAATACCGATATGCTATCGCAACAAATAAATATTTTAACATTAGAAACAATGAGAGGAGCGAAAGCGTATCAGGTATCGATGATGTGAATACTCATTGTTTTCTGTGTAAAAATATTTTATGATATCGAGACTTTATCGATATTAGAACTATAATGTGAATCTGGCCTAAGTGTGATAGGAGCCGAGAAAATCGAATTCACGCTTGTCAAAGTCTTTTTCAAAATGGCGGACAACGCATGGGCGCTTTTTGTTCGAACTTTGTGGATAAACACTCCCCAATAAGTACCCCTTAGAGAAACAAAAACAAAATTTGACACATTTTTGTTTGTAGATATTATATTAATTAGACTGTTAATCGAAGATATTCTAAGAAAAACATGCATTACCCTAGATTTTGCGCAATTAATATAAATTTCATTCAGCATCTTTTCTTAATAATATATTTAATTTTTCTGTCGAAATGAAATAACTACCACTGCTGCTTTCTTTATCCTTTCTTTAATATATTTCACCTTCCATTTTCGATAATACTTCATTTTTAATTTAATTTTCTGTTTCTTTCTTAAAACGAATACAAAAAGAATCCGTTGTTGTTGTAATGGAGTTTTTATATAAATGTTCAATTACTGAATTCTTCGCAGTGCACTAAAAATCAATTTCATCTCAATCAAAAACTCATCAACAATCCTCTTGCTGAGTTTACAGAAAATTTTGCTCCCTCACACTGACGAATCGCATGAAATGGGTTTTTGTTTTTGTCAGAAAGCCCCTTGGACATATCTGATGTGTGGCCCTTGTCTTGTATGACGTTGATCCTGTTACTAATTAAACCGAATATATGTGGATTTCTTTTGTTTTATTTTATTTTTGAAGTAGATTTTTTCCACAACGATTAGTTAAACTGAATCCATCTCAGGTTGCAAAAGTTTGTGTCGTCCGTCGTCTACGTGTAGCCCCTGTGGGGATTTGGACCGACAAGTTCATCGATGAGTATTCTTTCACTTTAGTATTTAGAGCTTCGGACGGTTTTTGTAAGGTTATTTATGTACAATGTACACAAAATACCTAGTGTGAAGACTCAAAGAAGTGTCGTTGAAGGATATTGAAAAATATTAATATGTACAGCAATTTATATGTATGTTCTGATGAGGGTAAAAACGATTACGTTTTTCTACCAGCACTAAGTAACTTATTTTGAGTAGGTATGTGATAAGATTATAAATGTATAAGAAGTATATATAACATTTGAAAATTTAATTAACCAAATAGCAAATAGGTTTACTCAAATGGATTAAAGCCAAAAGCTAACAAATTTATTTAAATAAAAAGTGCCTAAACATTTAGAGGAAATGCTGATACAAAAAGCAGTTTTTGCATGTTTCGACAGAAAAAAAACTAATAAAAGCCATGGAATCCAAATATTTGGAGACAAAAATATTTTTATAACACTGTAACCCAACTCCTTTTCCCTCACTAAACAGATCCCTCTACTGACCGTATCTAAATACCATCAGCTAAACTTTTGTGTCTGTAAATCTACATACAACCAATAGGAATGAAATTAAATTGTTTTTTTTTTTTTTTTAAGTGGTCAAATGGCAGGAAGACCTGGGGAGATTGGATATGCTTAAGACTATTTTCAACATTATACTAACTGTAGGTTTTGCTATATATAATTTTTTTTTTATATTTTTGTTCCCAACTTCAAGCAATAGCCATAGATTAATTTAATTCATCGACATCTTGGCCATCCTTGCGTAGAATTTGACAGTGTATGATATGTACATGTGTAGTATTTTGTCCAAATTCCACCCTGAAGCCTTTAGATTTATATTTTTCACGAGCAAATAATAAATGTCAGCATTTTCGGATTTTCAGAGGATTTTTAATCCATCGACATCGCAGCCATCCTTGAATAGAATTTGACAATTAAGGGATTGTCAGGAAGGTAAAGCGTTATAATTTGACATATTTATAGTATTTCATTCTAAATATCACTCAAAAATACCTAGATTGACTTTTTCTGCAGCAAACAAATTAATTTTAACATTTTGGGATTTTTTTTAATGCATCGATATCGATTATGATTTGTCAACTTTTTGTTGCCAAAAAAAAATAACATCTACCTACAGCCTTCAAATTAAAGTTCGATGATGAATTCAAAAATTAATGTGAGTTTTGTTAAAAACTAATTTAAAGTTTTTAACATTTTTTAAAAATTCTTTTTAATATTTTTAATTTTAAATATAAGCATGGAGACAAAACCTCACGGAAAACAAAAATTCACCCAAAACCCCTAGATTTATCCTATTCGATGTGTCAAAATTTTGCGAATTTTCAGAGGCCTTATAATCTATCATGGTCGTAGCCAACCTTGGGTGGAGTTTGACAATTTATGGCTTGTCAAAAAGGTGACAAACTGTATTTTGGTATGCAGAAGTTGATGTATGTATATTAGGGTGGTCCTTATATAGGGTTTTTTTGAAATTCCAACTTGGATAGGCATCAAATGACTCTTAATAGAGAAACAAAATTTTCCTAATTTTTTCAGATTTTTATTTCACCCCCCTGGTCTCCCTTTTCTCACCTCAAGGTACAAATAATGGAGTTAGGGTGATTCTTATAAGACCCGAACAAAAATCAGAACTTATAGATTACAGTCAGACGAACAAAAAATCGTACTGGAGAGGGGGTCTATTTCCCCCCGTTCAGGCGGGAGGGGTAATTTTATAAAAATTTGACCCAAAATAGAAAAAAAATTATTAAAAAACAACGGGACCACTTACAGTGGCATGCTATAGCTTTTTTAAAGCCATGAATACAGTCTCTAATATGTTTTTTAAATCAAGTTTTAATTGTAAATAGTTTCTGAAAAAAATAATTTTCAAACGAAAAAAATTATTATTTTTGTTTTTATTTTTGAGTTTGAAAATTATTTTTTTTCAGATACTATTATCAATAAAAACTTGTTTTAAAAAACATATTAGAGACTGGATTCATGGCTTTAAAAAAAGCTATAGCATGCCATTGTAAGTGGTCCCGTTGTTTTTTAATAATTTTTTTTCTATTTTGGGTCAAATTTTTAGAAAATTACCCCTCCCGCCTGAACGGAGGGAAATAGACCCCCCCTCCAGTACAATTTTTTTTTCGTCTGAATCTTATCTATAAGTTCTGATTTTTGCTTCGCGTGTTATAAGAATCACCCTAACTCCATGTTTTGTACCTTGAAGTGAAAAAAGGGAGACCAGGGGGGTGAAATAAAAATCTGAAAAAATTAGGGAAATTGTTTTTCAATGTTTTGAATCGAATGAGGGCTATCCAAGACAATGTCCAATTTAAGGACCACCCTAATGTATATAGTATTACTTTTGAAATTTCGCATAATAGCCCACAAATTTCCTTTTTCTGGAGCAAAACATAAATCTCAAAATGTTCATATTATTCTTATATTGATGAATTTTTGACAGTTAATGGTCTGACAGACAGATGTCAAACTATATAATTAGGGTGGTCGTTATAATGGTTTTTTTGAGTTTTTTTTTGAATGGGCCTAAATCAGCTCTAAATGAAGAAACAAAATTCCCTAATTTTTTCAGATTTTTATTTTCATCCCCTATGGTCGCTGTAGGGGTAAATTAAATTTCCTCTTTTTTCGGAAATGTACGTAAAATCTGCCGAAAGATTCAGAGCATGTAGGTGAGAACTATAGACAAGAAAAAAATCCTATCGGAGGGGGGTAATATTTCCCACCGCGGAAGGGAGGGGCAATTTTAATAAAATAATTGCATAAAATAGAAAAAAATAATTAAAAAACAACAGCAACACTTGCAGTAATGTTTTGTAACTTTTTGGAAAGCCAGAAGTCCATTTTAATAGTTGATTGTTAAATAAAGTTCCTTGAATAAACAATTTCAGCAAAATCTGTTTTGAAACCTATAATTACAAAAAAAAAATATAATTTTTCCTCAAAATGTTGAGTTGGAAACAATTTTTTGTCAAAACAGCTCATCAAAAAAAAACTAAACAAGCCGTAAGAATGGACTTCTGGCTTTCCAAAAAGCTACAAAACTTTACTGTAAGCATTGCCGTTGTTTTTTAATTATTTTTTTCTATTTATGCAAATATTTTATTAAATGCCCCTCCCGTCCAAGCGGGGGGAGATATTACTCCTTCCACTAGGATTTTTTTTTGCCTAGTTCTCACCTCCATGCTCTGATTTTTTTTGGCAGATCTTACCCGAATTTTCTAGTATGCAAAAAAAAAGGGGACATTTAATTTACCCCTACAGCTACTATAGATAGGGGATGAAAATAAAAATCTAAAAAAATTAGGGAATTTTTTTTTTCTTCGCTGGCCAAGTTGGTTGAGGTCCTCTTCCACTTGTGTGCGCTGTCCCACGTGGTTGGATTCAAAGACTTTCCGGGCCGGAGCATTGGTGTTCATTCGCTCTAGGTGACCCAGCCATCTCAGTCATTGGCTAGGTCGGTGTCGCTGTACAGCCCGTACAGTTCGTTGTTGTATCTTCTTCTCCATTCCCCATTTATGCAAACGGGATCAAAAATCACCCGGCGAATTTTCCTCTCAAAACATCAGCCTTACGCGTTCTCATCCACCGGTAAACAGTGTCCATGCTTCTGCACATACATCAGGACCAGGATGATAAGCGTCTTATACAGGGACAGTTTAGTTGCTCGAGAGAGGGCCTTGCTTCTCAATTGCATTCTTAGCCCGAAGAAACAGCGATTGGCAAGAGTAATTCTTCGTTTGATCTCAGCACTGGTATCATTCGCTGAGCTTACAGCGGATCCTAGGTAGACAAAGTCTCTGACAACCTCAAAATTATAGCTGTCTATAGTAGCGTTCTGTCCGAGACGTCGGTGTTGGGTGTCCTTTCTTGTTGACAGCATATATTTCGTTTTGCTTTCATATACTAATATACATATACTTTGATAGTTACGTTAGGACTACTTTGGTCTAGGTAGGTAGGTAGAAGTGGCTGTCAGTAATTAATTCTGACACACTTAGACCAAAGTTGGCCCGTTGTGATACCTCATGAATTTTAAAAACTCCTTCCCTACTCTTTAAACCACTTATAGCTCCTGACAAAGCGTGCGAAACTATAAGTGTCTGTGTTTGCCAAATCACTATATATGTAGATGTATAGATCACGATGTATCGCCTTATCCAAGGCAGTCCACCATACTGCGAAGCCGTAAGTAAGAATCGGACTAATTACCGAAGTGTATAGCCAGTGAGTAATGCGTGGTTGAAGGCCCCATTTACTTCCAACGACTTTTTTGCAAGAGAAAAGTGCCACTGTGGCTTTTTTCACTCTTTCTTGTATGTAAGGTCTCCAGCTTATAACTTCTTATCTAAAATGAGACATAAGTATTTAGCTTCGTCTGAGGATGTTAGTGCAACGCCATTAATAGAAGGGGGGGTCTATTTTCGGAACTTTGCATTTCCTGGAGAAGAGGACAAGATCCGTTTTATGGGGGTTAACTCCAAGTTCGCACCGATCTGCCCATCGTGTTTACTTATTTAGAGCGTTTTGTAGAAGATCTCTTCAAATGTTAGGACACTTTCCTGATACTGCTATAGCCACGTCATCCGCGTAGACAATCACTCTGTAGCTCTCCACTTCTAAGCAATTCAGTAAAATACTAGTATAATAACACCATCTAATACCATCTCCACTCATTAACTATCAAGTTCCAAAGGGAGAAAGATCACCGCCTTGCGTTGTACCACTACTGACAGAGCTTCTTGCTGAGAAGCCGCCCAGTTTTGAATTGATAGCCCTGCCTTTAAGTATTTAATTAATCAGTTCACCAAAAGACCCATCAACATTCAGAGATGCCAGTGCAGATGCAACTGCAGATTTGTTGACGTTATTTAAAGCCCCTTCTATATCTATAGGAAGGCAACCATTGTATGCTCTTTACAATGGAGGGGAATATTCGATGGTACGTACTAGTGTGTGGAGAGCTGTTTCCACTGACTTCTCTTTGCAATAAGCATATTGTGCTGTAGACAGTAGTCTTGTATCAATGCTTGATCGTAGTTGGATATGGATTTCAATTAGTAAACCATCAGAATGATTATAGGCTAATAGGTCTTAAATCTTTCGGGTTTACGTGGGAACATTTACCGGCTTTGGGTATAGTATAAACACAACTTTGACTTCTATCCATAGAATTGGAACATATGGACCAGATTCAAGCAACTATTGAAGATGACCTCCAGGATTGGCAGAATTACTTCTGAATTCATCTGCAGTTCAGCCGAGATGATGGCATCTGGTCCTGCCGACTTGTATGGCTTGAAGCTATTGAGCGCCCATTGTAATTTTTCCCTTGTAATCAGAACTTGTAGAAAAGTTAATTTTCCGCTTGTCCTATGTAGGGCAGTTTTATTAACAGTCTGTGAGCTGCCTGAAAAATTATTATTGTTGAATGGAACACTTAACATATCAGGTTTGATTAATCTGTGAAGGGTTTCTCTGTCCTCGGGCCAGCCAGCTTTCCTATCTAATTGGCTAGGAGGTTCATCTTTCAAGCTGAATTGAATGTATGGTCAGAGAACGAGTGATCACTAGATACTTTCCAATTCAAAATCATTTGATAGATGTTGGCGGAGACAAGGAGTTATGTCAAAGACTTCTTGTCTGTTTCTGGTAATGAAAGTTGATTTATTGCCTACGTTACTTACTATAAGGTTGGTATACTTAAGATAAACTCTCACCTCTATCGTTTATATCGGTACTACCCCATACTGTGTGATGGGCATTAGCATCACTCTCAATAAAGAGGCTGATATTTTGCCTTTCTGCTTCAGCGATAAGTTTTTCCTGGGAGACAGCCAAGATGGCTTTGGCCGAGATATGCCGATGCTAGCCAAAACGTGCCTTTGGCCGTCTCCAGTCTTGCAGCCGTAATATCTCAATGGCTGAAATTAGGTAGTAAATATACATTAATGCTACATTTTACTAGTATGCAGGATCTAGGCTCACCTTTACCGGACGCATACAGTAGGTAGTATTCAGGAGTCCTGTGTCCCTTCACAATGGAAAGGTTATTGGATCAGAAAACGATATCTTCTCCGTTGCTGGACAGATGAAAAAGAAGTGAGGCTGACGCCTTGATGGAGTATTGGAGGTTAATCTGTACTAACTGCAGCATTTTGGCTACAATTAGGCAGATCAGCCTCCATGAAGGTGGCATCAGGTTCTTCCAAGTCAGAGGACGAACTTAAAAGCTCGTCTTCATTTATAAGAACTCTGTTTATGTATTCTTCAGTCTCCATATCGGAAAGCCTGTCAACGTTTAGAGAGAACTACGCTGTAGCCAAAGGTTATCCTGGATGCATCGTCTTCCAAGCATGGAAAGTTGATAGACATACCAGGGTCCCCGAGCACAGCTTCGTCTTTTTGGGTGTTCATTTTGGGTGCTCATTTTTTATAAACCCTTAGGTTCATCGTCTCAAACCCAAACCTGATAACAACCTAAGTCTGCACCAGAAGAATAAGGGATTCTTTATTAATCACATTAATTGTGCCTCTATAAAGATCTTTTTGTTCTTTGGTCTAAATTTACTATAAAATTCTAGTAATTTCTTCAGTTTCCACACTTTATCTTGTTTGCTAAATTGTATTAATATAAACCAATACCTTGTAAGTATCTTCAATTTTTAAAATCTTTTATTCCTATGTTATTTTTAATTCCTTAATAGTTTTACATAAGTTAAATTGAATCATATGAAATTCTAAAATCTCATTTCAGTTATATTTGGTAGCACAAACATTTAATATGATTTGGTTTTTCATACCACTCAATGTTCCCTAGAACGCACTACATAAACAGATTTTCCATCAAAAATAACAGAAACAGTTTTCCAAGCTTTCACAATTTTGTTCATGAAAATAAATATATATTTTTATTAAAGTGAAGTGCAATTAAAGTTTTAATTTTGTTAAGAAATCTTCTACTGGTAGGTACCTTCTATACTGTTGGATATTTTGTTTTCCACAAAATATATTAGCAACTACATTTTCATTGAAATGTTTCAATATAAATATTCCATTAAAGATAATAAATTTAAAACTAAAGCCACTCTAAAAGGATTTTTACTCCTTGATGTGCAACCATATTCCCTTATATTTTATATCTAAAACAAAACAATATGAAAACAATATTCTATATACGATATTTGTAAAGTTAAATCAGAGGAAGTTTATTACATTGCTCTCAAGTGGACTCTGGAGTCCTCTGAATAGCCAGACCCCTAGACCAGACCAACATAATAATGCAACATGTGCCTGTTATGCATGCAGCAAAAAGTCATAAAACTAATGTTGAAACCCACAAACCCAATTTATCTCTTTTATTTCCATCCTTAAGCTATCCCGATCCTATATGCCTTCGTTATATCCCTGAACCTTTCAAACAAATAGAGCAATATTAAGTACTGTTGTAGTCATAGATACAAAACCAAGATGCATTGAGTTTATTGGAACACACACACATCGATAGAAATGCTTATGGTAGAGGAAGAGCCTATCTACCTAACCTAGCCAATTTACAGAATTTGTGGTGAATGATCTTTATCCTTCCTCATGGTGGGCAAATAATTTCATTAAATCGTTATTTGCTTAGATTTATCCGCACCAAGCTACATCTACGTAGTAACGCACCGAAGCGATTTGAAACAAATGATTTGAAGTGCTTCATCACTTTTAATTGTCAGCAATAACTTTGCGTGAGCCGCAAAGACTGATGATGGTTTTTGCTACAAATAAGCTTTTTTTCCTATAACCCCTTTTCTAATAGGGTATATTGAGCTGTCTTACTTACTTTTTAACCAAAAGTAAAACGTATATTGGTTTTAGAATCCATTGTTCACAATTATCTGCTTTTCAGCTTTCCTTTAACCTTTGATAGATGCAACTAAAAAAGTCCTTTAAGAAACTGTTTTTTTTTTTACCTTATTCCCCAAATAATGTAAAATACCGTTGATAATAATACATAACTATTTAATTTGTATACCAATTTCTTTTTTGATGCTCTCTAACTTATTAATTAGTTCATGGAAACAGGAACTTTTTATGTAAGAGGCTTTCTTTTTATTGTTGTTGTGAAACGTGTTTGATTTCCTCATTTCCTTGATTATCAAAATATTCTCAGAAATGAGAAAAACAAAAAGTTTCGGATGAGGATAAAATGTTTTATTACTTTAATATAAATAATATTTCAAGGAAGAAGACAAAAGTCTGTGAAGTTGTGCGTTGTGCTTAGGTAAGAATTGTGAGAATAATCTATATATACAAGGAAACAAATAGAAACACAAAAATCAGGTAAATGGTCAATAACTGAAAGTGATTATATGATACCCTTTTAGATGGGAGTGAAATTAGACACGAATAGGCAAACTTTTAAAAGGAAATACCTATAAAGTTTAAATAATGGTTCTGAATATTAAAGTCAAGTGGGAAGCAAGAAATATCCATTAAGGATGGTGATAAACTTTCTATTCTTGGTACGTACATATGTTTCTAATCAACTCTTGTGGAACGACCACTTACTAGATGTTGCTAAAAATGCTGTGACATTCTTAGAAGATCGAAGAACTTTTTGTCCCTTCTGATCTCGCAACTATTTATAAAGCAATTCTACGCAAACATAAACAATAAACATGGTGAATCCAAAACATCACTGTACCTACTGAATAGAATCCAAAATAGAGCAGCAAAACTAATAGGTAAAAGATCAATTTCGGAAACATTTGTTTCGAGGGAACACCGTCGAAATGTTACTTGATTATCATTGTTTTATCGCTACTCTTTCAAACGTTGCTCTGTTTGAATAGCTAGCTGCACATTGCACTCCTCCCCTTAAATAATTTTAGTGAAATATTCCCTCTGCTAGGAATACTCATCGTCATCAGAATAACCTTGAGCTTAACTTCGGACGTAGAGTCATGTTTAGAGATTCTTTATTTAGCCGTCCCACACATACATAGATGGAACTCATTATCAAACTCAGCTTTTCCCTCTCATTTCAATATCTAGACATTTAAGAAAAAAATATAGATGTTATCATTCTCCGTCTTTTTCCTAAAACCTAAGCGCTTGCACTGCGTAAAAAAATTTTAAGGGTGGTCATAACCCCTTGAGTGCGCACCAATTTTTGAAAGTACAAACATTTGAAGTTTCTTTAGTTTCTAAAAGTCCGAATACAAATTTTATGAGGATAATTTCGTAAGAAAGAAGTCTAATTATCATTTAACAAACATCTTTAGTGAGTTGGTCGTTCGACAGAAGCTACTTAAGAAGATTGTTTATTTGTTCAGTTCCAGAAGAATGACACAAGAATACTATATTTTTCTGAGGCAACGTTAACGTGAGTAACATAAAATATAAAAATACAAAATTGTGGGAACTTAAAATCCCTACAAAAAAAAAACTAATGGTCAATTTCACGAAAGGCTTTTAATTATTTAAAAAGCCATTTACCCTTAAAATGATGTTTTTTGGTTTCACCAAATGCTTTTATATTTAAGAAGATTTTAAAAGCCCTTGTAAACTAAAAGCTCGTTTTTGTATCATTAAATTTTAAAAGTTTTTTTTGTTAAGCCATTCCCGTTAACAACAGCTAATATTTTGCTGTCAGAATTATTGTCCCTCATCCATAATGCTTTTTCACTTTTTCTCATAGACTTCGCATGTGCGAGGGAAACAACCTCTTTTTTTGAATCCAGGGATGTGAGCAAACTCAGTCAAATTAAAATATCCCTAAAAGATCCCTTTTCTACATTGGTGAAACTGAAAAATTTTAAATGTCTGATAAAATTTAGAAGGAGTTTAGATAAAAGTAATTTTAGTGTTTGTTTATGGAATTGGTCATAAATTTAAATAAAGTCTTTTTTGCTAAGCCATTCCAGTCAACAACAGCTGATACTTAGCTGTCAGAATAAATTGCCCTTCATCCATAATGCTTTTTCACTTTTTCTCATACACTTCGCATGTGCTAGGGAAATAACCACTTTGTTTGTATCCAGGGATGTGAGGCAAACTCAGTTAAATTAAAATATCCCTAAAATATCCCTTTTTTACATTGGTGAAATTGAAAAATATGTCTGATAAAATTTAGAAGAAGTTTAGATAAAAGCAATTTCCATTTAATTTTTGCATAATTATTAGATTTAGAAATAAGTCGATCATCGAAAATTTGATATCAATTGTTTAAAACTTTTCAGTATCACCCGGGATTTTTGCAACCTCATTTGGGCCAGAAGCGGTACCAAATCCCGCAAACCAAAATAACCGCAATAAGAAGTCTTGCATTTTTTCAATAATCTCGCAAAGAGGTCCAAAGCCCGATTTCGCATTTATATTTTCATTTACGCATATTTTACAGTTCCCATGCGAAAAAAAAATTAAAAATTTTCAAAACAATAGCTGCGTCTTATTATCTCCAGGTCTGGGTTGAGGTTATCTTTTAATATGTATTACAAAAACAACATGGGATCCAGGTTTCTATCGAGGTTAATTTCAATAACCCAGATACAGATTTTCACTCTAAACGGCACACATAGGAGTATTTGTATGCAAAAACTGGACAAAATTATTTTTTGTCTTGATTGCAATATTTTCATCTTAAACCATGTAATAAATACCGTTTTTAATAAATTTACCCTCTTTTAAAACAAAAAAAAATGTAAAGTTTTTTTTTAATTTTTCAATTGGAAACAAGAAAAAATGCATACAATCGGATATACGATATGACCAAAAAAGATAAAAAGGATCAAAGTTGCAGCCAATATTTTTTTTTTAATCAATACTGGGAGCTTTGCTAAACCATATTTTATACAAATAATTACCAAATTACTCCAAAAAATAAAAAAAATGAAATCCCAAAGAAAAATAACAGCACAAATAGTCAGTTTGAACAAAAAACAACTACATCCGCAAAAATCCGCAGCCGATTCTTTTTGAAAATGAAGCTTGATGGTTTATTTTATCCACCCATATACAAATGAGAACCCAATTCCACCTACATCTATAAAAAAATTACTTACCAATGAAAAAGAACCAACAAAAATAGTGTTTTTTTTTTGCATTTTTAGAACAAAAATTCGAAAAAAATATAAATATTAAAATATTTGTCGTAAAAATGGCTCAATATAATAGTGAACATCTGTAGTTGAATTTTAAATACCAAAAATTTCATCAGACTATACAAAATTTTTAAGAAATAATTTAATAAAATGTTTCAAATTTTTTGAAGGTTGATTACAAAAGGAAGTGACAAATAATTCTTAATCGAAGACTTTGAACTAATATCATAGCCAAAATATGTTGAGCAATAAAAAAAATATTTTAGCCTATTGTTCCATGGGATCTTAGCTATTGTCTGGAAAAAGTTCCCCTTTCAATTTTGACATTTGAAAAATCGATCTATCTGTGCGGCAGAGGGCTATTTACCATTGTGAATGTTGTCAGCAATTTGTAAGCAGTTTTGGGTATAGAGAGGAAAAGAGACATGTCTTATATGAAAAACAAATAAACATAAGAAATAAAGAGACTGATATACAGCAATGTTTTTGCACTAACC
Source organism: Dasysyrphus tricinctus (assembly GCA_963921185.1). Taxonomy (NCBI): domain Eukaryota; kingdom Metazoa; phylum Arthropoda; class Insecta; order Diptera; family Syrphidae; genus Dasysyrphus; species Dasysyrphus tricinctus. The sequence continues at coordinate 43,260,236 of OY992531.1, read as the reverse complement.
CGCATCGTTTTATTTTCACGAGGTAAACCATATAGGTTATGAGTGATAATAAAACGTGGCTAATATCCCACCAATTCTGTGCACCATATTGTATAATGTTCAAGGTGAAAAATGTTTGCCTTGGCCTAAGACATTAATTTAAAATTAATTAACTATAGACCTAGAAATAGAAAACATTTATTTTTGTATGAAAAAACCATTTGCATGCAAAAAATACTTTTTCACATGCATAAGAATTGCCGGTCCATTGTTTCCAATGACATTCTATAACAGCAATATTTTTTGTTGCATGAAATTGTAGTTGTAAACCAATTATGCAAACAAATAATTTTGTATTTCACCACCATCATTTTTAATCTGCGAAAATATTTGCATATATTTTTATTCGTACTGTAGCTGTAAACTCGAAAATTAAAATCTCCAATATCAAAATTTTGCAATTTTGGAATTCACAGTAACATTTGCTCCCAGTTTCGCGCTGAAAATTTAACTCGAAGATGAAAGCTTTTAATATTAAATGAATTACCTGATAGCCGATATTATATAAGTTCAATCAATATGCTTTTCTATAGATAACAATCCATATAAAAACAAACACTAACAAATAATAATAAAGCTGGAAAGAAGGCACTCGATTTAATGTTTACAGAAGGGAGAAAATCTCATAAAATTAACCTAATTGAATTGAATTAAATTCATTTCCTAAATCCAGATCTTGCAAATAAAATAAAAAATTAAATTCTCAGACAAGAATTTAATTTGCAAAATTTTGATTAAAAATTAATGAATTTGTTGCAACGCACTTAAATTCTGCAAGATTTTAATTTGCGAGATATTGTAATTGCACTATTTTTTAAAGCGATATTTTGTTATTGAGGGATTATAAAAAGTGGCATTTTGTAATTGCGAGATTTTGTTACACGAGATTTTGAATGCGAAATTGTAATTTGCAAGATTTTGTACCCAACCAAAAAGACCACTAGATCGTGATAAAAGGTCAACTAGTTAAGGAGCGAGGAGCGGTACGATATCCCGCAAACCAAAATCTTGAATAAAGAAATTTCGCATTTTTTAAAATATCGAATAACAAAATCTCGCAAATTAAAAATCTTGTTTTCCATAATCTTGCAGATTACAAAATCTCGAAGATCGTAATAAAAATTTAACTTGTAGGGAGCGGTACGATATTCTGCAAATCAATATCTCGAATAACGAAATCTCGCAGTTTTAAAAAATCTCGAATAACGAAATCTCGCATTTTTTTAAAATATCAAATAACGAAATCTCACAAATTAAAAATAATGTTTCACATAATCTCTCAATTTACAAAATCTCGCTTTTAACAATCTGGCACATAAAAATCTCGCAAATTTCAACAAAAATCTCGCAAATTAAAATCTCGCAAACTCAAATCTCACAGCAACATATCGCTCTAGGTTTCGCCCTGAAAAATAAAAATCCTGCAAATGAAAAATAAAAACCCAAGAACGCAAAACTTTTTTCAACTTTTATTGCTAGCAATTAATTTTTAACAGTAAAAATGTAACTATACAAAGTAATTTGTTCAAAAATAAAAAAAAAATATATACAATTGTTTTTAGAAAAAAAAAAATGTACTTCATATTTTTGGTTAGTTAAATAATTTTTCCAAAATAGCTTTTTATGGTCTTTAGTCCTACAAATTGGCGTTTCGTCCGGCTTACTCACTTGGACTCATCAGTGACATAGTGAGACCCTTGTCACTTGTCATACGCAATTTGTATTAAGTTCAGTTTAACTTACATGAATTTTTTAGCAAAATAAAATAAAATAAATAATTTTTATTTGGAAGCAAGTGAAATGTCTTAAGAATTTTTCACAAAGTATTCAATTTTTGACATGTGAAAGAAATAAATTTATTAATAGAACTAAAAAATATTTTCTAGTTCAATGCTTAATCACTAAAAACAGATTCTTTCCAAACCAAATTATTCATCTAAAATTAATCATAATCTTCACATCTTAATTCAAGAAGACCATATTAAATTGATAAACTAATAACTGTACAATGGACTTTATGGTAATTAAGCACCAAATATTTTAAACAAATGGTTTTTAGGTTATCTCGAAATTTTTTTCATAATCTTCTGTGCATATTCAATTAATTTTTGAATGTTAGGTACTTTATTCAAAAAAAGTCAAATTAATTAAACGAACTTCAAGACTGAAATTTTGGCGCATCATCAAAGATAATACTCAATTAGTTTTTTTCTTATTTAACTCCATTGTTAATGGAAAAGTAGTAAGAAACTTTCTTACTTGCGATTATAGGTACTCTAAGGCAAGTTTTGGATTCGTGCAAAAACAAAATTTTAAGATAACAACCAAACATGATATTACGATGATAGAGAACACCAAAAAAGTGGGTAGCACAATTCTGTCTGTCTGTCTGTCTGTCTGTTCGTCTACAGCCTAAACGGCTCGATCGATTTTCTTCAAACTTGGTACATAGTGGTTTTTGGTGATTCTGCCGACACGTTTTTTTCATTTTTTTTTTTAGAAGCAAAAATAACGGTACCTGCCATACATTTTTTTTTGGCAAATTTACATAATCGTATTTTTATCAAAAACGGCTCGACAACTTTTCTTAAAAAAAAATTCAATAAATTTATTTTAGTAAAGGCTTTCTTTGGGTGGAAAACCATTTTTCAAAAATGGTTATTAATGGTACCTCCCAGGGAACCATTTTTTTAATTTTTGATTTTCTTCAAAATGGTATGACCGATTTCAATTATTTTTTTATACAGAAGCTTCCAAAAAATGTTAATAGTTTTGATTACCAATATTTTTGAAAAAATATTTTTTGGATTTTTAAAAAATATTCCAAATTTTTTTTTGGAAAATCAAATATTTCGAAAACGGCATCATAGATTTTTTTGAAACTCGATATTTAAGACTTTTTTAGTACTCTCTAAAATATTTTTAGAAAAAATTTTACATTTATGAAAAAATAACGGTACCTTCCATACAAAAGTGAAAAAACCGCAAAGGAAAATATTTTTTTGCTTGAAAACGACTCCAACGATTTTGATTAAACTTTTTTCGTATACTAAAATTAGTACGATCTCCCATCGAAAATTATAAAATTTTCCACATGGCAACTATTAGTAGTACCTGTCATAGAACGTATTTTTTTATTTTGAGTTTTCTCGCTATCAGCTTAACGGATTTAAATGATTTTTTTTTATATACAAATTTCAGATAAGATTTAATAATATTGCATATCAAAATTTTCAAAAAAAAAGTTTTTGGATTTTTAAAAAAGTTTCAAACTTTTTTTTTGAAAATTCGATATCTCAAAAACGAGTTGACAATTTTCTTTCAAATTTTGTTTTTATATACATATAAATATATAGTTTAAATCTGCATACCAAAATTTGTTCTTAAAAATATTTTAAGAATTTTATATATAAAAAATTAATTAAAAAAAAAACCGCTCCAACGATTTTAAATTTTTTTTTCCCATACAATCATATTCCATCATGAATTAAGATGGCATACTTTTTTTCACATCAAACTGTCAAAAGAGTTGTTTTAGCTAATTTAAATGTCGTATTTCATGCTTCTCTACATTTTTCTCTCATAATTTCCATGTTTGTATATACAATTTTCTTAAACTCGCAGTGTCTTGAACATAAGAGCAAGTACGTGCGACGCAGTCGTGCATTTTATTTTTGTTAACCATTGAGATTTATTTTTAAAACTTTGGAATGCAATACTATTTGTATTTATAAGATGTATCTACACTAGGATGGTCTTTATAAAGATAATTGTTTAATTTAAGTTAGCGCTCACTATTTAATTTTTTTTTTAAAAATAAGTTTTAATGGGAAAAGCCATGTAAAATATTCAATCAAACTTTGAATTGTTATAACTTTGGTAATAATGGATAGACAAATTTAAGCTTTGTTACAGATGTAGCCGAATATTTCCTCAATTTTAGCCCGATAGAGGATAATTGAAAAAAGTCGAATTTTTCTTATGTCTATTAGACAGGAAATAACAGCCCTAAACTTCTTTCTAGTTCGCCATTTTTAAATCATACCTATTAGTGACTACATTTATACCAAAAATTTAAATTTTCTATCAATTATTTCCAAAGTTATACAAATTTCAAAATTTGATTAAACATTTTTAACTTCATTTTTATACGACCAAATGAGGTAATTTCGTTGAAAATTTCCGAATTCGACACAAATCTCATTTTCCATACAAATTCACATTTTGAAATGAGAAATTTTTGTCCGAATTGGCATGAAATTAGTTAGGAAATGAAGTCAAAACCTAATGAGCACACCCAATTGGACACAGTTTGAACAGCTCTGAAAAGGTTTTGTATGAAAATGTCAAAGCTCAATGGAAGTAGAAAGAAAATAACCACAACAAAAAGCAACAAAACCAGTTGAAATTCAAAAATGAGATGAGCTGTCAAACGAAATTACCAAATAACAGATGAAGACACCTTTTCTGTGATTTGCGAAACTACCACATTTCAGTTCTAATGAAAACAATGAAAGCGTAGTACACCATGTGTTTTCCCATATAAAACTTCTTCCATCTTGGGGGCTGGGTTAACGGTTAAATGATGAGTTAAAATTTACCAGGAATTTATTATTTATTTGAAAAAAATTAAGATTAAGAACCACCCTAATGTACATGTGTGCAAAATTACAACCGAATTTGATGAACTACTAACAAATAAGACAATTTTCTCAAAACCCTTACCCTCATTAAACCTTACGAAAAAAAGAAGAAAACATAAGGTATTAAATACATACTTTGCAAAAAAAAAACTTGCAGTCTTTCTTGTCAATTTCTTCTATGTTTGTTATCAGCGTGCCATAATAAAAAATCGATAACCTCACAGTCAGGAAATATTCATAAGTACTGATGAGTTCAAGGGAGATTAATGTAAATAAACAAAATATTATTAATTTGATTAGGGAAATATTATAATAGTTAGTAAGGTGCCAGTTATAGCTATCATTGAAACGCATCATTGAAAATTTTAATGATTGATTTTGAGACGCTTAGGAGGCAAAATCATTTATTATTTTGATGGACGATCAAAGTTTAAGACTTCATTAATATTTCTAGTCAAAAAAAAATTTCAAAAAGGCCCAACTTTCCACAAAAATTGACTTTTAATTTTTCAATGATCATTGGTAAGGTAGTTCAAACATTGAAATAAGAAAAGTCCTTTTATGTGGAAAATTGGGCCTATTTGAAAAATTTTTTTGGCTAGAAATATTAATTAGGTCTTCAGCTTTATTTTTCCATCAAAAGAATAAATGATTTTACTTCCTAAACGACTCAAAATCAATCATTAAAATTTTCAATGATGAGTTTCAATGATAGCTATAACTGGCGCCTAAGTTGTTAATTACAATCATAAAAACTAACATTAAGTTTTTGTTTCATTTAATTTCAGATTTATTTTGCCCCAATATGAAACTATCAATGGTCGATAAAATAACTGTTTTCCTGGGCGAGTTAATTTCGACAGGTCTACTTCTGTTCCTGGGATGCATGGGATGTGTTAAGAGTGATATCTTCCCGAACAATCACCTTCAGACGACCTTCAACTTTGGTTTGGTCATAATGGTTTTGGTTCAATGTTTTGGGTGTGTTTCTGGAGCTCATATGAATCCAGCCGTTACTGTGGCAGCGGTTGTATATAAACTAATTACTCCGCTTGTTGGTGTTATCTATATTGTCGGCCAGTTCTTGGGAGCATTTATTGGTTATGGTTTGCTCAAAGCATTAATACCAGGAAATACTATTAAGGTGCCCGGTGCTGAGCATGGTTTGTGTGTGACAACTCCCACTCCAGAAATTTCTACTCTGCAAGGACTTGGTATTGAATTTGTGCTCACCACGGTGTTGATCTTCCTTTGCTGTGGTGTCTGGGATCCAAGGAATGCCAAACACCATGACTCGGTTCCAATTAAATTTGGTTTAGCTATTGCTTCATTGGCCTGTACAGGAGTAAGTTACATACTTAAAAGCTTTGTCACAAAGAAACCATTTTAAACAATATTCTCTTTTTTTTTTTTCAATAGGGACCTTTTACTGGAGCTAGTATGAATCCAGCAAGATCTTTTGCTCCAGCCCTGTGGAATGCTGACTTTACAGATCATTGGATTTACTGGGTTGGTCCTATGGCAGCCGCATTCATAGCCTCAATTGCATACAAAGCTGTTTTCAGGAGGGAAGAACCCATGGAAAAGGATTCAAAATTACGTGCATTGGAAGAATTACCATTGCGCTAAACTCAATAATGTTAATAAATATATAAAATAATAATTAAGCCATTATAGATAATTGAGATTCTTATTGTTAATGTTTTCCGATTCAAAGGATTTGCCAGAATGCATTTGATGTACCTAAGTGTGTGAAATTTCACTTCAAGAACTTTTCTTTTTTGTACAAAATTGTTTAATGATTTTTACTTTGTTAACAGAATTAATTAGAATGAATGTTCCTTAAAGTGATTTTATCAAAGAAAAAAAAAGACAAACGAACAATGAAAATGAAAGAAGGAATATATATTTTTTTTGTTTTTAATTTTATTTTATTCTTATTGTCTCAAGTTAAATAAATGTGTAAATGTAATAAAATTATATTTTTTTTTTAAATATTGTTTTATTTTGAATAAAAATCATATTAAAATTCTATAATCCTTATAAAGATGAATTTGTTTGTTGGTATGCGACTATGTAGGGGTAAATCTTTGGAAGCACTGCACAATCAATCCTAAAAATTCTCTTACTAATGGAAAGTTGCAATGCCCCTGAGTAACAAAGACTAAAATACAAATTTATTTTAATTTTAAAATCTTAATATTTGTATTTTTTGGGGAATTTGTGAGAGATTTAGATTTTATATTTAAAAAAATTCTTTCGGAGTTTAAAAGGTTTAAAATATTTTTTTTTATTATTTATTATTTTTAGGGTGAAATGGGATTTAAAAGAAAAAAGTTCTTATTTGTTTTTAATTTATTTTTGTGTTGTTAAGTTATGTTTATAGAATGGACTTATTGCAAGATATTTTTTTAAAACTAAGCTCCAGTCATAGGGTGAAATAGGGTTTAAACAAAAACAGGCAATCTGATTTTAAAAATTCTTTGTGTTTGGAGAGCTATAATCCAAGGAAACCTACATATATACACATAAGTATGCACTTAAGAGCTAAATATTTTCCCAATATTTAATTATTATAGGGTAAAATGGGGTAAACAAATACAGCATCCCATTTTAAACATACTTTTTGTGTTTGAAAAGTTATATTTAGAGCATAGACTTTGAAATCACTAGCTTGATATTTATCAAAATTGACCCATTCCGATTTTAACAAAAATATTTTAATGTTTGAAAGGTTATTTTTAGGGCTAGATATTTTTCAAAATTAAACTTCATATCAATTTGCTCTAGGGTCGGTGAAATAGTGTCTGATTTTTTTAATTCTTTTTGCTCTAAAGGTTATACCTCAAGTGTGGACTTAGAGGAAATGGCTTTACTGCTAGATATATTTTTCAAACTTAGCTTCATAAATAGGGTGAAATGGGATAGAAAAGAAAAAAAAAGTGACTATGATTTTAAATACTTTTTGTGTTGGAATGGAACTGTAATTGTTAAAGGACAGGTTAAGGCTAAATACTTTTGAAAATTTTAATATTTACATATATGGTGAAATAGGGTTAATATCATATGGAATCTGATTTCAAACGTTTTTTTTTTTTTATTTTAAAGTTTATGACCACGCTCACTCAGGACCACTGACTGGATGTTTTCAAGATTTAGCTATTAGAAGAGTGAATTGAGGTAAAAACAAAAAATAGTTGGTATCCAAATATTGAAATTTCTTTTTGTGTTTTACAAGTTGTCATTCAATCAAGTTCAAAAAGGTGAACTTATTGAGTTGAATATAACATACTTTTTTATAATTCATAGTAATTGCATGGACCGATTAAAGTGGGTGGGTAGAGTAGAGAAATACAAAATTAATTAAAATTATAACTTGGTTTACTGGCAATAATTGCATTTTTAATGCACAAACGAACACACCTAGAATTCTGTTTGTTAAACGGTGATAATATTATTACCGCTCTTGAGCTTAGTCGATATTAGAACAGAACAGAATCCGAACTATTTATCATAGAGGAAGTGATGGAGATTCTATCGTTTACTTTTATTTAAACGAAGAAATTCGTTAAAAATAATTGTTAATGTTCCATAAAACTTAAAAAGCGGGGCAGCTTGTATAATATATTATAAAAAAAATATATAAGGTCTTACTTCAAAGCTACCTATATAAAGTACTCCATATGCTAATTGTAAGTTACTTCAAAATAAAGTAGGTACACAACTACTGGTTTGTATGAACTTAATGTAATGGTTAGCACATTTTTCAGTTTAATACCATTTTATTATACAAAAACTATGTTTGTAAAACAAATACATAAATAGGTACTTCGTTTAGAAACCATTCAAAAATATTGATGTGGATCAATAAATATTTGATTCATGGAGCACAATTTTGTAAGATTTATTGTTGTCGTCGAAAGTGGGGGTCAAGTAACAACAAGGGGGATTTGGTTGACATATCAACCATTTGGAAAGCGCCAGGTTAATTTGTGGATTCTTTAGCCGTGGAAAAGTAGTGCTACTCATCACTGTACTACTACGAGCTTCTTTAAAGTCTATTAGTTGAAGGCCGTTATCATTTGTCTCTTCGTGAAATCAGTGCCTGTTAATTAGCACAATTATTGACGTGTATAGTTTTCGTTACATCACTGCCATCGCCATGTTGACAACCGAAATTCAGTGACTATATGCTTCCTAAAACACCCAACCATCCTTATTCCTTATCTGCGTTTATTAAAGCAAACTTTAACGTTAGTGGTCACAACATGTAACTCTTGCTAAAGTCTACAGTACGCTGCATATCAGCAAGACTAATAATTCCATAAAATACAACGAAATCATAAAAGACAAATTTCGGTTCTACTCTGCAATACGATGTTTGTGTGTTTCATGTTAATTTTTACTGTTTCTTTAGCCGACCCGAACGCAACGTGATTCAAATGGATAGCAAACGACAAAGTTGTTTAACAAATTCCATCCATTTCATTAAAAAATATTTGTAGGGTTTTAATTTCATGAACATAATGTATTGGTTTTGTGCGTTATTAATCAATTTTTATTAGATGAAAATGCAATATAAGTGTTTAATGTTAAAATATCGTTTTAACTTTATTGTTCACAAAAACAAATAAAAAACAGTTGGGTTCCCCCAGGATTCGAACCCTGAACCTTTCGGTTTGATCCAGACGCATCGACCCGAAAATTTAATTTCATGAACATAATGTATTGGGTGCGTTATTAATCAATTTTTATTAGATGAAAAATGCAATATAAGTGTTTAATGTTAAAATATCGTTTTAACTTTATTGTTCACAAAAACAAATACAAAACAGTTGGGTTCCCCCAGGGTTCGAACCCTGAACCTTTCGGTTTGATCCAGACGCATCGACCCGAAAATTCCACTTCACACAAATTGTTGCAACGAAAGTTTTTGACGTACACACTAGCATGTTGATCGACAATGTTAACAAACAATATTGATCGGCATAGTGTGGACCCTCCTTTACATTTCATGTCTTGCTATAGATAGTTTGTATGGAAACTCCATTTTTTTGTGATGACGTTGCACATGTAGGAGCATTTGAAAGAAAAAACTGGTCAACATTTTTTGTGTCTTATTGACCTAATTTTCATCTGGAACTTAATTTTATACCGTTTTAAAGCATTTCCAACCTTTAAAATAGAAATAAATAGTTGTGTGTATTTTTTTTTAAATTTTGTCTACCCATGGGCTTAGATATGTATGTGTGAAACCGCACATATATTTTTGACCAACAAAGGTAATGACCGAATCAATTTTTTTTTAATCGAAAGTTGAAGGTTTGGTTTGCCATATTGCATTAAAAAAGAACTTAAGAAAAACTATTGCATTAAAAAGAATAACTCCTAACCATAAAAAAAAAACTTGTTCAAAAATAATATTTTTGAAAAAAAAACGGCACTTTGAATAATTTTTTTCTCAAAAAAAGAGGAAAAATGAAGAAAATGTTTTAGATTGTACAAAGTACTGGGACCTTGTAGTTTACTCTAAAAATAAATTTACAACTCGACAAAAAATACATAAACTTCCCGACTTTTTGATCAATTAATGTTGGCCCGAGAACATTGAATTTAGTCGATGAAATCAAATTAATCAAACGTTGAAATTAGGTATACACCATGTTCTCTAACATTCATTGATAAAATATTTTACAACTCACTTCAAAAAATATACATAAAACACCAACTTCAAATTGGTGAAAATAGAGCGCATTGCCAATGCAGGTGTGCCTACTAAATTGGTCTAGATTCAACTTTGAGATTGGTTTAGATAGTACGGTAAAGCAGCTACAAGCAAAACCAAATTGGGACGTCTGTGAAGTTAGCAGGGCAACTTTCACCCACGCAATTGGGACCATGACAGGAATTTGTAGTTTTTTTGCATTTTTTTTGCATTTCTATTCCCGATTTTGCAGTTCGCCAAATAACGGTGTAATTTAGTGACCTGCTAACTTCACAGTGAAGTTAGCAGGTCACATGGCGTATCTCAGGAACCAAGCGTGCTAGGAACTTGTAGTAAGGCTCCAAATTTGCAGTTTTTTTGCATTTCAAGAATAGGCTAGGTCAGAATTTTGAAGTCCTTTTTTTGAAAAAAATTTCATACTGACCTGCTAACTTCACCGTGAAGTTAGCAGGTCACATGGTGTATCTCAGGAGCCAAGCATGCTAGGAACATGCAATAAGGCTCCAAATTTGCAGTTTTTTTGCATTTCAAGGATAGGCTATGTTCAAAATTTGAAGTCCTCAATTTAAAAATTTCCCAAGTTTGACTTCAATATGAAGCAAGTAGGTCACATCGTGTATCTCACGAACCAAGCATGCTAGGAACTTGCAGTAAGGCTCCAAATTTGCAGTTTTTTTGCGTTTCAAGAATAGGCTAGGCAGGGTTCCCAGATTGAGGGGAAAAGCACCACTTTTGCTGATTTTATAATGAAAAAGGGGAAATCGAGGGACAAGCTTAAAAAAGGGGAAAAAATTCATAAAGGACAAACTTATTAAATGAAGCATTTTAAATACATTTTTTATAAAAATTAAATATTCAAACGTTTTCTCATTATAAAATATGTTCAAACTTCATTCAAAAAGAAAAAGTTAAATCTTAACATTCTCTTCTAAATTTTAATCTCGCAAGTTAATAACCCAGGTAATGTCCCATTTACAAGTTTTGAGTTTCTGAAGGTTTTCCTTCGTTTCGAGAGTAAAATCCAGAAATAGATATTTGAAGCAATGGGAATTATTGCCTGAATTCAAAGACTTGCCATGTCAGGAGGAAAAAGAAATTGCAGCATCAACTTCAGCTTTTCGAGCATTTTGTAAATGAAGATACTAAGTTGGTGTTTAACTATTTTATACAATAAAGGAAAGGAAAAAATTTCTAGTAGGTACCTACATTATGCAGTGTACAAATATTACTAATGTTTCTATGTTACTTTAAGGTTATTACTAAAATTAAAACTGTTAAGAAATATAGCATTCGCAAATTAAATTAACCAAATCGCAAATAGGTTTAACCGAAACGCAAATAAGTTTCACCCAAGCGCAAATAGATTTAACCCAAACGCAAATAGAATTAACCTAATCGCAAATCATTTTAACCAAAACGCAAATTAAATTAACCTTAGCTTGATTTATTGTTCCAGCTGTACTTTTTGGGTCTAATGGATTTTGGTATTATCCATGAATGTTAAAAAGCCATTATTAAGGGATTGGCCTTTTATTTTGTCGGTAAGTTCTTGGAAAAATGCGCAAAACTGGTTGGATTTACAATTGGGGGTTTGTCAAAATCTTATGGTGAACTATTCCTACTATTATAAGCCTTCCATTTCTTCACCACACAGCTGGAACAACAGGTTGAGCCCGGGTTAATTCAATTTGCGTTTTGGTTAAAATGATTTTTTTAATAGTTTAGTATTACTTACGTATAGTTTAACTATATTTGCGTTTTGTTTAAATCGAATTGCGATTAGGTTAATTCTATTTGCGTTTGGGTTAAATCTATTTGAGGTGATGAGAACCAAAACTCGCCATATCCATTCCAGAAAAACTCTCCATAACCAAATTTAATTGTTAAATAACTTTTGAATGAGAGTAGTTAGAAAATAATTTTTTACATCCAATCATAGATTTTGAAATCTTTTTGTTGTGGTTTAAAGAAAAATTATATAAAAAGTTTCGTTAAAAAGATATTTAACAATTACCATTGGCTGTGGCAAGTTTTTCTGGCATGGATATGGCGAGTTTTGGTTCTCATCGCCTCATTTGCCCTTGGGTGAAACTTATTTGCGTTTAGGTTAAACCTATTTGCGATTTGGTTAATTTAATTTGCGAATACTGTATATAATTTTTATTTTTGTTTGTATGCATATTCATGAAAATTTTATTTAGGGGAAAACAAGGGGATTTTTTTGGAGATTAGGGGAACAAAATTGGGTTTGCTGATAAATACAGGGGAAAAAGGTTATGAAAGTCTGGGGACACTGAGGCTAGGTCAGAATTTTGAAGTCCTTTTTAAAAAAAAAAAATCATACTGGCCTGCTAACTTCACAGTGAAGTAAGCAGGTCACATGGTGTATCGCAAGAACCAAGCGTGCTAGAAACTTGTAGTAAGGCTCCAAATTTGCAGTTTTTTTGCATTTCAGCGTTAGGCTAAGTCAGAATTTTGAAGTCGGTTTTTTGAAAAAAATTTAATACTGACCTGCTAACTTCACAGTGAAGTTAGCAGGTCACATGGTGTATCTCAGGAACCAAGCATGCTAGGAACTTGCAATAAGGCTCCAAATTTGCATTTTTTTTGCATTTCAACGATAGGCTAGGTCAGAATTTTGAAGTCCTTTTTTGAAAACAAAATTCATACTGACCTGCTAACTTCACAGACGTCAAATTGGGGGGGCATTACCAATAGTTTGATATTTTCAATTTTGTCCGGTTTTTGAAGTATTTTACTTTACTCCTTGGTGCGTCGCCGCCAACTCCCGATGATTTTTCCTGTTCAATATCTTCGCGCTTGAAAAAAAAAACATGTAGCATTTTAGCGGAGGGGTACGTAGTTTCAGCTAAAAATCAAATTTTCATTTCTTAATGTAAAGTACATAGGTATAGGTACAGCTCTTATTTGTCAAAATTCAGCCCGTAGAATAATAATTGTTTGACATACTAATTCTCGAGCCTTATTATGACAGGTTCCTTAATTACTGAGATTTCTTTGAAGTTGGGTTTGAGAATTTGAGAGTCGAAAATGAGAAATATTCGAGTACAAGCGATTTATCAATTCCAAAAGGAAAAACTCATTTTATTTCATTTTTTTCTGATACATTCTCCACAATGATCTCGTGTCAGAATTTAGCTAGGATTTTTGGTTCAATCATTGTATATATCCATTTATATATAAATACATTTATATACAATGGTTCAATGTCAATCAAAGACGAAATATTTTTCAGTATCCTGAAAGTATACTATATAAATTATATGGAATTATACGGTTTCAAAAGAGAACAAAAATATAGAGCTCAGTTTTAGGCTTTCTAAGACATTTAAATTTGGATTTTCATTTTCAAAATAAACGGAAAATATCTTGATTTCATAAAATCTTTGTAAGAAATAGTCTAGTTGGGGGTTGAGAGTGTGTGGGTTATTTTCAACTTCAAACATTAGATGCGTACAAAACTATATATGTATTTGGAAATAAACATTTTACAGCCGATTTATTAGGAAGTGATTGAAATACCAAAACATTTTTTTAAAAACAAAATTATAATTCAAATAAATAAAAAATAAATGAAAACTTAATACAAACATATATGTATGTATGTCTTCTGTTGCAAGAAGGCCTGAAAAGCTAAATCCAAACTGTTGTAAAAGTTGTCAATGTAAAGACATCTTCTTTAATCGAGAAGTCCTTGACAAAGTTCGGTATACAACACTCATTATTGGCCAAGCCAAGTACTCTTCCTTGCGTAGCGGATTTTCATGTGCGTGAAGTTAGCACCAGTGTTGCCAATTTGACTGGTTTCCAGTCAGATTTGACTGGATTTTTTCTCCGTTAGCTGGAAATGCAAAACAAATCCAGTCAACTGCTTTTTTGACTGATTTTTGGCTGGATTTAATTCAACATGCACTGGAACTTAAAAAACGATAGTTTTAAAATACACTTCAACTTCAGTGTTAAGAAGTGTAAATGAGTAATGAATTCAAAACAAAAGCTCCTTGAAACCAGTTTTGAAAGAGATGAAGGTTGAATCAATTTTATCAGATAAAACTTTAAAACAGTGGAATAATCTTTTTCTTATAAGATGGAAAAACATTGAGGAAACAGTTCCAATCTGTTGTGAAGTCTATGCTTTTGCCAGTGAAGAAAATCCATTTTAAGATTTGGCGGAATTCGCTACCTCTGTATTAGTATTGCCAATTTGATGTAGAAGTGCAGACAATTTTCAGTTAGTTGAATTTATTAAATTGCATTTCATTATAAGGGATCAAATGCGGGATAAAAAATGTTGCAATCATTTTTTAGTTCCTGATGATATCTATAATACAAAAAATTGGAACAAATACCAAAACAAAAACCAAACCAAGAATAACAAATGGAGTACAGTACTTCAGATTCAGAAGACTGTGTTTTAATCGCTTAAGTACCTATCGGCCATTCCAAAGTAACGGAGAAGACAATCGGACGCTTGTAGTAAGGTTTTTCTTGTTAAGAAATTAATATTTTTTTATGAAACTCAGTGGTTTTTAAGAATTCATCACAAAGTACACGACACAGAAGTTTCACCAAAAAATTATGAAATTTAGTAAGTTTATTCAAAAAAATAGACGGTAACAGAGAAGACACGTACGATTTAGAGATTTCCGACCATTGCCTTGAAGTTTAAAATTCTGCGCCGTCCATTAAGATATGAAGTTGATTTTTTTTGCACACTTTCATAAAACCAGCATTTATCAAAAACCATCCTTGGTTTAATGCCAAGTTTCATTTTACTAACAGAAAAAAATATGAAAGATAGTAACGGAGAAGACAGCTAATGGTAACGGAGAAGACACGTACGATTAAAGATTTCTTTTTTGTTCAGTTATATTGAATTCGTATTTTTAAATTATTCTCATCAATGATAAAAGTGAATCAGGCAATTGAAAAAATGTGTGTAAAATTTCATTGAAATCAGTTAACGTTAACACGTGCTAGCGAGAACTTGAAATTTTTCATTCAAAACACATGGGGTTTTCACAGTTTTTACTCAAAATATCAGCAAAATTGTAAAAGGTGATGGAAAATCTTTAAACTTGGCACATACCTACTGTTAGGAGTATCAAAAAAAATATTTTCAATAGTTTTGCATAATATTAACCCCATCAAAAAATTTAATTAAAAATCGTTGTTTTTGTGCATTTGTTGTTATTTTAAATAGAGTAACTGTTGTTTACAAAAATAAAAAAAATATATTTGTATACACCTTATGGTATTTAGCATATTTGCCAAGTTTAAAGTTTTTCCATCAACGTTTACACTTTTACGGGCCCTTTGAGTAAAAGACTGTCAAAACACCATGTTTTTTATATGAAAAACTTCAAGTGCTCGCTAGCACCTGTAAACGTCAACCGATTTCAATGAAATTTAACACATATTTTTTTTAGTAACCTTGATCCATTTTAAGTAAGGGGATCAAAGAAATTCAGACTTTAAAAAAAAAGTGCCTGTGAGTCGTTGAAATTTGGATGAGAAAGTGCAATTTTGTCTTCTCCGTTACCCTGTTTTAGACAGTAAGACATGATTTAAAAATCTATAAAAAAATCCACCATAATGCTTTTTCAAAACTTGCTTTGTATGCGGAATAATTTTAGAAACACTAATATAGTTCACCATTTATACCAACTATAGTCATTTTTCGGTAACGGAGAAGGCATGAAATGTTTAGTCATTTTGAAGCGTAATACTATTTTTACAGCACTCCTATCAGAAAAATAGTTCCGAATTGAAGTAGTGTATTGAAAACACTTATAAAAACCTAACTGCACATCGCCATTTGCATCACAATTTATAGAGAACTGATGGCGGAAAAAATGCCGAAAAATGCCCAGTTACGAAAGATAAAGTATGAGCTTTTTTGATCACTTGCCTATTTTACAACAACAAGTAAAATTTTATATTTACAATTTTTTCGTTAACTCTAATATATACTCTAAATATTGGCATATTTAAATATATTTTTTTCCTTAATTTGAAATTGAGTTGCTTGGTTTCGAAATTTTTGGAATGGCCGCTATGTACATACATTTATAATTAGAAAAATAAAATTTAACGTATGTATTTAAAATAGTCTCGTCCCACCCCGTGAAAGGTAGCTATAAAATATTTGAAAATTGAAGCAAAAAAGAATTTTTTATTTTTTAGATTAAATTTGTTGAATGTGCACAAGAGCGGCAGTATAAAATGGTACTTAGCTAAAATGGACCCACAGTGTTTAATTTTGTGATTTGCACACCCCCCGCAACTATAGCTTTCTAACCACTTAAAATTTATCCAAATAGGTGCAATACTTTTTGAGAAAATGGCACCACACAATTTATTTAAGCCTATTTATACATACATAACTCGTGCTGTGAATTATAACTGAGCTGTTAATTTTTGTTGATAATAATTAGTAAGATACATTTTTGTTTTCGATATAAGAATTCGTTATTTTTATATTTGACTGTTTTTTTGACTTGAATGAAAATTTCTTAATGTTTAACTGTTTTTTTTTTTACTGGATTGGGAAGAAAAAAATCCAGTCAACAAGTCAAATTTGACTGGATTTAGAATTTTGAACTGGGAACACTGGTTAGCACCACCATTTTTCAATTTTCAAAAAAAAAACAGCTGTATTGTACTCATTTTGTGCAGCAGTATTTAAAAAAAAAATCGTAAATTTGATTGAAAATGAAAGTTGTGCTGTATTGATAAGCAAAAAGATTCGTATGTATCTGCAACATTTACAAAAATAATTTTCGATGTGTGAAGTAAACTAAGCATACCTCCATTTTTAATTTTCGAAAAAAAGTTGTGCTGTAAGTATATTGAACTTACAGTACACTTTTGTTGCATTTTGCCGTGAGTATTAAAAAAATGATATTTTAATAGGATTGTTTTTTCTTCTTCGTCGAATGGCAGCACAAACTGAGCACAAAACTGCACAGCTTTCATTTTTTATGAAATTGATGCGCAATTTCATTTGTAAAATTTGTAAATTTGCGATTTTTGTTTAAATATTTACGTCAAAAGTTGCAATTATGCGAACTCGTAAGAAATTGATGAGCAATTCCTTTCGTATGTAATCTAAAAATATTTATGGCTCAAGGTGGCACAAGTTAAGTACTAACCATATACAGCACAACTTTTTTTTGAAATTCTAAAAAAAAAAAACTGGATAGGTACCATACCCTTGGTAAGATTTTTTTTAAATTTAAATAAATTAAAAATACATTCAAATAAAAAAAAAATCATAATACATATTAACATAACACGTGGGCTCCAGTGGTGTATTTAATTTTTTAAATAAAAGTATCCACGATTTTTCGAGATAATTTATCAAAAAACTCCACTCCTCCATGAGCATTTTGTAAGATTTCAGTTAAATTTACTTTATATTTTTTTTTATTTTTTTTTTTTTTCAAGACTAGAAATCCCTACAAAATTTAAGTTTTTATTCCATCTGAAGAAAGAACATTTTGTAAGGCTTTATTAAATAAAGCAATCGTTTTGTAAAAATATAAGAAAAAAGGAATGAACAGATGTAAGTACCTACATACCTACTCCATGACAATGAATTCCTCTTGATATAAAAAATAAATATTTTTCCAACATTATAAAATTGGCTTCTTTTGCATCAAAGACATTTTTTCATAGTATCTGTCCTTTTTTTTTGCTTTATAAATTAACAACCCACATTCCTTGCCCGAAGGAAAAAAAAAAAACGTCATAATTCCTGAATATTTGCCACAGTTGTTAATATACCACAGTATAGCAAGAACAATCCGTGTCATTTAAATAATAACAGTCATTCTAACAAACGTTTACAGTCTATCCGTTGAATTTTCAACCGAGAAGTTGCTATGCCTTCCTGATAGCTGCAATAATTGATAAAAAAAATTAAAATAGAAAAATTGTTAAATGGAGGTTTGTCACTTACAATTAGTTAAAATTTAATGAACTTATGCAGGTTTGACTATAATTTAATTACATAAATGTATCATTGCTACGACCCCAATCTTACGACTCGGAGTTTAAACCACAAGCTTGGCATTGAAATGTCCTCACAACAAAAGTAAGTTTTTCTCCACTAGCTGGTACCTATTGCTTTTAATGCTTCATACAAAACTAGTTCAATGCAGACAGAAGGGATAATTTTCCTCTTCAGGATTTTGTTTTACATGAAATATCCTAGACAAAAGGTTTTAAAAAAAAATGAGGTCAATAATTATTTTGAAAGAAAAAGTGTAATTAATATTTCCTTGATGTCCAAAGAGATTATTACAAGGGTCATTTATACAAAAAGTCCAAAGGACATTTTCAAGTTTGTATTTTGGTTTAGACAAACCCCTGAGCGACTGCTAAAAGCTAATTTTTCTTTTACCCAAGAGTGAATGTTTGCTTTTTGAAAAGACATCAATGCGAATGTTCACTTCTATAAATCCTTAAAGATGACCTCTCCAGATAATTATAACAAAATTCTAATTCCATATATAACAAGGCACTAGTATGATGTTGGTGAGTAAGTGAGTGAGTGAGTGAGTGGTGTATGATGAAGTGAATACGAATCCTTAAGATCTTGGTAAGTAAATGTTTATCTTGTGCACATAAAGCC
Organism: Dasysyrphus tricinctus; assembly: GCA_963921185.1. NCBI lineage: Eukaryota > Metazoa > Arthropoda > Insecta > Diptera > Syrphidae > Dasysyrphus > Dasysyrphus tricinctus. Next base: position 43,241,170 of record OY992531.1, on the reverse strand, counting down.
TGTCGTCTGCAAGGAAAATTAATCAAGGACTGGCCTTTTGAAGGAGAAAATTTTATTCAAAATTCAAAGGAAAAACTTTGGCCCGGAAGTGATATAAACACAAAATAAAGAAAATATATTTTTTTTTTTGTATCAAGATAGTATATCCTTGAATTATTTTTTGTTCTAGATGAAGAGAGAGTTAATGAAAATTGTTGTTTCATTAGGAACTCCCTGGTAGTAATGACAAACATGGACATAGGATGGATACTATCCAGTCGTGTGGCAAAGATGAACTTCCAGAAAATATTTATTATATTTTATATAAAAAACTATCAGTTTTGTCTATTAATTTCACCCTTTAACAGTCTGTTGAACTTTCAAAGGAGTAAGGATAGTTAGTTATTTTTGTTTATATCTTAAAGCAAAAATGTATGACACTTAATTTTCTATAAAATACAAGAAGAGACTAATTAATTAAAAATAAAAAGAAAGATCTACTTTGAAGTTGGACCCCAATTAGCTTTGGTTTTTTGGTTTGAGCTTGACAAAACTATAATATTCCTTAACTATATAAGCTAGAACAAAAAAAGAAAAAAAAACTATATTATTTTCATCAAAGCTGCTTTGTAATGAAATTTAATAAGTTCTTCAATTATAATTTTAATTACAGAAAAAAATTCTACGCTGTTATTTTGTTTGTGTGCGTGACAAAGGTTATAAACCAAAAGGAAAAAGATAGTACCTTACCTACCTACCTATATTTAAAAAAAAAAGGACTAGAAGGCCACACCTTTCACGAACTGGGTCTTATAATAGGTCGAGTGACTTAGAATTTTAAAAGAAAGCAGATTAAAATATGTGCGACGTAACAACTTTAAGGAATTGTCTCTTCAAATATTTTTAAACTGCAAAAAATAACCATTTATGCCTCTGTGGCCTACAATGAAAAGTTTGTATAACGAATTCTTTTCTTATAAATTAATGATGCACATTTTAATGTTTTCTAATTGTTGTTCCACATTTGTGAAGCTTATAGGCTATTGACTATGTCGTTAAAAAATAGGGCAATAAAGAACTAAGACGTTCGTGGGTTTTTATTGTAAAAAGTAATTGAATAGGTCATTGAAGATAGTAAAACAGCGGAGTGTCATTAAATTTTAGGGTGTAATTTGGAGGGGGTGGATGCAAAAGTATCCTATTCGGTTTTTTGCATATACATAATTTGAAAACGAAGCAAAATTTCGAGATGTGAAAAATCACATCTTTTTTTTTTACCAGCAGAGATAGGTACAAACAGTGCGCCATATGAAAGAAAGATTATTAAATTTCTTTTAAAATGACTTATCCAGAAAAAGTTTTGGATAAAAATCGACCGAGAAACAGTCGCTCGAACTAAGCTGGCATTTTTGGCTATTTTAAGAAACTTGTTAGATGATACGCTCAAACTTTGTGTATGATTGATTCTATGACCAGTTAAGTAAAAAATAATAATCAAATTTCAATTTTTGGCAGTTAAATGGTTGCCTACATCTAATTTTCCACCTTAAAACAGAAATGTTTTATCCGAGGTACTGCCTCTTGCAAGGAACTGACAAATCCTCCAAGAGTATACTTGTCATGAAAAAGTGCTTCTCATTTAGCCGTTCGGACTCGGCAAAAAACTGTAGGTCCCCTCCATTCCTGGCAAAAAGTTGTAAGTCACTAGGCCCTGGTTCTCAAAGAGCTGTTGCGCCACCCAATTTATTTTATTTTTTTTTTTCATCATCTATTTTATTTCAAAATTTAAAATAATTGCCAAAATCAACACACAAGCTCTTACAAAGCCGGTTTTTGAACATATGTTAGCTTATATATTACTTCTTAGCCCTGAAAAAAATAGTGCTAGATGAGTTTTATGGTCGAAAGTGCTTGCCAGACGAGCTTAATGTTTTTAAAGTAGTTATTATAAGAAATTTCTTTTTTCTTTTTTTTTCCAAAATTTCAAATAATTCTCAAACCTTCTTAAAGGCCATAGGTTTTCAATATAATGTAAGCTTATGTCTTCTGAAATATGGAAAACATTGTGCCAGAGGAGTTTGGTTCTCGAAAGTGTTTGCAAGACGGGCCTAAAATGTATACAGTTGTTACTATACGTATTGCTTTTTTTACTTACTTACTTACTTACTTACTTATCCGGCTCCCGATCCATGAAGGGTCTCTGCCTGAGATATTGCGGTCTTCCATCGGTTGCGGTCCCTCGCACGCTCCCTCCAGTCATCGTCTGTCACCGCCTGGTCCCTATAGCGGAGGTTCGGTCTTCCTGGTCGTCCCGAACCTGGGGGCTGGGATTCGAAGATTTTCTTGGCTGGAGCGTTGTTGTCCATTCGCTCGATGTGGCCGAGCCAGTGTAGTCGACGTGTTTTGGCTCTTTGGACTACATCCACATCTTGGTACAGCTCGTACAGTTCACGATTGAATCTTCTCCTCCAATCGCCCTCTTCGCATATAGGACCAAATATCCGCCGTAGAATTTTTCTCTCGAAAGTGCCCAGGATCAATTCCCCTTTTTTACTTATCGTCCAGCACTCGGCGCCGTAGAGTAGAACTGGTAAAATTAGAGTTTTGTATAGCGTGCACTTTGTCTTTCGAGAAAGGAGTTTTGAACCCATTTGTTTGGCCAAACCGAAGTAGCAGCGGTTCGCTAGGGTAATTCTTCGTCGGATTTCCACTAAGGTGTCGTTCGTGGGATTGATGTTTGTTCCGAGGTAGGTGAACTCCTTGACTACCTCGAATTACTGCTACCAACAGTGACGTTTTGTCCTAGGCGATGGACAGATGAGGCTTTGTTTGTTGATAGCATATACTTTGTTTTGTCCTCATTCACTTCAAGACCAACGCGTTTCGCCTGTTCATCAATAGCTGTGAATGCTTCAAGTACAGCTCTCTTGGAGCGGCTGATGATGTCGATGTCGTCCGCATAGCCAAGCAGTTGAGAAGACCTGTTGAAGATAGTGCCTTCCATGTTAACACCACTCTCGCGCACTATCTGCTCCAGGACTAAGTTGAAGAAATCACATGATAGCGCAGCTCCTTGTCTGAACCCTGTACACGTCTGGAATAACTCGGATGAGCTGTTACCCATTTGCACGTTGCACCGCGTATTTTGTAACGTCATGCGGCATAGCTGGATCAGTTTTTTCGGGATCCCGAGTTCCGACATCGCCAATAGAAGCTCTTGGCGACTTATGCTATCATATGCGGCTTTGAAGTCGATGAATAGGTGGTGGGTCTCGACTTGAAATTCGTTGGTCTTTTTCAGGATTTGCCTCAATGTGAAGATTTGGTCTATCGTTGATCTGCCTGGCCTGAAGCCACACTGGTACGTGCCGATCATAGTGTTGCAGAAAGGTTTAAGACGCTCACATAGTACGTTGGATAGGATCTTGTAGGCAACATTAAGCAGGGATATGCCTCTGTAGTTCTTGCAGGACATAGGATCGCCTTTTTTGTAGATTGGGCATATGGAGCTATTTGACCAGTCGTCGGGCGTACTTTCCTCCTCCCAAACTTGGTTGATGAGCTGTTGCATGCACCCTACCAGAACATCTCCTCCATACTTGAAGAGTTCCGCTGGCCATCCGAGCCGGCGGATTTGTTGTTCTTAAGCTTGTGGATGGCTTTCTTAACCTTTTCAGTACTGGGTGCTGGGACTGGGTCTTCATTGACTGGTCTAATGCTTCTTTGTTCCTCTATTGCCTCCTCTACATAATGCCCATTAAGCAGCTGCTGGAAATGCTGCTTAAACACGTCTACAATTCCCTGTGCTTCGGTGACTAGGTTCCCTTCGCTGTTTCGAAGAGCTTGCGTGCCAGTCCTATAACCAGATGCCAGTTGCTTGGCTGTTTTGTAGAACCGGCGGGTGTTGGTGGCGGTGCTGGACTCTTCGAGATACTTGAGCTGAGAGGCTGCGGATGGTCTTTTCTTTCTACGCAGGGTTTTTTCTCTTTCCTTCTCTTTTCACGGTACTTCTCTCTTGCTGCTCTTGTTTTCCGTTGCAGCATTTGCATTCGTGCATTTTCCGTCTCCTGCTTCAATACCGCGCATTCATCATCATACCACGGGTTCTTTTTTCTGGGTGGTTGATAGCCTATGGTGGTCTCGGCTGTCTCCTTAATAATGTCGCGATACTGGTTCCACTGGTTGTTGACGCTTGTGGCTGGGTGTACGGCAGAGAGTTTCCCGGTCAATTGCTCACTGTAGTCTCTGGCTTTCTCAGATGTGCTAAGGCATGCGATGTTGAACTTCTTTCTTTGGGCGGTCTTCGTTTTCTTTTCGTTGGACAGTCGGGCTCTGAACTTTGTCACAACAAGAAAGTGGTTAGAGTCCACGTTTGCACCTCGGAAAGTTCGCACGTCCAAGATGTTCGATACGTACCTTGCGCCAATTAGCACGTGGTCGATTTGGTTGGCCGTTCGACCATCTGGAGATCGCCAGGTTGCTGTGTGTATCCTTCGCCTGGGGAACCTAGTGCTACTTATCACCGTACTACGAGCTGCAGCAAAGTCGATTAGTCGGAAGCCGTTGTCTGTTGTCGTTTCGTGGAGGCTGTGCTTTCCAACTAATCCGCCAAAGATGTTTTCCTTTCCGACTTTAGCATTGAAGTCTCCGAGCACGACTTTGACATCGTACTCCGGACAGGCTCCGTAGGCTCCGTCCAGGAGGTCGTAAAACTCCTCCTTGTTAGACTCCTCAGCTTCATCGGTAGGGGCGTGTGCACATATTAGGCTGATGTTTTGGAAAGTAGCTTTGATGCGGATAACAGCCAGGCGATCGCTTATCGGCTTAAAATCGATGACTTTCGATCTGAGTCGATTTCCCACGACGAATCCGCATCCTAGCATGTGCAGTCTTTGGTGACAGCTGTAATAAATTTCGCAATCTTTTCTTTTCGTTATACCTGATCCTATCCATCGTATCTCCTGGATCGCGATAATGTCTGTCTTGTACCGCGAGAGGACAGATTCAAGTTTTTGAGTAGCACCTGGTGTGCAGAGTTTTCGTTCCGGGTCTGGTTGCCATTTGAGGGGGGTCGTTATCCGAGGCTTCACGCGTCTCTCTCATAACAATTGGTTTTTTATACTGTGGTCGGGTCGTTAGCCCAACGCACTAACCTCCAATCTGTAGGGCCATGGGTTTAATGTTGCAATTCTTTCCTTGATCAACATTCGCACTTACAAGTTTAGCAAGTCCTGGCATAAAGCCAAGACCAGTATCCGGCGGCTACCAATTTGGAGGTATTGTAAGCACTTGATGTGTAGGAAAAGATACAGCTCGAGGCCCCCAGTTCCTACAACATCCAACCACCACCTTTTTTTTACAAACAAAAAATCCGAGATAACAATCAAATATGACATTACGATGATAGGGAACACCAAAAAAGTGGGTGGCACAATTCTGTCTGTCTGTCTGTTCGTCTACGGCAGCCATACTCAACCTTTTTTTCATAAGGGCCACAAGACGTTTTAGCTATTTTGCCTCGGGCCGCAACATGAATTATTTTTTGCACTTAGGTGTTCAGTAATGTATATTGAATGGTTTATTCATTTTAAAATAAAAATAAATTTTATTTCTGAAATTTAGAACACGTTTTCAAGATCTGGATTGTTCCTGCATGCTAAACTTATTCGTTTATTTCATTTTTTGTAGGATTGAAAACGCTGATTCCCAAACGTTTGAAGATCCAAGATGTTAATTTTTCAATCCAGCGTCGACTTTCTGATTTTTTTTCTGTCAGAAACATTATCTATTACTTGAAGTAGAAGGAGGAAAATGTATGTTGTTGTCACTAATTTTTCACAGTCTTATTGTTGTTTTTTAGTTTGTGTATTCGCCTTTGAGAGCAAAACCGGTCAAACTTCTCAAAATTAGTTGCGATTTTAGTTTAATCAGCTGCAAAATTAGTTTCTTTCACACGTTAGCAAAATTTTTGCTTTGTCGTAGTGTTTTCGTTTGGTAATCCGGAAGAACCCTCCGGAGCTCTTAGATCCAGATTCCAGAATGCCAAACGAACAAGTTGCAACCCTTTTCTTGATTCTGAAGTTTAGGTTTGGTTATTGTGCGCTGGGTTGTTGCATTTGGGTGATCAAACGTTCACACAGCTGTTCTGTGAATATTGATATTCCTCAATAACAGCAACGAATGTCTCCACCTTGGGCTTTTATTTTGAGTAAACTCCTTACCTAAGCAAAAAATATACAGCAATGTATGAATATAACGATAATAGAGAATTAAAGAAAATGAAATGTTTGGCCTGTGCATTTTTTTCATAACTGTTTCCTTTTAACTCCTAGGCTAGGCCTTTTTGATTCTGAAATCAAATTCAGAACAATTTCTGTTCAGAACAAGAACTGTCATTCTGTCCCCAATCGAAAACAAATATATAACATTTGACAGTTTTTGACATTTGACTTTTAAATTGTGCGCATGTATGCTTAGTTCTGGTTTTAATTTGTTCTCTAATCCAGAATCGTTGATCTCTTCTTTTCTGACGAAGAACTGTCATCTCGTGCCAAATGAACTTTTTCAGAAGCATTTGAAAGGCTTCAGGACGCTACGGGAGGACTAAGCGAAAATGCTTTCAGTCATTCATGACAACGAAAAGACAAAGTGACATTTGATGTCGATGGAGCTTTTTCCACTTGTTTTTCAAATTTGATGTTTTTCACTGACAACACTCTTTGTTTGGAAATTTTTCCTTTGTTGGGCTTTATTTCCCATTTTATTTATTATTTCGGGCATTGTTTCATTTTATAAAAGAAAGTGACGAAATCAGGAAGTATCATCCAAAATATTCAGTATTTTTTTGGGTGTTGATTCCAAATTGATTTAGGCGCTTTTTCCAAACGGCTGTAAATTTTGATTTATGGTATTCTGTTTTTCTATGAAGTCGCATAATTATGAAAGTATGCCAGGTGGGCCACTTTAAAAGCTCGACGGGCCACATGCGGCCCGCGGGCCGCAGGTTGAGTATAGCTGGTCTACGGCCTAAACGGCTGGATCGATTTTCTTCAAACGTGGTGCATACCTAATGGGTTTTGATAATTATGCCCACACCCTTTTTTTCATTTTTTATTCGAACCAAAAATAACGGTACCTGCCATCATTTTTTTTTTAGCAATTTTACATAATCGTATTTTTCTCAAAAACGGCTCCACAAATGTTCTTAAAAGAAAATTCAATAAATTAATTTTAGTAAAGGCTTCCTTTGGTGGAATACAGTTTTTCAAAAACTGGTTATTAATGGTACCTCCCAAAGAACCATTTTTTAATTTTCAATTTTCTTCAAAATGGTAAGACTGATTTCAATTTTTTTTTTGTATACAGAAGCTTTCAAAAACTATAAGTAGTACCGTGTACCAAAATGTTAGAAAACATATTTTTTTGGATTTTTAAGAAATATTTTTATTTTTTTTTGAAAATCAAATATCTCGAAAATGACATGATCGATTTTTTTTGAAGCTCGATACTTAAGAGTTTTTTAGTACTCTCTAAAATATTTTCAGAAAAAAAATTATATTTATGAAAAAATAATGGTACTTTCGATACAAAAGTTAAAAAACCACAAAGGAAAATATTTTTTTTTCTCAAAAATGACTCCTACGATTTTGATTAAACTTTTTGTCATACCTACTAAAATTGAGTTGGGGTCGAAACGCTGTATGGTCAAAATTCTGCTTTCAAAATTCTGCATTTCAAAATACTGTTTGATAATATAAAAAAGTGCGCACTTTTTTACATAATCAAAACGATTTATCTTTTACAACAGATTTACAGAATTTTTAAATGGGTTATTCCATAGAAAACGACACTTTACGAAAAATCACAAAATATGACTTTGAATTGAAAGAAGTACCGTTAGACGGTTTTAAAAGATAGCATGTTTCTTTTTAAAGTGAAATTATCAATTTTTTTTATCACCGCTTATATCGCAGCTCGAACAACTTAGCAGAATAGGTCTCCAAAAGTCACTGTTTGTTATCAGAATGTCAAAACCCTATTTTCAATAATTAATTGTTTCACAATTTGAGAACCGGTGGTAATTTGCCCTTATCAGAACTCTAAGCACGTTTTCGTGTCATTTAATTATTCAATAGTAAATACAATTTTGATTTTTAGGCAGTTGATTCATAAAGTGGTTAGTCTCCAGTAGCGTAGCTACTGCGGTATCAGCCGTATCAATGATACGGGGCCCCCGAGATAAAGGGGCCCTGAGATACAGATTAGGTACTTGATGTGTGTAAGAAATTTTTCATTGAGGTACATTCGATACACAATTTTAATATGTTCGTTCGTTGAAGTTTACCTAGGACCCAGGTTTTCTTGACAATTGTCAAAAAAATGGGTTTTCCTGTTTTCAAAATACACCAAAGGGTCATCAATTATGAAAAAAGTATCAACATTTCATTTAAAAATGAAAGGGTGACCTTTTGTGTCAAAAAACACAGAGTATGCTGGTCAGGGTGAGTTCAGGGTTTTCAAAAACAGCCTTGGGTTGACCCAGGAGTGACTTCAGGGCTAAACGAGCAAACCTAATTTACATTTTACTTAAAATGTTCCATGTGTCTTTTCTATAGCTTTCCTTCCTGCATAGTTATCTCTATCTAGGTCGTACCAACTATCGAACCATACGTACCAGTAGCCCAGGGGAATGAGTCGAAAAAATGGTAAAATTAGCAAATTATTCTTATAAAACTGAATTTCGATGGAGAGCTTCATTTTGTTTTACATTCATCTTCATGGCCAGTTTAGTTGAAAACTTTGTCTAAATCTCATTAATCGGGCTCATTTCCTTATTTTATAATAATAATAATAATAACAAAGTTTTTGGTTGAAAGATGTAAGGAGAACCCGTTTTATCAAAAAACTTTCAGTTCAGAAGTCTAAAAGTTGTATATATCGTCCCTCTTCTCACGAACTGACGTATCTGCTTTTTCAATATTTTACAAGAGAGCAGTTTTAAGTTTTGTGTCCTCCTTCTATAAGCGTTACTTCTGTGTTTTATAACGATTTTGGTATTTTTTTTGTTGTTGTAAAATTACAAGAATATGTTAAATTTTCAAATTATATGAGATTAAATGTAAATGCAATACTTAAAACAGTTACAAATAATCGATCAACCGGATACGTCAGTTCGTGAGAAATTTTAGTGACAAGTTTTAGTGTCGTGGCAGTATACACAGACACCACTGTTTTGAAAAAAGCTTATTAGTGAGGCATTTTAGCGTTGTGACAGTATGCACAGACGGTACGCCCATAAGCCTTGTATTGACAATTTTTGTTTGACAGAGTATTGTAAACAGGAAGAATCGAATGCAATTTAAATTTAATTTAGTGATAGGTCAGTAGCAACATCTTAGCATAAACTTAAAGTGTTTTTATTTCTACTCACCGATAAATGCACCTAGTACCTGAAACCACTTTATTTACACAATAATTTGCAATAAAACGGAAAACTGCTACCCACATAATTGCAGTTACGTCTGTTCGTGAGAAACTTTTTAACTAAAATGCACGACTGGGTCGCACGTACTTGCTCTTATGTTCAAGACACTGCGAGTTTAAGAACATTGTATACACAAACATGGAAATTATGAGAGAAAAATGTAGAAGCATGAAATACGACACTTAAATTAACCAAAACAACTCTTTTGACAGTTTGAGGTGAAAAAAAAGTATGCCATCTTAATTCATGATGGAATATGATTGTATGGGGAAAAAAATTTTAAAATCGTTGGAGCGGTTTTTTTTTAAATTAATTTTTTATATATAAAATTCTTAAAACATTTTTAAGAACAAATTTTGGTATGCAGATTTAAACTAAATATTTATGTGTATATAAAAACAAAATTTGAAAAAAATTGTCAACCCGTTTTTGAGATATCGAATTTTCAAAAAAAAAATTTGAAACTTTTTTTAAAAATCCAAAAACTTTTTTTTTGAAAATTTTGACATGCAATATTATTTAATCTTATCTGAAATTTGTATATAAAAAAATTCATTTAAATTCGTTAAGCTGATAACGAGAAAACTCAAAATAAAGAAATACGTTCTATGACAGGTACTACTAATAGTTGCTATGTGTAAAATTTTATAATTTTTGATGGTAGACCGTACTAATTTTAGTATATGAAAAAAGTTTAATCAAAATCGTAGGAGTCGTTTTCAAGCAAAAAAATATTTTCCTTTGCGGTTTTTTCACTTTTGTATGGAAGGTACCGTTATTTTTTCATAAATGTAAAATTTTTTCTAAAAATATTTTAGAGAGTACTAAAAAACTCTTAAATATCGAGTTTAAAAAAAATCTATGATGCCGTTTTCGAAATATTTGATTTTCCAAAAAAAATTTTGAAATATTTTTTAAAAATCCAAAAAATATTTTTTCAAAAATGTTGGTACACAAAACGTTTAACATTTTTTGGAAGCTTCTGTATAAAAAAATAATTGAAATCGGTCATACCATTTTGAAGAAAATCAAAAATTAAGAAAATGGTTCCTTGGGAGGTACCATTAATAACCATTTTTGAAAAATGGTTTTCCACCCAAAGAAAGCCTTTACTAAAATAAATTTATTGAATTTTTTTTAAGAAAAGTTGTCGAGCCGTTTTTGAGAAAAATACGATTATGTAAATTTGCCAAAAAAAAATGTATGACAGGTACCGTTATTTTTGGTTCTAAAAAAAAAATGAAAAAAACGTGTCGGCAGAATCACTAAAAACCACTAAGTACCATGTTTGAAGAAAATCGATCGAGCCGTTTAGGCTGTAGACGAACAGACAGACAGACAGACAGAATTTTGCCACCCACTTTTTTAGTGTTCTCTATCATCATAATATCATGTTTGATTGTTATCTCAAAAATTTTTTTTGCACGAATCCAAAACTTGCCTTATAGTACCTATAATCGCAAGTAAAAATATGTTTCATTACTAAAAGAATAAAAATTGTATCAATGTTATAATTTGGGGAAAAAAGGAGAATACTATGATCTACTGTCAGACAAAATTTCAAGAATTTTAAATTAATACTGAACCCGTATCTAAAATTTTAAGTATATGTCACACCCGTAACAGGTTGGCATTTCAAATCATATTCTTTCTGTTTTTCAATTCAATTTTAGTTTTGTTGCTTTTAGATACGAAATTCATGATGTATAGTAGAAGATCCCGCCATTGGACGAACTACCCTCATAAAGGAACCAGATGAGCGGTATACAGTTCTGTAGGCAGTGTCTTAAAAAACAATTTGCGCATGGGTTGCCTGTCGAAAAATGGTCAAGGCATAGGGTTGCCAAGCAATAACTCTCAATTTGTCGGGTTTTTCAATTACCTGCTCCAGCTTAGATGGTAAACTTTAAGGATAATTTCAGAAGGGTAAATGAGGGTAAACAAAGAGAATCTAGTCTATTTTTATTTTGAATCCAGGTATGAGCATTTGAAAGTCGAGAATTGCGACATAGAGGTTTTAGAAATAATTCACCAAAAGTCAGAATGATGCTCTTTGAAAAATATTTATATATGTATTTTTAGAAATATAATTTGAAAAAATATCACCCGTATTTTTCAAATTTTGTGTTTAACCTTCATTTTTGGTGTAGTGAAATTTTCAAAAACTATTCACGTAAAAAACTTAATTTAAAAAAACAAAACATTAAAGAATGGATTTCCGGCTTTACAAAAAATTACAGCATAATATTGTACGTAATGCCGTTGGGTTTTAATATGGTTTTTAAGATTTAGATTATATTTTTTATTACGAAGTTGGCTTAGGTCTTTAATCATATCTTGAAAAATAAAAGTCCGAGAACCATTTCGTCTAATGCGTTTGGCCAAAAACTGACTAAAGCATTAAATATTAAAGACAAAAATAGTTCTTACTTACATAAAATTTTGAAAAAAAAAATCAGTTTGAACAACTTGTTTTTTGTTATGTTTTCAAAATTTTGAGTTTGAAGCCTAATTTTTCAAAAACTACTCTCTTAAACAAATTAATTTAAAAATTAAATTTAGGGATGTATTTTTGGCTTTACAAAAACCTAAAGCATAAGTGCTACCATTGATTTAATAATATGTTTTTTTTTCTAATTTAAGTGATTTTTTTGTGAATTTCCCCTCTCGATCAAACGGGGGGCAGTAAGACCCCCATTAAAATGACTTTTTTTCTTTTTTCGGTACAAACTACATTCTCTCATCATTAATTCTATATCGTATGCAAAACGCCCTGCACATGCACAAATGCATTCAAATTTAAGCCATTTCCCGGTGGTGGACTGTGGCTTATTTTGGATACATGTTTTGACATGTGTCATTGAACCCAACTGCAAATGAATTTCTCTTGTTACAATTTGTCCGGGGTTAGCCCTATATTTTCCGTAGATTTACCTGAACTAACAAACTCTCCAGAGCTTAGGTCTTATTTTCTCAAAAAAACTCCCATAACCCTCTTTCAGATCTTATTGCTATACTAAAGACATGATCTCTCATTATGAAACAAAAATTCGTCTTTTAGCGTTTTTATTACACGAGCTTAGCATTTTTCAAACCTCGAATCGCTTTAATTTTATATCTAGAACAATTATTCCTTGTGTATGTAAATTTAATGTCTTGTAATAATCTTGTTATCAAATTTAAGCTCTAAACGTCATTTTTTAATCTTTAAAATCTCTTATCAAGAGGTAATAAAGTAACAAAAACAAAACACTAACTATAGGATTCATTTGAGATGAAATGTTGCATTCACAGCTGCTTATATTTGATTCATACACAAGTCGTTCTTTTTCTTAAAGTTTTGTGTGTACATTGTTTTCTGACGTTCAGTTTTCTATTGGATTTGCTACCTGAATGGAAACACTGGATGTTGTATATTACAATTAAAAATATATTTTATTTTTGACGAATATAAACTTTCGGTGATTTATTTTCTTTTGTTTCGGTGTAATATAAGGTTTTTTGACATTATTGCACTTTATATTAGTGTATTTATATTAGCCCTATTTTTTAGTGCATTTTTATCTTCGCTTAAAAAAGTAGCATGTTTAAAACAACAACAATACGGAGTTATACCAAATTATTGTTATATTTTTCATACAACTTTTTTTTTAAGCAAAGAAAAAAATGCACTAAAGAACTGGGCTATTGATGTTTATTTTGTCAACTTCTTTCTTTTCATTAAAACGTCTCTTAACCTCTTGTAAATTATTTGATTATAAATAACAGGTATACAAGAATAACACCAACAAATCGACAAATTTTCTACTATTATACCTTTTTCGTCATATAACATGAATAAATACCATAAATAATATCAGCATAAAAAGTATTATTCTGATTCAAAACAAACATCAAGGTAACCCTTTTTCTATTTCAAAATAAAAATAAAATAATTTAAATATTAATAATTTTGAAAGCGCTTTGTTATTTTTCGAAGTAAAATGTTTAAGTTAGTAGAAAAAGTTTCAATCGCACTAAGATTTAGCTTCACATAATGTGACAAACTATAAATATATTAACGTCACCATGATATCAAAATATAAATGCTCTCACTAAAATACACATTAGTAGGCGTGTTTTTTTGGGATTTTATATATAGTACAGTGAGAAATTTCCATAAAAACGCATCCGCAGCGGCCTATATTTTTGTATTTGCAATATGGTACGCCTGAACAGCTGTCACGACACAAAAGTGAATTTTGTGAAAGTTAAAAGTAGAAATAAACCAAAATTATTAACAAAAACTAACATATTTGCAAGTTAAATGGGAAATATAACTATATATTTATATACATAATTAATGTTTTCAATCAAATGTTTGTGTCCCTTTTTTCTTTATTTGCCATTTTCAGATACGAAAATTGATTTTGCAGCTATAAAAGAAAAGAAAAGGGGTAGGGGTGTGTTGGTAGACTATGGTCAAAGTAAAAAACTAATGATTTAGTCTGCTATTACACGAAGACTTTTAAGTTGAGATTTTTCGAAATTTAATATTGTGAAAGTAAAATCAAATTTTGTTTTCTCATTTTAGTGCAGGCTTTTTACACATTTAAAAAAAAAAATTGTTAACAGCAGTTTAACGATTGAATATGGTGAAGGGGGTTATAAGGAATGTAAAAAAAATCTATTTCCCAGAAGCAGAGTTGGAGGGGGGATTTGGGGGTGAAAAAGAGGGGGGAAATTGTATTTTTGCGTTTTCCGACTAAAGTTGACCCCAAAATGAAAAGTGTTTAATAGAAATGTTGTAGATCTGACAAAAATCTACAGCTTTCATATACCTCACTTTTTAACTTAACCTCAAAATTTCCGAGATATTGGCAAAAAACCGTATTTTTTCTGGTTTTTGTCTTTTATTTTTCATTTTTCCAAAAATATTTGAATTTAAATGAAATTTTGTGAAAATATATCTTGTTGTGTCTTTAATTAAGACAATTTTTTTCAAGCATTTCCATTGATTAGTTTTTGAGATATTCTATTTTGTTTGGAAAAAAATATTTTTTTTCAAATGAAAAATGTACTTCAGAAAATCATCGTACCGAGTTCATTTAAGGATTATTAGTTTTGTTTTTAGATTAACCTTTGTATAAAATAGTCCATTATTACAGTCTGATATACACAACTCAAGATATAACCATTTTATGCGGACCATATCACCCCTTTTTTCAAATATTTCAAACAAAACAAAAATCAACAAAATAAAGTCTCCAAAAAAAAGCCGATAAGGTTTGCTTGAAAAGCTTATATCATGGGTTCTATTGATTGGATCATCAAGGTTAAAGTCTACAGACTAAGGGAAAATGACAGAGCATCATTCCCTATTTTTTTTTTTAAAGTGCATTGATGAGTTATTGACCATTAAATTTTGATAGGAAACCAAGCTGGTTTTGAACCCCCATCCCCACCAAAGGCTGAGAAAAAAAACCTGCCTAACTTTGGTATTTGATATCATAATACATGTACCTATAAACCTTCATACTCAGATTCTGGTTATATTATCCTCTTCAAAAATTTGGTGTCGGCTCTTGTACTGTTATTTTTGTTTTTCATTTAAAACTGTGTGTACTGAAATAAATATTTGTTCGCAATATCGTTGCGGTATCGGCAGAACTTTTGTCTCGGGTCAAATAATAAAACACTATTTTATGTGTATTTTTTCCGTAGAACTCCATGGTGTGATTAGTTTTTGCATTTTCAAAAAATTTTGAACAATTTATCAACCATTATTAAAAAATTACTTGATGCAAAATGATTTTTTTGCTTTTTTCGCATTTTTGTACGTGGTTACTATATGTTTTCATTATTCCATATAAAAGTAAATATAAAAACATAACTAATGATCTTTAAATGAACTTGGTACGAAGATTTTCTGAAGTACATTTTTCATTTGAAAAAAAAGTATTTTTTTCCAAACAAAATAGAATATCTCAAAAACTAATCAATGGTTATGCTTGACAAAAATTATCCTAATTAAGGACACAACAAGATATATTTTCACAAAGTTTCATTTAAATTCAACTATTTTTGGAAAAATGAAAAATAAAAAACAAAAACCAGAAAAAATACGGTTTTTTGCCAATATCTCGGAAATTTTGAGGTTAAGTTAAAAAGTGAGGTATATGAAAGTTGTAGATTTTTGTCAGATCTACAACATTTCTATTAAACACTTTTCATTTTGGGGTCAACTTTAGTCGGAAAACGCAAAAATACAATTTCCCCCCTCTTTTTCACCCCCCAAATCCCCCCACCAACTCCGCTTCTGGGAAATAGATTTTTTTTACATTCCTTATAACCCCCTTCACCATATTCAATCGTTAAACTGCTGTTAACAATTTTTCTTTTTTTCGATTAAAAATATGTTAATTAGCCTGCACTATTTGCACTCATTTAATTTTGAAAAACAGCAGACAATTATGCCCACCTTGGACAGAGCAATGTTTAGCGACACCAATCCTGCAAGTGATCCAGTCGACAGCCCAAACTTGAGCACCCCAGAGGAGATAGCTGAGATAATTCACAATTCCAAACCAAAGAAGTCAGCTGGACCGGATGGGGTATCCAGCTTTGTTCTAAAAAGGCTTCCACACATGGTGATGGTGTTGTTAGCCATCATATTCAACAACTGCATCAACAACAGTTACTTTCCCCAGAAGTGGAAAACTGCAAAAATCGTGGCTATTCCCAAGAAAGGTGAAAGGAATATGATCACCAACTACAGGCCGATATCCCTCCTCAGCAATCTAAGTAAGCTCTTGGAAGAGCTGATACTCAGGAAGCTGAAGAAGTTCTGCAGTGAAAACAACATAATACCAGACATGCAGTTCGGTTTCCGGGAAAAACATTCCACCCTGCATCCACTCCTGAAGTTTCATCACGACATCACCACAGCCTTAACAGCAATCAAGTTACTGTCGGATGCTTCCTGGATGTCGAGAAAGCATTCGACAGTGTATGGATTGAAGCCCTTATCCATAAACTCCACATACTAGGCTTTCCCTTAGCGCTAATCAAAATTATATTTTCTTTTCTTTCTTCCAGGAACTTTTTCGTGCAACTGGAAACCTGCAAATCGAAAGTGAAGAGCATCAGAGCTGGAGTTGCCCAAGGGTCGAAACTTGGACCACTTCTTTATAACATCATGACCTCTGACCAACCAATTTCAAGTGAATGCGAGAACCTTCTCTTTGCTGATGACTCACTTACATATTGCTTATCAAACTCTCCATTGTTAGCTGTCAGAGAAGTCGAGGCACATATCCGCAAACTCTTCCAATTTTACACCACATGGGGTATCCGGATCAACTCATCCAAATCGGAGCTTGTCTGCTTCAGAAAACCGGGGGGCAGACGTGGTCGCTCAGCTGGAAGCTGTAGAAACATCACCCTAGCACTCCCAGACGGAACTAGATTAGCAGCCAAACGTAGCGCCAAATACCTAGGCATCAACTTCAACGAGCTGCTGAGATTCAACCCACATTCACAAACTGTCCTCAAAAAAGCCAATTTTGCTTTCCACCGCCTCTACCCGCAGATGAAGAAGAAAACTGGGCTAAGCCAACAGACAAAAATTTTAATCTATAAGCAACTCCTGAGACCAGTCATCAGTTATAGCTTCCCAGTTTGGTTCACCATTTCCAAAACGGCTATGAAGGAACTACAAATATTCGAGAGAAAAATCCTGAGGATCTGCACTGGGCTGTACTTCGATCGTCAACGGCGTAAACATTTCAAAAACGAGCAACTCTACAATGAGGCTAAGGTAGTCCCCCTGGACAAGTATTTATTACTATCTGCCGACAAGCTGGTTAGAAACATCGCAAATCACCCTAATCAACTGATGAGAAGGATGACAAACCAACAACGACATCCAGCACCAAGGTACATAAGCGCTAGGGAAATCCTGGATATAGCTCCAACAACCAACGATGAAGCAGTACCCTTCTACTCTGACCCAGGGTCGGCACATTATCGGGGCTAAACACCAGCTCTACCCCCACCCTAAACAAATATACCGCCACTGGACAACCGGGATTGAACAACCCGAGGACGACAAAGCCAAGCCGACTTTTATGTTAAGTTTTTACATATATTATAAATCTAATTTGTATTTTATATTGAATCAATGTAAAGCGTTAGGCCCCTTATGTGCCAACAAAATCTTTTTATTTGTCAATGTATCTAGTTATAAATTATCTTTTAAGCCAATTGTAAATAGAAATGTTCAATAAAACAAAAATTGAATTGAAAATTAATTTTGAAAAAAGTCATGTATCAAAAGTCGTCGTATAATAACAGACTCAATACACATGGAGTAGATGACATTATTAGCGATAATTTTATAAATTACAATAAGGACATGATTGTATGGCTAATTTTAATGCATTTACCTAGTTTTCCACTGGAAATTTTTTAACTCACCAATTTTACCACATTAACTGAGTACATTAGTAGCCAAATAAGCCTGAACCCTCCTTGAACTTCAGTTAGTTTCAGCTGTACTAACTGGTTCAAAATTTGATCCATGGTTCAGCATTTGTGACTCATCGATTTTATCGGATCTACTGAAGTGCAACGATGATTCCAAGGTTCAAGTATGTTGTAATAACAATTTCAAGCTTGACCATTGTTGAACCTCAGTTAAACTGCTGAAATCAGTGAGCTAAAACAATAGAACCACGCATCAAAGCTTGAACCACGTTTATACAAGTAGCCTTTCCACCAAGGGCAGTGACTTAAAATTGCTGAGCATCGTATCAAAATTGAACCATGTCTACACAAACTGGTCCCTATAGAGTATAGACCAAAGGTTTACAAAAAGAGCTTTTCATATGAGCTGCGAATAGTGAATTTTGAAATGGGAATGATCGTGAATTTTGACCTTCCATTCCCTTGAGTAATTTGTTTGGTTGCCTATAGAAGAAAATGTGAAGAAAAATGCTTTGTGGAATGCGTCTTGATGTTGTGGTTTGCGAATTATCGTTTGACAGTCGGCAGAATATATCTTGTTTGTCACTTATAAATAAAAATGCTAAATTTTGCACTTTAAACTAATTTAAGGCAGCGTTTTTTTTAGCATGGCACAGAATAGGATCATTTTTCATTTTGTCGAAAAGGTAAAACAAAACAACCATGCACTTACAAACGACCCTGTTTAGGCGGTAATTGCTCACTACGCCACCATGACGTAAATTTATGGGTGAAATTTTCTCTTCACCGATTTCTTCTACAAAAACATGGTCTTGACGAAGTGAAAAGTTACAGTCTAAACAGGGCCATTCATTCAACATAATTCTACTCTACGAACATAGCCATCGAGGATTCGAGAAACATAAAAGTTCCAGTCGTACCAATGACGACACACAAAAATCCTATTCAATTGAGTTCGATACTCGAACAAACGTCAAAAGTTTATCGGCAGCGGGATTCTACTTTAACTTTTATCGGCAGCGATTTTGCTGCCGATGTTGTTTTTGTAATTCATATAAAATTTCACTGTGCTGCGGATAGCTTTCCCAATAAAACACACCTAGTTTTTCGCCATGAGACAATGACGATGACACATACAGATAAAAGTAATATCTTCGTACCTACTTCCAAAAAAAAGTATAGACAATGTGAAAGATAATTATGTATGTGTATGTTTTTTTTTTAATTTTGCACATACTCGTTCTCTTTTCATCAACTCGCACAAGAAGAGACGCATTCTCCTAGCAAGATTAATAGGGCCTTTGTCATCCCATAGGAACAATTAAAATGTTTCTATAAGAGGAGAATTAACTCCTGTAAGTGGGCCATTTAACGCTTGTAACACTTTCATAAGAATGTTGGAGTAGTCTCCTAGAGTAACACTAGCTCCCGAAATATAATCTCATAAGCCGCTTGGAAATTCTTATGAGAGGAAAATTGTTACTTGGGTGACTAATATTACAATTGGGATAGTCAGAATTTTTGGCTTCATTTTCCGTGTTCTCTGCTATTTTATTTTAATTACTCTATCATAACATGAATATAAAAAATTTAATCTGTTTTGTTAGAAAATAAGAAATCTTAAATAAGGTAATCATTTAAAAACAAAAAATTATTGGTATACCTATATAATAATAATTTCCCCTCCTTGTTTCACATTATGTCATCAATAAAAATATAAACTTAAACGCTTATCTCATTGATCCTCTCTCCCAATTCCCATCATCTATTATTTCAAAGTCCCCTTTGGATCATGTTTACTCGTATTATTTTTTTTATTTGTACACTTAAACCTGAGCTTTTTTGAAGTGAATAATTTAATTAAAATCTTCCACCATCTAGAATTTAATTTAATAGTCACTCTTTGTTTCTGTCTCTATTTAAAATTTAATTATTAATCAATAAACAATGGTTCATTGCACAATGAGCTTGAGCAAATTGGATTTCATCCAATAAACAATGTAAAATATACAAGTGGGAAGCTTTAGGCCGGGTATAAATTTGTAATTTTCATTTTAACACATCCTTTTGAACCCTCATTACACGTGTTTTTGTTTTGTTAATTCTATAGATAGGTGGTACTCCTTGGTATACGCAACATAATATGTAACTCTACAAACACTTTTGAGAATAATAGTAGTTGGAAAATCTGTTAAAACAACGCTTTTCTGTAAGAGAATCGTCCTGGTTTTGAATACCTATCAAAAACAAAACAAAAAAAAAACATCACACCTAACAAGTATTCACGACGACAGTGTATAGCCATTCATTAAACATTTTAAGGTCAGTAGTGATGATGATGACTAACAGTAGGACAAAATAGCGTAAAAACTGGACTAAAATCATTGCGGTGTCCTTACAATTAAGGGGTTGTTCCGAATTTTTGAATCGACAGGAAAAATCTGCTTTTCAATCGTCCAGTGTAGGTACCATTATTCCAAATTGAAAAATCAAGAAGAGAAAACAAAATTTATTTCCAAAAGTTCCTTTTGGGTTATTTCTAAAACTAAGACATCGTATGTACTCAATATTTTAAAAATTACTTTATATGAAGTAAGAGTCGTGTGACAACGAAATGGTTTAAAAAAAATTAGTTTCACTGGCGTAAAGAGAGATAAGAGAATGTTTGAACACCATTATTGGATTATGTCAAAACTGAGGTTAAAATGAAAGGGACCTAAGTGACTGCCTTGAGGAATGCCAGAAGTAGCCAGGAAAGTACTAAAAAAGGCAGATCTGAAATAAAAGTTTGTAATGATTTTCCAGTTAAAAGAAGATATTCATTTCAGGATGAAGGCCTTAAAGCAAGAAGATAACTGGAAGAGTAAACCTATCTAAGTCTACAAAGGAAAATTTTGAAATAATAACTGGAAATGCTATATATAGCCTTGACAGTCAGTATACTGGAATATGACACATACTCATCGGCTCTACAACTGGGGTCTTGCTCTGGGTCTGGCTCTCTTCCAGAAGTCAAGCCGATGTCAACAATGGCAGTTATAATCATATTTGAAAAAGCTGAAATTGCCGTATGGTAACCCAGGGAAAAGTCATGTCTCATGTGGTGCTAGTGTAGGTGTGGTGGCAAAAAATGTTTGATAAATTTTTTCAATTCTTGTTTGGTGTGAACGAAAGTCATACCTCACATGAATCTATTTAAATTTAATCCGATTTTCCTCATACTTTGTCCGATAGTGCAACAAACAATAGGGTTTGTAGGAGCCGCATTTAATAATAAAATTTGTTCGAAACCAGTAAAGTGTGTGGTGACAGGACATAAATTGCAATTTTGCCCAAAATGCACATCCAATAAAATTTCTATATAGGTACCCATATGTGCATATACTATCTGTACTCTGGTATTCTTTTATGTTTTGAAAACCTTATCTAAAATGTATCTGACATAACAGCTCTAAATGCTTCTATTTTCTCTCATCTATTAAATCCACATTTTCAACCCACCACTCAAGCGTATGGCAACTTTAGCCAGGAACTAAACCTCCTGATGTGTGCGCCATTTAGCTAACAATATAATAAAGTTGTATGAGCAGAGCATATAGTGACAGGACATACATTTAGATATAGGTAAGGTACTGCATTGCATTCCTTACCTAGCCACATATAGTAGATACGAAATAGACAGACAGAATGAGTAAAACAAAACAACAACAAAAAAAGAATCCTTCAGCATATGCGTTGCATTGTTTCATCAATCAACATTCTCTATGAATCTCCTGGTGATGATACACCTTCCGCTTTGTCGTCATACACCCTACCACAATAGTGGTATCTCGAATGCTGTATATGTTGAATATAGAATTATGTTGCATATCACTTCGGAGAAATCCAACTCCCCCTAGAAGCAGAACGGTAGCCAAGGAGGTTTCTATACCTTAATTTTTTGTTTGAAAAATGATGTTGAAAATAATAATCAATAATATTATTTACTCGCTTCCTAATTAAAGAAGAATTATTAATATCAGCTCCAAATATGTAGAAATAGCAAGTTAAGAAAGTGGGTTAGATGTAGATGATGTCTACCTACATCTACAGACCTATAACATCATAGCGATCAAATCTTATTTATTAATAAATCCAAACAAAATCCAGACAATGCCTTATCCATAGTCTTCCCTTCAGATTAATTGTGGACTCGAAATTGGGACACATGAAAAACTTACAATGGAACAACAAAAGGCAAAGTTCTTGCCAAGAATCATATTAGACGAAAAGACATTGAGCATACTAAGGATGCTACCAGAAGAAGGACAAAGGTTTCAGGATATAACAATGCAATCCTGTCGCGGTATCCTGTTTGCCTTCTCGTAATCTTTTCACTTAGTTATCATTCTCCTACATGACATACATATGTATGAAGGCATACATTTTTCTATGAAGTGATCTTAGACTTAAACTTTTGACCTCCAAAAAAGGGACATCAGGATTTGACATAAATCGAAGTCTATTGAGATTAAAATCTTAGAAACTCCAATCAAGTTTTACCCTCTCCATTTCTTCTTCATGATATATGGTCGATATCTTTAATTTTATGAATTTCAGGGACAAAGTCAATTATTAGGGTTTGGAATTTTTTTCGATTAAGGTCGCTATAGTCTGTGAAGCGACCGTTAGATTACCTATACCTATTATTGAAGAAAATGATGCCAATCCATAGCTTTAGTCCAAATATTTACAAAACTGCTATTCGGATAAGTTTCTCATGGTTATAGTTTGGTTAGAAAATGCAATTTTCAGATGTTATTAAGTCTACTCAACCCAATCAGTTCAGTCTTTTAGGCCGAAAAAGGGGGTTGCCTGGAAAGTTTTAGAGGTATTTAAAAAATTGATTTTTTTTTCAAAATTTTGCGGTGCTATTTTTTGAATTTCCAGGTTGCCTACGTTTTCCCGAAAACAATTTCCCGCGTTACGTTTTCCTTTCCCGTGTCACGTTTGCCCGAAAAATTATTTCCCATCGATAGTTTTCCCAAAACACGATTTCCCGTCGACCGTTTTCCCACGTAACGTTTGCCCGCCGATTCCGAATATTCTTGATACAAGGCAACAGCGCTGTAATGAATTGGATTCCCATAAAGTAAGTGGTTACCAAGGAGGGTCTGCAGATGCGTCTGGATCTGGGACAAAGTGGTGGTTGGTTCGATAGAAGAGTCTTCTGACACAGGATAGATTCTGGAGGTGGGTTTGGAACTGGGACAAATGAACATTTTTTTGTATAATTTTATCATTAAGTTTTTCGGTGTTGCGTATGATGGAGTATGTTCTGACGGAGGGGACAGAGGAACAACTTTTTTAAATAATTTTTCGTAGATTTTTTTTGGTGTTGTGTCTGATAGAGTATGGTTTCACGGAAGAGGTACTGGAGCTGGGTCTATGTTCATATGTTCATATGTTCTATATATTCAATAATAGAACATTCGAAAAAAAAAGTTCATTTTCGGAGTAGAATTAAATCATATCATCCCAGCATGTAACTGTAACGATATTACGAAAACAAACTATGCATGGCATTGTTTTCCATAACCATTCATTATACTTATTAGTTGTACAAAATTGTTATACGAGAAGAACCGGCACTTTCATCATTTAACTTTCTGTTTTTCAATGGCTATACCTTCTAGGCGATAAAGGGTAGGAGAAAAGTGCTTCAACTTCTTCTTTAGATAAACGTATGATCAACACGTTTTGCATAAAATATTTTTCCAATAAAGTCTTTTGTTTAAAAGTAATCACAACAAAAACATAAATGTTAAAAAAGGAGCCAAGTTCTTATGTGTACAAAAAACCTGTGCGTAAAAAGTCAGCCAAAAAAGTAATGAGATCTAAAATATATGCCAAGTTTTAAGTTCATGAAGTTTAATATCAAATATCTTAAGAAGAGTAATATCGAAACAAATCCAAATCATGACAGAAATTTGGTAATTAATGATTACTGATTAAAATTTGGTGGGTTCACTGGTCAAGTTTTCATACATTTTAAATATGTGATTAAGTAAGTACTTAAGAGGAAACTTGCCAAGTAAATCCACCAAATTTCTAAGTACTTCAAGCCCTACCGACCTACCAATTTTCATCGTTCTACAACAATCGGAAATGCTTCATATAGTTTATAAGAATTTTAAAGATGCCACGCCCCCTGAACTGAAACTTCCAATTTTTCGATTTTTTTCTTCTAAATACTTCAAGGCATACCAACCTACCAATTTTCATCGTTCTACAACAATCGGAAGTGCTTCATATAATTTATAAGAATTTTTGAGAATGTGGGTGGATGCCACGCCCCCTGAACTGAAACTTCCAATTTTTCGATTTTTTTTTCTTCTTAGTACTTCAAGACCTACCGACTTACCAATTTTCATCGTTCTACAACAATCGAATGTGGGTGGATGCCACGCCCCCTGCATGGAAAATTCCAGTTTTTCAATTTTTTTCTTTCTAAGTACCTCAAACCCTACCAACTTACCAATTTTCATTGTTCTACAACAATCGGTAAGGCTCCATATAATTTATAGAATATTTAAGAAAGTGGGTGGATGCCACGCCCCCTGAATAGAAAATTGCAGATTTTCGATATTTTCCTTTGTATGTACCACAAGGTCTACCGTTGTGCGAAATTTCAAGTTTCTACGATGTCGGGAAGTGCTCCATAATGTTGATGATCTGTCAGTGAGTCAGTCAGTTACGGTTTTTGCGATTTTTGAAGTCATATATCTTGGGAACTACTAATGCTTAAGAGTTGAAATTTGGTGAGCCACCTGTGTTTGATCAGTTCAGCAAATACTTCGAATTTGAAGTTTCTGACTTAATTGGTACTGAAGTTAGAAGGGGGTTGAAAATCGCCTGAGTTTGTTCCTGTAAAAAGGGTGTAGTGCCCCGAACTTGGCTGGGCACTACCGTGCCCTTTGATACGAAAAACCGATTTTTTTCAATTTGACTTTGAATTACTTTTATGTGCGTACAATTTGCTAATAATTGTATTTTTAAAGAATATTTTGAATACCAAACAAAAATTATCGAATCTACACATGTTCGCCTTAATTTTACTCGTGGATTGGGTATTTTTAAAGGTAGGCAGGTACAAAGGTAGGAAGGTACATTTTTCCTGGTCTATATTTACATATGTACATAATTTTTAAAAATCTATGCCACATGAATTTTAAAGCATAAGTAAGTGCGACCCAGTCATGAATTATATTTTTATAAGTTTTGACTTTCTTAACACTTTTTAAGAATGTTATGTTAATCACTCAGTGTTTCGATTAATTTTTTGAAACAGCAGTAAACAATTCTACCACCGGGCGACAAATTACCCTCTTATCAACAAGGAGTATCCCCTTCAAAATATTTGTTTTTTTTTTCTAGTTACGGTCTTGCGACAATACAGCACAATATACTGCTAAACTACTGATATATTGTGTGTGCTAGTATGGAGGTGGAGGAGAAATAATCTGTGGACACAGCCGCGTATCGTATACGGGTATCCGAATGCATTATTCATGACATGAAGCACCTGAGCCACTAACGCAGGTAATCGTGCCGATTGTTCGTTTTGTTCCTAGGTATAGAGGTAAACGAGTAGAAGTACTCCTACACCACAAACATATATGAATATGAAGACAAGCCGATGAGTTCGGACGGGTCTCTGTGTTTCAGCTTTAAAAACTCTTCTCCGGATTGGGATATAATATTTTGATGGGTTTCGGATTTGGATTTGGTTGTTGATAGTATTGGTGGTAGGTATATTGTGGTGGTATAGTGGACATTTCACAGCCATCATCAGCATTGGTATTTTAATTTCCCTTCTTATACGTTGATTGAATATGAAAATTGAAAATTAATTTTATAAAATTTTAATTTAACAAAAAAAAAAAATTGAATCCCATTGGTATCTCCACACAAATATTTTATATATGTATGAATGTTTTATTTTATATATTTATCCCCTTCTCTTCTTTTTTTTGGCAAATTTATTGTCAGTTTGCAGTTAAGTTTATTTATTACATTTTTGTAATGTATTTATAGGTAGTAATAAAATTCAATTGATACTTGCATCAAAAATGACGTAAATTATTATTTAAAATTAATTTAGAGGTTAAATGAAATATTTCGAAAGCAGATTCTCGATTGTTACACAAAATAATAATAATTTAATTGAGGAATTCTACAGAAAATCAATCAATTTAGCAACAAAAAATGTTTTGCGGGAGTTTTACGAAAAAAATAAAAATAAAATGAAAAGTATTGTTATGGCAGTTGTAGGTTTAGGTATGTATGTTCATATTCATATAGCGTCTATGTTAGATAGCTAACTGTCATTTTTGAAAACTCTGGAAAATGTTACATGTACAGGCATGTCTCTTGTCTGTGAATTTTGTAAAATGCTTTTGTTCGTAAATAACATTTGGTTAAACATATAGTCAATAGTTACATAACACTTTTGATATTATAGAAATCCACATAAACAGCGTAATTTTAAATATTCAAAAACACAAATAAAGGATGTTTGGACCTGAATAATTCCACTTAAGTGGTAAGGTGAGACTATCACTGCAAAAACAGCAAATTTAATGGGGGCTATCGTGAATAAAATTTCCCACGAAATTTTTCCCATCGTCGAAAACTGGGAACGTGAATTGTGGTCGCAGTTTTTCTTGGAACTTATTGAAATCGAAAATGAATATTCCGAGGCCACTAGAAAACCATTTTTTTTTTTTTTTTTTTTTTTTTTGACCGTGGGTAGGTGCAAAACCTGCATCAGGCTCTATGAGGACCGGAAAACGCGTGCTCATAGAAGTGTGAGATTCTTACTACACTAAAACCACCTCCACTTCCCGATTGCAACTAAGTTGAAACTTATCTAGCAATTTATTTTTAACGAAGTTAAGTAACGTGTTGCAGGTAACTTTCCGGTGAAAGCTTCTGCTTATTCCGCGATTTTAAAGCGGTTTTGTGTTCACCGCACCAAGTCGGAAGGTTTTGTTCTTTGCAGACGGCGTACTAAATTCGACTCGTCAAGAATGTCAATAATCGTTGGATTAGCGTGATCTAATAGCCGATTTCTATGTTTTCGCGCGAAACTCTTAATTTCGTCTCGAACCGTAGCAATCCCTAGATCCCTGTGAAGATCTTCGTTTCTTATATACCATGGTGCATTTACAAATGACCTAAACAATTTATTTTCAAACGTTTGTAATTTATTTAAATTTGTATCGCAGGTACAACCCCAGAGTTGTATACCGTAAGTCCAGACAGGTTTAAGTACCTGCCTGTATAAAATCAACTTATTATCAATACTAAGCTTGGAATATTTACCGAGTAGCCAGTTCATATCTCTTAATTTACTTTTTAATTCTTCGCATTTCTTTTTTACGTGAAAACCATTTTGATCGACCAAATTTGAACCTGCAGGGAACAGTAGAAAATTGTTGGCACTTCCAATTTTAGAAGATGGGAGAAATTCCGTGGGAAATTTTATCCATACGATAGCCCCCATTATCTTTGGGCAACAGTACAAATCAAACACTTAAAAAGGGTGTAGTGTCAACCCCCCTCTAACTTCAGTACCAATAAAGTCAGAAACTTCAAATTCGGAGTATTTGCTGAACTGATCAAACACAGGTGGCTCACCAAATTTCAACTCTTTAGCATTAGTAGTTCCCAAGATATAGGACTTCAAAAATCGCAAAAACCGTAACTGACTGACTCACTGACTCACTGACTCACTGACTCACTGACTCACTGACTCACTGACTCACTGACTGACTGACTTACTGACAGATCATCAAAATTATGGAGCACTTCCCGACATCGTAGAAACTTGAAATTTCGCACAACGGTAGGCCTTGTGGTACATAGAAAGGAAAAAATCGAAAATCTGCAATTTTCTATTCAGGGGGCGTGGCATCCACCCACTTTCTTAAATATTCTATAAATTATATGGAGCACTTCCGATTGTTGTAGAACGATAAAAATTGGTAAGTCGGTAGGCCTTGAAGTACTTAGAAGAAGAAAATCCAAAAATTGGAAGTTTCAGTTCAGGGGGCGTGGCATCCACCCACATTCTTAAAAATTCTTATAAATTATATGAAGCACTTCCGATTGTTGTAGAACGATGAAAATTGGTAGGTCGGTATGCCTTGAAGTACTTAGAAAAAAAAATCGAAAAATTGGGAGTTTCAGTTCAGGGGGCGTGGCATCGACCCACATTCTTAAAAATTCTTATAAACTATATGAAGCACTTCCGATTGTTGCAGGACGATGAAAATTGGTAGGTCGGTAGGACTTAAAGTACTTAGAAAGAAAAAAATTGAAAATTGGAATTTGGCATTCAGGGGGCGTGGCATCCACCCACATTCTTAAAAATTCTAATAATTATATGGAGCACTTCCGATTATTGTAGAACGATGAAAATTGGTAGGTCGGTAGGACTTGAAGTACTTAGAAAGAAAAAAATCGAAAATTTGGAATTGTCCATTCAGGGGGGGGGGGTTGCTATCCACCCACTTTATCAGAATTGCTATTATTTGTATGGAGCACTTTCGGTTGTCGTAGAATTATGAAAGTTTGTAGAGCGGTAGGGCTTGACTTTCATCTGGCAAAATAAATCTTTGCAAAAGGGAGTGAAATCACAACAAAAACATAAATGTTAAAAAAGGAGCCAAGTTCTTATGTGTACAAGAAACCTGTGCGTAAAAAGTCAGCCAAAAAAAGTAGTGAGATCTAAAATATATGCCAAGTTTTAAGTTCATGAAGGTTAATATCAAATATCTTAAGTAGAGTAATATCGAAACAATTCCAAATCATGACAGAAATTTGGTAATTAATGATTACTGATTAAAATTTGGTGGATCTACTTGGCAAGTTTTCTCTTAAATACTTACTTAATCACAAATTTAAAATGTATGAAAACTTGACCAGTGGACCCACCAAATTTTTATCAGTAATCATTAATTACCAAATTTCTGTCATGAGTTGGAATTGTTTCGATATTACTCTACTTAAGATATTTGATATTAACCTTCATGAACTTAAAACTTGGCATATATTTTAGATCCCACTACTTTTTTTGGCTGACTTTTTACGCACAGGTTTCTTGTACACATAAGAACTTGGCTCCTTTTTTAACATTTATGTTTTTGTTGTTATGTTTATCAATAAGGAACATGACTTAAAGCGTGATTTAAGTCCTTTTTTGACACCTACTTTTTCTTCATTTAAGTTGTATCCTTACTCAACGGTCCATGAAAGCTAAATTTTATAATTGCATTATAGACCTTCGGTTTTATCGTCCGTGTACGTTGTTCGATGTGGCCAGTACGTGGAACAACGAATACATAATCTATTCAAACGATTACACCAATTAGGCCCAGACCTAGGGCATCACGATAGACACTAAATAAAGAAAAACACAATCAAGTATAACTGAATCTAAATTAACATTAAAACACATTGAATAAATGGTTTCGTTTTTATAAAATGCAAAGTCCCAATTTTGATTATCAACCAAAAAATTGTAATTCGTTGGGTAAAGTGTAAAGAGACTAATCGAGTTTCCTCCACTAGCAAAATAAGTCAATAAAATTTTGATTTGGATCTGTCAAAGAGACATTCAACTGAGCGAAAAAATTGTTTTTTTTTTTTATTTAAAATCAATTTTGCAGTTCATAATGATTAATGAAGTTAGCAGGACAACTTTCTCAAAAATCAAAATAAACGGTTAGAAAAAACTTGTTTGTTGAGAACTAGTTAATTGAGAATTAGTTACACAAACAAAAAATGTATTACTTTTTTGGCTTTCGAAAAATTGGTGTCCTGCTAACTTCATTTGAACTTATAGCAGGACGTGAACTTAGCACGACAACTTTCTCAAAAATGTAGAAAAAGGATCCGAAAAAAATTGGTTGTTGAAAACTAATTAATTGCTAATAAGTTGCGCAAAAAAATATAATTTTTTGTTCGTGAACTTAGCAGGACAACTTTTTTCAAAAATACAGATAATCGATCCGAAAATAATTGTTTGTTCAGAACTAATTAACTGTGAATTAGTTACGCAAAAAAAAATGTCTTGCATTTTTGGATTGCGAAAAAGCGGGTGTCCTGGTCACTTCATATGCACTTAGCAGGATAACTTTCTTAAAAATGATCATAAGCGATCCCAAAAAAAATTGTTTGTTGGGAACTTATAAATTGCGAATTGTTACGCAAAAAAAATGTATTACTTTTTTGGTTTTCGAAAACATTGGTGTCCTGCTAACTTCATATGAGCTTGGCAGGACAACTTTCTCAAAAATTGTGCTGAAAAGGGCTCTTAATAGCGTGTAAATTGTAATGCAGTTTTGATTTTTTTTGATCAAGTGTGCTGAACCGGAAGCTGAGGTTTTCGACTAAAATTTAGTGACGCAACATATAAAAATTCGCAAAAAGGTATAAAAAGCATTTTTTTGCAGTTTTTTTCTTTATGAATAAGTTGGCTTAGTTCTTTTTTTATATCTTGAAGCATTTGGTTCTTGTCTTTGACCAACAAATAAACAAGCGCATCCAACATTAACGACAAAAATAGTACTTAATAAAACAAAATTTCGAAAAAAATCAATTTGCACAATTTGTTATTAATTAAGTTTTCAAAATTTTTAGATTGAAGATTAATTTTTAAAAATTATTCACTAAACATTACTAAACTAAGCCCAATTTGGCGATTTAACACTCATAACTTTTTGTTCAAAATTTAATCTCCTATCGGACGAAAAATCAGTAAAATCGAAAAATTTAATATTTTTAAATTTTTTAACAAACTGCGCATAACTTTTTTTGGAGCAGGAATGCCTAAAACATGCCCAAACAAAATAAAGTTGTGCCTCAAGGGTTTAAAAAGTAATTTTTACAAACGTTTACCATTACATATTTGTTATGATTTTTTGCGGTACTTTATAACAAATTTCACAAAAATATTCGAACTGAAGATTTTGATGAAATATGACATTACGATTATTAAAAATATTTATAAAGTAAGTAAGCCCACATTTATGTTTTCCGGCTATTTTCAAATGCTTCTAGACCTGCAAGATGAATGGCTGGGCCGATTAATATAGGACTTGGTGCTAGGTACAAGGATAGTTTAATTTGTCATGTAGTACCAAAAAACGGGCTTTCGAGCAAAAAATGCATGAAATGATAAGAAATGCTACAGTTTTGAAATCCTATATCTTTGTCAATTCTAAATAAATACTATATATTTTGAACATACCATACTAAAGATTTTAGCATCTACTTTTTTTTTTGTTAAAATATGCCATGAGTCGATCTTTGCTCCGAAAAAATTTATGCGCCATTAAGGAAAAAATTTAAAAATCTTTAATTTTATCGATTTTTTTACTTGCGAAATAGGTACTATAAGGCAAGTTTTGGATTCGTGCAAAAAAAAATTGTTGAGATAACAATCAAGCATGATATTACGATGATAGAGAACGTCAAAAAGTGAGTGGAACAATTCTGTCTGGTCTGTTCGTCTACAGCCTAAACGGCTCGATCGATTTTCTTCAAACTGGTGGTACTGGTGGTTTTTGGTGATTATTCCCACATATTCTTTTCATTTTTTTAGAACCAAAAATAACGGTACCTGCCATACAATTTTTTTAGCAATTTTACATAATCGTATTTTTATTAAAAACGGCTAGACAACTTTTCTTAAAAAAAATTCCATAGATTTATTTTAGCAAAGGCTTCCTTTGAGTGGAAAACCATTTTTCAAAAATGGTTAATAAGGGTATCTCCCAAAGAATCATTTTTTAATTTTTATTTTCTTCAAACGGTACGACCGATTTCAATTATTTTTTTTTATACAGAAGCTTTAAAAAAATATAAATAGTTTTGTGTACCAAAATTTTTGAAAAAATATTTTTTGGATTTTTAAAAAATGTTTCAAAGTTTTTTTGGAAAATCAAATATTTCATTATTTTGAAAACGACATTATTGATTATTTTGAAACTCAATACTTAAAACCTCTTTTAAGTACTCTCTAAAATATTTTTAGAAAAAATTTTACATTTATGAAAAAATAACGGTACCTTCCATACAAAAGTTAAAAAACCGCAAAGGAAAATATTTTTTGGCTTAAAAACGACTTCTACGATTTTGATTAAACTTCTTTCATATACTAAAATTAGTACGATCTACTACAAAAAATTATAAAACCACTTAAACAGAAGAATTTCTTTTCAAATTTTCTTCATATTCAATTATTATTTTGAATTTTCTCACTATCGGCGATAGTTAGATAGTTAGATGAATTTTTTTATATACATATTTCAGATAAGATTAAATAATATTGCGTATCAAAATTTTTTCAAAAAAAGAGTTTTTGGATTTTTAAAAAAAAGTTTCAAATTTTATTTTTGAAAATTCAATATCTCAAAAACGGGTTGACAATTTGTTTTCAAATTTTGTTTTTATATACACATAAATATATACTTTAGATTTGCATACCAAAATTTGATCTTAAAAATGTTTTAAGAATTTTATATACATATAAGAACTTAATTTTTTAAAAAACCGCTCCAACGATTTCAAATTTTTTTTCCCATACAGTCATATTCAATCAAGAACTAAGATAACTTTCTTTATTTCCACCTCAAACTGTCAAAGGACTTGTTTTAGCCAATTTTAATGTCGTATTCTTCTCTACATTTTTCTCTCATAATTTCCATGTTCTTATATACAATTTTCTTAAACCCGCAGTATCTTGAACATAAGAGCAAGTACGTGCGACCCAGTCGTGCATTTTATTTTATGTTGGTTTTGGTTAATTTTTCTTCCTTAAATTGTTTGATAAAATTTTCTAAAATATCCATTTCGATTGAAAATTTAATTTTGAACAAAAAATTTTAGGTGCAAAATTGTCCAATTTATTATTCCCTCAGAAAGGCATGAGTGAATTTAGTAGAAGTTTTTGTTTTACGCATGCTTATGGGCCCCAAAAAACATTTTCAATAATAAAAACACCTACACGTTAGTGGGCCTTTTCAAAAGTTGCATTCAATAGTCTATTAAAGAACTTAATTTAAAAAGAAGTTTTTACAAAAAACTTTAGCCTGATGTTGTTCTTATTGCCATTGTTTTTTAATCTTTTTTTTTATAATTTTATCCAATTTTTTTAAAACTGCCCCTCCTTCTCAAACGGGGGAAATAAGACCCCCCGCTTCATTTCATTTAATTTTATTTTATTTTCTTTTATTTTATTTTGTTTTATTTTTTTTTTTATTTATTTTTTTTTTTTTATTTTATTTTATTTTAATTTATTTTTTTATTTTTTTAACGCTATCTACTTTATTTTAATTTTAGTTTGTTTTAATCTTATTACATATTTGTTTTTCAAAATGTTACTATGTTTTAATAACAATGAATAAGCTATTCTTTTGTTTTTCTCTAATTATATATCTACTTAATGCAATAATGAATTACGCCTAAAGTATTAAGGTACTGATGTTTACTCTAATTTATAAGGTATTGTATCTTACTGAGTAAATAATTCAAATAAATAAATCTAAATCTAAAATCTAAATCTAGATATGTATGTATATTAGGTGCCTATGTTTTGCTTGCTACACATATCAAACAAAAAGTTTATTTGATCTCAATATCATAGTATCAATTATTATCTTTATGTATTTCTATAGCAGCGAGAAATAATTTCAACACACGCGTCTTATTTCGCCGCACATATATGTATATGTACACATTCTTCCAACCCATTGATATAAACCATATGATATAACAAATTAGTTCAAACTCCATCAGTAATAAATATTATGACATAATCCTTTCCAAAGGGCTTATAAGTCGTGTACCTATTGCTATGCGACGACTACGACAACGTAAATAATTGGCTTTTGCAATGATGATGAGGAGTATAAAGGTACCTATAGCTACATATACATAGCCCTTGGGTAATTCGATCGATGTTCCTACTCCGTCATTCTATTATCCTCCCTCATTTCTGAAAAACAATTAATCTCTTCAATAAATGAGTTAATTACACACTGCGCCCCTTTATGCTTCAAAAGCTTCCTTCTAATGCTTTTAAACTTTCATCACGAACCTATGGAACGAACCTCTGCGAGCATCTTCCGTTTGCCTCGTTATAAGCTGCAGCAATTTAGACGTTTTAGCGAAATTAATCATTTAAACATCGTCATGAACAACCTAACCTACCTAACTATTCTGTTGATGTCCTTGAAGCTTCCGTTTTGCGTAATTATGTTCGTTTTCATGATGTTCATGTTTTGGTGGCCAATTATTAGATACAAAAAGACGCAATTAACATTCTACCATTTAAGGACCTCTAAATAGTTTCGATTAAATTAAGAAATTACTATAATTTATTAACTATTATCCTGATTGGTCGCCAAGTTCTGGCATCAAACGGTGAAATCTGCCAAATGGTGGAAGGATACACATAGTGTAATTTAAAATGTAGTTACATATTTATAGCTACTCCCACTTTGTTGGCAGATTTCCAACTGTACAAAGCTGTATAGTAAGGTAGGTCGTTAGATGTCCATTTTCAAGATGCAACAGCGATTTAAAGTGATTGAAAACAATCTTTCTGGGAAAAAAATAAATTGCTTTAGTTTGAAACGAAAGAGTGAAGAAGAATAAACAAGAGAGATCCTTTTTTTTTCTTAACTTGATGGATAAGTAATAAAATATAAAGATACACTCTACTTCGTTTGAATGATTGTGTATAGTTTCAAAAATTGAGAAGTTTTATGTTCAAAATAGCTAGGTTGTAAAACAAGCTCATCTTTATTGACTTGGACTGAGTTCAATTGTACTAAACTAAAATTTTAACCAAAAGTGGAGTTTAAACCTCCACTGTGAAACTGGGGCCTAGTATTACACTATTTTAATTTAAATTTTGCACTGTGTATTTATTTTTGTAAGGAAATTTTTGATCATTTCATTTTTCACTTTAGGGCTCTGTTTTTAATAAAAATGTACATCTCAGGATTGCATTAAAATAAGTCCCGGTGAAGTACCCACTTAACTTACCCATTCTAGCCTTTATCTCGAACAATAGTTTTAAAAATATAATTTTAATCTTATGAAGTGGAGTGTAGGTACCCATGCAAAATTATGAATAGCGTTTTTACTTCAACCAAAGCTATTCTCGTTTCTGTTTACAATCGATTTCTTGAAAAACTTTTCATAACTCTTATGTTTCAAGTTCCTACTACACACTTAACTCTTCCAAAATATTTTGAATTAAAGTGAAAAATTTTATATGATTTACGCAATGATGATGTGCTTTCTTTCATCTAAGCAATTATGTATATATAGAAGGAGTTAAGCTGGAAAATATGAAGAGAAACTTTTTGAAATTATATTCTGTTTGAATTTATTTTACAGCATGTTTTTGTCAAGATGTCTATTAAAGCAATGATGCTGAAAAGAATACCGGGAACTCCGTTATTTAACTTAGAATATGGAATGGGACTACAAGTCAAGCTTGAAACAAATTTTTTGAAATCGATATTTCAAGCACATCTGGTGGAAAATTTAATAATGATAAGAAAAACGAAAATTCAAAAGTCTTGAACTGTAATCTTCAAACTTACTTGAGTTTCACTACAGAGGAAATTAAAATTTTGTTGTTAATTCTAATCGTAACAGTAGTATTTCCTATTTGTATACGTTTAGGATACATATTCTAATTTTTTTCGAAAAGAGCTGTAACAATATTGACTCAAGATTTGTCTGTGTTTTCTAAGGTACATTCTGTCTAGCTTTCTAAACGGTCTATTATATGTATCAATTTTCCACTTCGACTTTCTTTCCCTAAGAAGATTCTGAGTACAGATACCTACTCCTACATCCTACAGAATTAGCATATAAAAGAAAACCTATAGGAGAGTAAACTCGCATCATACCATAGTCTTGGAGCTAAAAGAAAATTGCTTAATAGCCCAGTTGGAATGTACAAAAATATGTTGATATTCAAAAAAATTACAATGGGGTATTTTTTGATTATATTCGTTAGGTGGATTCATAAAGACCTATTTTCAACTTTTGACTAAAAATACACTTCATAAAAGTTCCTCAAAATTTAATTATTTATCTATAACTTTGGTCATAATAGTTTTTTTTCTACGATTGATTCTCAAGCTCGTCATTTGTGGGATATTCACTTAGAATGTTTGCCATCCGTAATATCATTGGATCGTGATAATTTTTGTTTAGGAATTGGCCAGCCATACTTTTTTTTATGAATTTGTAAAGCTTTTTTTTAAGTTCACAGTAAAATTCATCAAAAATAATCTTTGGCTGAATAATTACTAAAACTTTATCTGAGCTTTAATGGTGATTAAGTGGCCTTTCAGATAATATACTTTTTTGGGATTATCCCACAAATGATGTTCCAAAAATCGTACGTGACCTAGAAAAAACTTAAATAAAGCTATGTGACCATGAAAAATTCATTAAAAAATATCTAGGGCTTACCAAATACAGAAACTAACTGACCTTTTATGCCAAATTCTTTTTTAAATGACCCAAATGAGGTGCCAAAAACTTATTCTGTGACCTTGAAAATACCTCAAAAATTCATATTAAAAATTAATTACCGAGAATAGTTGACTTCTTATCAAGAACACTAATGTCGAATTCCTTACAACAATTTCAAATCGATTTTTTTTTGTTGGTTGTAAGGAACACACAAAAAATCAAATTTTTCGTGTGGGATTGTGTGTGTGTCATTTGACAGTAGCTTTGAAGCAAAAAAGTAAACAAACTATGCGCATACAAATTTGTAACAAATATTCCAAAGTGCATTCAGTTTTTCGCGTCATTTTGTTAGATTAAAAACATATACATTTCCAAGAAAAGTTGCAAAAATAAACAGAAAATAGTTATGTGGCCATTAAAGTAAAAAAAACAACCCAAATTCATCCAAGAAACACATCATTCGAGAAACACATCGGCGAGCGCGCGATTTATATCTTTAATTGACTTTGGGCACTTTGAATCGAAGTTAGTTGATATTTTTATAACTTCTAACTGACCATTCACTATTTTTTGATGAATTAAAATTAATTTTAATGATTTATTTGCTTTTATTTTAATCTATTTAAATGACCGACGAACACTTTAGAACATTTGTTAAACCCGCCGCAAAATACTTTCAACTCCAGAGAAATGTCAAATCTTGTTAGTGTGTGTGAAATCGATTTGAAATCTTGCTGAAAATGCAAGATTTGTTTTGACAGAATAAAATCGATTTTGTTTAGAAAAAAATCGATTCTGTTTAGAAAAAAATCGATTATTTGGTTGTAAGGAATTCGACATAAGTTCTTTCGATAGTATAATTTTTTTCGATTATTCCACAAGTGAAAATCGTGACTTTCAGAAACTTTAAACTTTGATTACAAGTTTTCTAGGGCTGACCAATTTCTTAAACTAGTTGACTATTTTTTACCAATTAGATGTCATATCCTTTTTCTACGAATATCGCATACATATATGAGGTGCCAAGATCCTAGAGCCGTTGATTCATTCTACTTCTTTATGCAATTGAAGGGTTGAGGGAAAAACGTCTCAAGTCCTCTTGGGTTGATTCCGAGAGAAATGAAATTGTAAGTTTATTACTAGAAAAGCTAAATTCAAAGAAAAATTAATGAAAGTAAACAATTTTCTTTGTCAAGCACAAAGTAATCAACTACACTGGTCAACAAGGTTTTTGTAACAGAAACCAGAATATACTTGTCTGTAGGTTTTCGGTGTTTTAAATTTGAATCTGAAGTCCGAAAAATTCTATCAGGCCACGTTTTTGAAATATTCCCATTATAAAATAGAAAAACGACCGGAAATATTATGAATATCGGATATTTTTTTATTTAATTATTTAGCTGACATGTCGCCAGCTCTAATCACTATTTTTTTTTCTTAAATATCTGTATGTTCAATTTTTATAGCAAAAACAAAAACTTTTGAAAGAAAAGTTCTTCAGAAAATGTGCCATTTTACGAGTTTTTAAGGTCCTTTGTGGAAAGAGCTACATCAGTAGTACTCATAAAAATCCACAAGATGTCATCATTAGTTTAGTTTTTTTTTTCAATAAATGGACTTAAGCTGTTTTTCATTTTACCCTGGACTCTTCAATTATATAAAAAGTACCTTATTTTGAAAAAAATATTTAAAAAGAAAATATTTTTTAATATTCTGGTCAGGGAATGTCAGGGAAAGTCAGGGAGATTTATTTTGAAAAAAAGTGGACACCATGAATTATAAGACAAAAGCAACACTTAAGTATTGTTTTGTATCTTTTTGGAAAGCCAGAAATCCTTCTGAATGAATGGATTATTTTAAAATTAAGTTCTTGTAATAATTAATTTTAGAAAAAAATTGTTTTCAAACTTTCAAATTTTGGAAAAAAAATAAATTTTTCTCCAAATTTAATTTGAAAAGAAACCATAAATATGAATTTCTGGCTTTCCAAAAAGCTACAAAATAAAACTGCAAGTGCTGCAATTGTTTTTTAATTATTTTTTGTCAATTCTATTGAAATGAGGCAAAAGGAGGTGTTTGGGAGTAGAATATGGAAGTTTGAAAAGGGGTCTGAAATGAAAAGAGAAAAAAGA
This sequence comes from Dasysyrphus tricinctus, assembly GCA_963921185.1. Lineage (NCBI taxonomy): Eukaryota > Metazoa > Arthropoda > Insecta > Diptera > Syrphidae > Dasysyrphus > Dasysyrphus tricinctus. The sequence goes on along the minus strand of OY992531.1, from coordinate 43,202,557 downwards.
AAAGTAGGAAACGGATGAGGATATAGTAGGAGAGGATGGGGTTAGGGTTAGAATGTCTGCTACGAGGGCGATGGCATGCTTGTCGTCGCTCGGCTCAGCTCGCCGGATGTAGGGGGGGCTCTTGCCCCCGTAGCCAGACCTCGCCTATTTCAAAAAAAAACTTAACATGCCAAACAAAACGGAACTTAGCCACCACACTACAAGTTCACACCTTAAACCTGCACTGCTGCTGTCTACGCAGTGCGACCGTGACCCACCCAACCTGGGATTCATTAGGCCTGATGTTTGAATCCCCCTATCCTGAAACGAGGATACTTTATTGCTGCTGCTGAACCATACTTACATTACCTTCGGGTCTTTAGCCCGCCGTACCGCACCCCCCTGAAATTAGCTTTTGAACTCCATCAAGCCTCCTCGAAGCTCAAAAAAAACTGATTGGTTTCATCAAAAATTGACGTGATTCACAATGCAATTAATTTAAAAAAGAAAATCTAAAATTAACATGATTACAAAAATGCGTCTCTTCTTGGTCCTGAGGTTAATCTGAAACTACGTTAAAATCTTGAAAACAAAAAAAAACACCAAGAGAGATCCTACCAGAACTCGAACAATTATAGATAAAAAAAAACGGACTCTACCAAGAATTGTTATTAAATAATATTTAAATTAAAAAATAGAAAAATGAAACAAGTCGTAAATAACCAAAAGAAAACAAAAAGATAATTCGCTTTTCGAGATTGAGAAAACAAAGAAAGTGGGTGCAGTTATTTTTTTTTTATATGAAAAAAACTAAATCAACGTGTCAATTCCAACAGCCAATCTGGACTTAGGCTCCCCAAAACCCCCCGTTTTCCTTACTAGGGTCTTCCTTTCCCGATTGAAGACGATTTCCCACCGCCTTTCACCTACCTATAAAGAGCTCTATATAAGTATACAAGGGGTTGCAAAATCTTGCCACAAACCACGGGTGTCTTGAAGAATCTGAACCCACTTCAGACTAATGGTAACCAAAAAAAACTATTCTTCTGCCCGCTCACTTTTTCCCACTCGGTACTGAAAATTAATATTAGGTACGCTACAAAAGAAAATTATAAACATAAAAATAAAAAAATAAACTATCACGCCAATGAACACTTAAAACTATCCAGCGCCGGGGTCCTCGGTGGGGGTCCACAAAATGGTCCCAAAAGTACGCCAGCTCTCTCTTAAGAACCGACAGGAAGCAGGAATTGCTCTATTTCCAGCTCGTAGATATATGTATGTAATTTGTGTTCAAAAATTAATATAGTAAAACTTAAACTTTATGGTGAGGGCAAATCGTTGGATTTACAGCTGCACGACGCAAGGTGTATATATGTATATAAGAATCTGGCGGTTAAGGAACTACGCCTCTTTTTGTATAATCAATACAAAAAATGGGATCAGGGTAAGTATATGTATGTGGTACACTTTGGGTTTACTTGTTAGGTCCGGGATTTTCTACGGACCTTTTCCTATAGTTCTCAGCTGGCCCCTTCTCTAGCACTCCAAACTCTGAGGCTTTTAAGAATTTGGTCAGATGGTCGAATCGCAATTCGTTTTTCTGTGTGGGATCCTTCCGTGTCTTTCTGCGTACCTCCGTTTGAGACGTCGGACAGAACGGCGGTCTCGACTCTCTACTCCTCTGATCACATATCACTGCCCACCAAAAATTCACCCTCACTAAAAAAACAAATTCAACCACTACAACACTGTCCAATTATTTAAAATTTTTTTTAATTATTCCTCACCCTTGAAAAAGTTTAAAAACTATTTAACTGAACACAAGTATTATCCCTCGATGATAGTCAATAGAAAAAACTTAGTTCGTTATATTCTTAACTTATAAAACAAATATGAAACTTAATGTATTTTGGTAAGTGTAAAGATATCACTCCCGAAAAGTATTCTGCGCAACCACTCGGTTTAACGTCTAAGCGGAATATCATCTCGACAATCTACCTTTTCACCTTCAAGAAAATTGTTGGCCATCTTTTTTTTTCTTTTTAAATTACCTGTTAGGGAATCCCCAGTTCGTTGACCTAATCCAACACATATGTTTTTTTTCCAATTCTTGACTCTGTGTAGGTACCACACTATATACACATAAACCTACTTACCTATTTGAATTCAAAGTCAACGCTTAATCAAAAAAAACTGCTTTACCCTGTCCCTTCCTGCAATTTCAGATTGAGAACCTCTGGGCGAAAGCTCTTCTACCTACATACATATCTTTGTCTCCTTCATCATCTGTCTACTCGTCCCTTTCATTATTCTAATCGTCTCTTTCAACTTTCATCTTTCTATAATTGTTTTATTTCCATTCGCGTCGGCGGGCGTCCTGAAAACAAATAATTTTTCTCGCGTAATTTTCGGCCAGAATTCATTAATTTATTTCCGGTAACTTCGTAAGTATAATATGTGGATTCGGCCTTCCACCATCTATTATACGAAATAAGTGAATAACCACTCCGATAGCATTTCTATCGCGTTTAGTGATTCTCCCTCTTCGCTTCTCCCCCTGGCCTTATGGACCAATTGCGGCACCTATGTCGGCAAAAATGTATGGACCTGCCCATCACGGACTACGCCTGTGTCTTATCCACAAAAAGATTTCCCAACCGCATACGCTGCCTTTGGATATGCCTTTCTTCTAACAAGGTAAGTATCTTTACTTCCGATCTACCCAGGGACGTTGATCGATAGATCGAATATTCCTGTTTTCCTTTTTTTTATATCTGCACGCATACCCAAAATGTTCACATTCCTCTAATTTTCTTTGCTTTCTAGGAACCTCACAACATCTCACACATTGACCTCATCTATTGCTCCCTTCTCTCCACCGTGGAGGAACCGAATCC
>OY992531.1:42559440-42599478 GCA_963921185.1 Dasysyrphus tricinctus | reverse complement strand
AAATTGAAAACTATGTACCAAGCGCCAAGTTCTTGTTAGTTTGCTTCCACCATTTTGATTTAGCATTCGCCCACTTACGAAAGAGCGATCGTCGAGCGCTCTCACTTCCGACGGCAAAAGTTAACGAAAACTAAACGAAAAGTTCCACTTCGCAATTATGTGTGCGTCATATAAATTTCTTGTTTTCGCTCGGTTTCGTACGACCACTTAAGTTGGCTTCCGACTATTCTAGTTCTACCTTTAGAAATGGTCACTCAATAACCAATAAACTTAAAAAGAACTTTTTTCGATTTCTCTCAGTGAGAAACTTTTGTTTGATTTTTTTTTTGGGTTTGACCACTTACCGCTGAGAGAAAAAATAAATCTCATTTGGGGATTTTTATTTTGTTTTGTCCATTAAAAAGCTTTGCTTTGGGATTTTCAAAGAATTGTTTGGTCATTCATTGTTTAATACTCTTCAATCAAAGTTTAGTGGAAGTGCTGATGGTAATTGACTCTTGTTGGTCTTTGAACGCTTCTATAAAAGCTGTGGTCAAAATCTCGCACATAAAAATCACACAATTCAAAATACCACGTCACCGACGATGACGGCCATAATAACGATGACGACGACTGCACGATGGTGGTAGTGACTATTTCTTGGCGTCATCTTGCCGATTGCGTTTACACGTGGTTTTGTCTATTGTTGCCCACCATGGCATTCGTATCGCCATGGCCGTTTGCACGTGGTTTTCTTATTTGTAGCCATGGTGTTCATATCTTAGGGTCTCGCCGTATGCATTTAAGAACGTGTTCACGAGGTTTTCTCGCTTGAGGGGTTATAATTTCATCTCGTTATGGTCATTTGAAAAATTTTAAGGATATTCGACAGTTTTCAACGGGCTCTCATCTGGATTTTACTCCTTCTTTTGGGCATGTGTGCCACTCACGCAACTCCATTGACCCACTTAGGGTATGTATGTTTAGTCGGCAGTAAGGTGACAATTGGCATTGTCAACAGTTTTCGGTACCAGTAAGGTACCGCTGTCAGCAGCTTGAAAAACGTAGTTGAAATGAAGATCTAATTGCTATAATAGTTGGACCTTGGCGAAACAAAAGCGAGAGCAAAGCGAGAAGATGATAAGACGTGCATAAATACCACGTGTAAATGTCACGGCGTGACTAAGGCGAGACTATTGCGAAAAATCGATACAGATAGCCATGTAAATCGGCACGGTGACACTACAGCAAGATGAACACAATAACCATGAAAGATGAAACTACGTTTGGAAATTTTAACCACGGTCTAAGCTTATTTCAACCTTTTTGAAAAATAATTTTGAAAAAAAGGTTTTGGCGAGACTATAGCAAGACCAAAGTGAGATAATGGAAAACTTTTCTAAATACCGAAACCATGTGTAGTATCACGGCGAGACAATAGCGAGAAAACCATGACACAGATAGCTGTTGTTTAAGCTGGCTCGGCGTGACAAAAACGAGATTAACACAATGACCATGAAACATAAGACAATGTTTGGAGTTTGTAACCACATTTTTAGCTTAATGTAACCTTTTTGAAAAAAAATAGTTTTAAAAAAGTTTTGGCGAGACTAAAGCGAGACCAAAGCGAGATGATGGAAAAACATTCTAAATGCCAAAAACTACGTGTAAATATCACGGCGAGACCAAAGCGAGAAAGCTACGACACAGATAGCTGCTGTGTAAACGGGCACGTCGAGACAAAAGCGAGATTAACACAGTGACCACGGTACTGAAAGCCACGTTTAGACGACCACGGCAAGCGATCAGTGAGATGATACGTTGTCATGGTCACTGTCGTAGTCGTGGTCGTCATTATCGTCGTCGTCATCGTCGGCGTAGCGGCGTCCTTGTCGTCATACCTCTTCCTATCCAGAACTGAAAATCAATTTTTATAAATGTTGATAACGACTTGAGTCTACTGAGTTCTGAATTATCTGAAATATTTCAAACAGCACAGATTTTATATCTACTTTTTCCATTTTCGATTTATTTTCCATGGAAACAGTTTAAGGTTGATCATTTCCCTTTATTTTTAAGAAAATAAGTCAACAGATATTAGTTATTCTTGAAGTTATGTAAATGATAAATATCACCAAAAGACCTACAAAATTAATTTTTTAAATTTTGTGGAAATTCAGTTTTTTTTCTGATTTTCTCCAAAACTATCAGTTTTTGACATTTTGAAAAATGGCGCTCAGTCTGTTGTCAAGTCAGGAAACCGAAATCCATACACTTTTTTGGAGGGGACATGCTAAGAATGTAAATTAGCTTAGGATTCATTGTTGTAATCCTGTTGATCGGAAACCATTTTTAAAAATGGCGCCCAATCTGTGGAAAATGGTAAATCAAAGAAAACTCGTAATCAAAATAATCAAAATAACGATTTATGTCTAAAAGAAAGGTTTCGAGTAGACATGCCTTCGGGTAAATTTCAATGTTGCCACTTTTGGGGGAACATACTTCTTGTATGTCAACTGGTGGAACCTCAACATTTTTGATAATATTAATATTTCAAACAAGAAAAAAGTTGCGGAAACACCTCTAGATACCAAACGCGTGTTGAGAAATAAAAATTGTTATTTTTAAAAATAGATATTGATTAGACGCACCTTCGGCTAAAATTGCAATTGCCACTTTTCAGGACATACTTGTTTTTATGTTAAAATGTAAGACATCCCCTTTTTACTTGCGATATAGGTACTATAGGGCAAGTTTTGGATTCGTGCAAAAAAAAATTCCGAGATAACAATCAAACATGACATTACGATGATAGAGAACACGATAGAGAAAAAAAATCACCAAAAACATTTATTAACGGTACCTGTCATATAACGGTTTTTTTGATTTTTGGTTTTCTCATTAACCACTCATCCGATTTCAATAAAATTTTTTGCACAAAAGCTTTGTTAAAATATAAATGATACTGCATACCAAAATTTTTGAAAAAATAAATTTTGGATTTTTAAAAAAAGATTCAAAATTTTTTTTTGAAAATTCAATATTTCAAAAACGGGTTGATGAATTGTTTTGAAATTTCAGTTTTAAATGTATATTAATATATACTCAAAATTGGCATACCAAATTTTTTTTTGAAAAATGTTACACAAATTTTATATATAAAAAATTATTTTTTAAGAAAACGGCTCCAACGATTTTAAATTTTTTTTTGCATATATTGATATTTTCTTAAGTAATCAAATGGCATACTTTTTTTGCGCTCTAAGTTATTTGTCAGGCTGTTTAAACAATTAAAAGAACGATTTAAATGCTTTTTTATACTTTTTCTATAATTACTTGAATATTTTTTAAAGTTCTTAAGTTCCACACAACTTGAACATAAGAGCAAGTACGTGCGATCCAGTCGTGCATTTTATTTTGGTAGTTTTTAACGTGAAAAAGTTGCGGAAACGCCTCTGGACGCCAAACGTGTATTGGAAAAATGTCGACTAATGTCTTAAAATATATGCAAGTGTTGGGACGCACCTTTGCGTAAAATTTCAGTGCTGCCCCTTTTGAGAAAAAACTTTTTTTTATATCAAAGTGAGGGATATCCACTTTTTTGGTAATTTCTAATATTTTGAACATAAATCAAGTTGCGGAAATACCTCCAGATGCAAAACGCGTTTTAAAAAAATAATGGTGGACATCGTAAAAGGTTTATGAAGAGTAGAACCAGTTTTGTCACTTTTTTGGAACATACTTTTTTGGATGTCTAAGCGTGGGATTTCCACTTTTCTGTTAATTTTTAATATTTATAACGTGAGAAAAGCTGCGGAAATAAGTTGCAAGTTTTTTCGCATTCAAAATATTAAAAATTTACAAAAACATGCGACAGGATTACAAAAAAACGTATGGGACTCGGTTTCCTGACCCGTGCCAATAGCTGAATGACAGCTATTATGGGCATATTATTTTTCTGGGAAGCTTCATGCTTCTACTTGCCTAGCGGGTTCTTAATCCATAAAAGGTATCTGCCTGGCTTAATCCATCCTCTACGATCCTGAGCGCGCTGCTTAACTCAGTTTTGGGGCTGGGATAAGAAGATTTACTTGGCTGGAACATTCTTATCTATTAATTTGATGTGGCTGTAGTCAAGGCGTATGTGATACTTTCTTTGCATGATAGATTTCTATCATGATAACTTTTACCCATGATAGTTTTCTCGCATGGTAGTTATCTCGTATAATTGTTTTATCACATGATATATTTCTCACATGATCGTTTTCTCGAATGATATATTTCTCTCATGATAGAGTTGTCTTGCTTGAAAGTTTTCTTGCATGATAGTTTTCTCTCGCATCATTTATTTTTCTCATGATTGTTTTCTCACATAATATTTGTTTCACATGGTAGTTTTCTCGCATGAAATATTTCTCTCATTATAGTTTTCTCTCCAGATATATTTCTCTCATGATAGCTTTTTCGTATGATAAGTTTCTTGAATGCTAGTTTTCTCGCATGATATACTTCTTTTCGCATATGATAGTTTTCTCTAATTATAGTTTGATAGATTACTGTCCTGATAGTTTTCTCGCAAGATAATTTTCCCGCATGATAGTTTTGTCACATGATAGCCTTCTCGCATGATATATTTTTTCTCATAATATTTTTACCTATCGCATGACAGCTTTCTCGCATGATAGTTTTCATGCTCATTTTTCCTATATTTGATTTAAATGTCATTATCATTAGAATTTAAATGTAGTAAAAGAAAAAAGGAATAAGAGGTCTTTTATTTTTATTAGTTTTTGTTTCATTCTTTCGAGAGTCATTTTCAAAACCCAAAAAAAAACAAACAAAAATATCTATGGCCCTACCAAACTAGAGTGCATCTAAGAGACTTAATCATTTTAACAACTCATCGCTCTACACTTCGTTAACATTAACATTCCACTCTCCTACGGACTACAATTAAAATTCCACAAGACTCGAAAAACACAGAATAAAGTTCCCTTCCTATGTATATATGGTTGTCCAGTCCAGGACCATTATAATACTCGAAGCGCTGTTCAAGCAAACAACAAGTGCAAATAGCCTGCAGTTTAAGTTAAGAGGATTCGTTTAGTCGTTGAAAATCTTCTGTGCACCCTAAGTAATTGCTATAATGTTCACCACAAAGTCCAGCTACAAAACTTCTGATTCGAGAATTACCAAAGACTTTAGTTCTATTCGTTTTCATTTGTTCAATGTACATATCTATATGTATGTATGAGCTCTTGTGATGCAAGGACATCTGATGTTTATCTATCTTTAAGAAAACTTTTAGAAGAGCAACTTATACCCATTGATGAGATGTTTTCTTTTGAAATTCAACTAGCTATTGTGTGCTTAAAAGTTCGATTGCTCCAGCAAGCAAAATAAAAGATAATAAAGAACTAATGAAACAAAAAATACCTCAAGATATTAAGGAAACTGACCTGATTACTGATGTCCTTTGTGATTGAACATCCATTCAGAGAATAAATTGGTCAAGCATGAATATAAGAGCAGAAATTTAATAAAATTTAATAAAAAGTTAAAGATGAAAAGGTCTCATCAGAGAAAATGAATTAAAAACTTTAAGGGTTATTGGCAAAAAAAAAAGATGAAAAGTTAATACAGTCAATTAAACATTTCAATCATTTCTTAAACCCTTCTCAATATTGTTATCATAACCTCTTCTTGTGGATGGGGATCAATAACTTTTTTTTACTTTTAATGCGCTCCCCTTAAATGGGGAGGGAATGATTTAATTTTAATGACTCAATGAATTTTTCGGGTCTATTTAGCGACGTTATAGGAACCAAATTAAAAAAGTTTAGAAAGTTATATTTGTTTATTTGCTCTATAGAGGGCTGTGCATCAAACAAAAGTTCAATATTTTAATCAAATCTAATTTAACAAATGTGGGCGTAGATCAACAAAGTGAGTGTCTGCATACTATGTATTCGTCCGTGCGTCTGTACGTCTGCGCGTCCATTGTAAATCAAACTAGAGCTTAAACGGGTTGATTTGCTTGAAATTTTGTACGACAAGAGCAAGTTTGTGCCATCCAGCTAGTTGTTAATTTTGCACATTTTTTTATGTTGAAAAACATATTTTTATTTATTTCTTAAAGATATTAAAAAAAAAGCACTTTATATATATATATATGGTGAGGAGTACTATGAGGATAGTACCTATTTCAATAAAAAAATGTAATCTTTAAGAAGGTAAAATTTTTCATATCATTTGCGACTACTTTTTGACTCACTTTTTCTTAAAAACACAATAAAATACGAAAATCAAATATTTTAAATAAAAAGTTGATTCATTTTTATTTTATTTAAGAACGTAAACAGAAATCAAATTTCTCAAATATGCTTAAAATGCTAAAAAATGAATTAATTTAAAAACAAAAATAAAAAAAAACTTTATTTTTATTCATAACTAGATGACCCGGTGAACTTCGTTTCACCATAAATTAATTTAAAAAATGTGAGTGTAACTCTGCATAAGCTTAGCCCAGCGAACGTTGTATTGCCTTAGAAAATGCAGTTGTTGGCAACCTCCGAATATAATTTTGAATAACTTCACTCTCGATGGCCACACTACCAAACATTTTTTTTTTTTCTTGTTCATATAATAGGTATAGTAGATTGTGGTCACCTCACTTTGTAATAGAATATTTTTTTAAATAGGCTTATATAGAACTTCTGAGTCTTAGGAATACTTGGTAGCCTGGTACAGTTAAAGCTACAGTAAGTGAACACTCATCGTCCCCTCTTTTTTGTCTGGTTATCAGAGCTGTCCGGTTAAGATAAAGATTGCCCAATGGCAACCTGGTCTTTTTGGCATCGCAAAATGAAATGACTTCGAAAATAAGAGCTGTAAAACATTAACAATGAAGAATCATACACTCTCAACTAAAGTTAACTTAGTTACCCGGGAAATATCGTACTAAGCTCTCAAAGTAACGATCTGTCTGGTTATTAGAGATTTGCTTTTGAATTAAAAACAAAAATTCTTAACTGTTTAGAAAACAGATCCTTTGCTTCTTTCATTGTGTTCGTTTGTTGTGACGTTTTCTATTGGAAATGAGCAAAAATAATTGCCCGAGTGCGTTTAAAGGAGTGTCCGTATATAGGAACGCAATTTGTATGAGAAATTCGAGAAAGAAGTTGGTTCGCAAAAATATGTCCGTTTAAGGGAATTTTCCGCCTATCGTAACTATCCGCAAATAGAGCTTTCGCTATGCCTTGTTGAAATTTGGTTAAGTGATAATATTTTTTTTTTGTTTAACATCATTTAAAAAAAGCTAGATCTTTAAAAATACTCTTTTCTTAAAGCAATTTGGTAATTTTAACTCTCTGAGGTTAAAAAAATCAAACAAAGTAGATATCTGAGCCCGTTGCTGGTTCACAAAACTAATTTCTTACCAATTCCGAAGGTCACTTGAAATTGTTGAAAAGGATAAGGCTGTTGATGGAAATAAGAAGACATGGCCGTTTCGATTGGAGTCAGAATGACGGATCGTCTTCGTCTTCTAGTCAAGGTCTTCCAGATTTCCCGTCAAAAAGGCTATTCATTTTTCATTGTCTGCAATATTTTGAAGTTCAATGGTTTATCATTTTTTAATTTTTGCTAATTTATTGCATAATGCGCTGAAATTTCAAAATGCAGTTTTTGTCCCCACGAAGTATCTTGGACTATAAAAATATTCTGTATTAACAATATTTACATTAGTTATACCAAACCGATGCTAATCCTCAGTAATTTTATATGGTAAGTGAATGAAATAGACCGCACTTAAAAATCTCGTATTGATATTCTGGCCCTTGTGGTCAAGATTTGCCTTATCTTCAAGCTATTGCATCCTTTCGTTTGTCAGTGTGCATCATCTCGCTTACTTTTGTTGGTATATAGGTACATACGTATTCATCCCGCTATTTTTCTAGTTTATTCTTCTTATTTTCACTTTTCAAAAGGAAACAAAAAAAAAACGAAACAAATTATGCATATACCTTTATCCCTTGATTCTGACCTTTTAGACTAATTCCATCACCAATCCGCGGTCGTGAAGAACCGGGTAAGTCGAGATACATGAAGTGAAATATTGTTTTATTTATTATTCGGAAAAAAATAATTAATTACATTTTACGAAATTTTACCCTTATGTAATATTTTCCTAATGCATCTGAAAATATATTATGAACACTTTTTTCCACATTAGTATGGTTTTGTGTATGATACTCAACATAAACACCGACTTTATAAACTTTTTAAGAGTTTAAGTAACCTGGTTCTTCACGACCGCCACGGATATTTACCTCTAACTACCAGAGGTCTTCAACTATGTTATGCACTATACCATTTCTGACTTCTTTTAGAAATTTAGCAAAATGCACTAAAATTACAATACTCAAATTTCAATTTTCGCATTTTATCAAACCGATCCCAAGGCATTTTCTTATGGGTTAAGTATAATATTGGCCGCACTTTAAATTCTCGTTTTGAAAATGTTGTCCTCGATTAATGGAATTCCGGATAATGGAGACTCGACTGTAATATTAGTTTTTTAATTTTACATATGTACATACATATGTACATACATATTTTGTCAGACAAAAATTTCATAATAATTGACTTATTGATATTTTCAAACGCAAATTGATTTATTTATTTGTTGTATGTAAAACAGGCACTCAAATTGCATTTTTGCACGTTGCTGGCAAACCGCATGACCGGCTTAAACCAAACTTCATTTAAACACCCACCGGTTCATACCAAACATTTCCTGAAAAGAATCATCCACATTGGTTCAGAAGTTTCTGAGCTTTTGCAGGACTAACGCAGAACGATTGATTTTTATATATAAGACTAGATGACCCGGTGAACTTCGTTTCACCATAAATTAATTTTTAAAAAATTGGATGTAACTCTCCATAGGCTAAGCCCAGCGGATGTTGTATCGCATTAGAAATTACAGTTGATGGCAAACTCCGAATATAATTTTGAACAACTCCACTCCCGATGGCCACACTACCAAACATTTTTTTATTTCATATAACGGGTGATTTTTTAGCTGGTTTGGTTTTGGCAACACTGGTTTTGACAGCTGACGTGTGTTTAGTACCTTGTGTCACTGTCAAACAGCTTCAGTTTGGTTTGCAATTTAACCATGGATCGTCTTACAAATGAACAACGCTTGCAAATTATTGAATTTTACTATCAAAATTCGTGCTCGGTTCGAAATGTTGTGTTCAGAAAATTGTGTTCAGCGATGAGGCTCATTTTTGGTTGAATGGGTACGTAAATAAGCATAATTGCCGCATTTGGAGTGAAGATCAGCCAGAAGCATTGCAACAGCTACCAATGCATCCGAAAAAGCCACTGTTTGGTGCGGTTTATGGGCCGGCGGCATTATTGGGCCATATTTCTTCAAAGATGATGCGAATCGCAGCGTTACTGTCAATGGTGAACGCTACCGAGCGATGATAACAAACTTTTTTTTGCCCGAAATGGAAGTTCTTGACTTGCATGATATGTGGTTTCAACAAGACGGTGCCACATGCCATACAGCACGCGAAACAATGGCGCAATTGCGAGGCGAGTTTGGTGAACAGTTAATTTCACGTTTCGGGCGGTCAATTGGCCGCCTAGATCGTGCGATTTGATACCATTAGATTATTTTTTGTGGGGGTATGTCAAGGCTAATGTCTATAGGACAAGCCCGCTTCGATTGACGCACTGGAAGCAACATCCATGCATTCATTCGTGAGATACCGGCCGATATGTGTGAAAGAGTATGCCAAAATTGGACTCAGCGGATGGGCTACCTGAGACGCAGCCACGGTTAACATTTGCATGAAATTATCTTTAAACATTAAATTGCAAGGTTCAAACTATCGATTCAAATAAATATTTCATTCATTTTTTCGAATTTTTTGTGTTTTTTTTTTTTTTTAAAAGTTCTAAACCTCTTAAAAAATCACCCGTTATTAGGTATAGTAGATCGTGGTCACCTCACTTTTGTAATAGAATATTTTTTAAATAGGCTAGGCTATAGAACTTCTGAGTCTTAGGAATACTTGATAGTCTGGTACAGTGAAAGCTACAATAAGCGAACACTCATCGTCACATCTTTTTTGTCTGGTTATCAGAGCTGTCGTTAAGAGAAAGATTACCCAATGGCAACCTACTCTTTTTGGCATCGCAAAATAAAATTACTTCGAAAATAAGAGCTGTAAAACATTTACAATGCCGAAACGCGGTGGAGAAAAAGGAATGACACACTCTAAACTAAAGTTAACTTATAGTTACCCAGGAGATCCCGTACTTAGCTCTCAAAGCAACAGTAATCTGTTTGGTTATTAGAAATTTGCTTTTGTATTGAAAACAAAAATTCGAAACTGTTTAGAAAACAGATCCTTTGCTTCTTCCATTGTGTCCGTTTGTTGTGACGTTTTCTATTTGAAATGAGCAAAAATAAGTGCCCGAGTCAGTGAAGGAGTGTCCGTATAAACTATAAAGGAACGCAATTTGTATATGAGAAATTCGAGAAAAGAGTTGGTTCGCAAACTATGTCCGTTTAAGGGAATTTTCCGCTTATCGTAGCTATCCGCAAATAGAGCTTTCACTGTATTTATGCCTTGTTGAAATTTGGTGGGGTGATAATTTTTTTTATTTAAAATCATTTAAAAAAGCTAGATCTTTAAAAATACTCATTTCTTAAGGCCATTTTATAACTTCAACCCTTCAAACACAAATATCAATTTTTAGAATATGACCGGAAGTCTCTTAGATTAAAAAAAATCAAACAAAGTAGATACCCGACCCCATTGCTGGTTCACAAAACCAATTTCTTACCAATTCCGAATGTCACTTGAAACTGTTGAAAAGGATAAGGCTGTTGATGGAAATAAGAAGACATATGGCCTTTTCGATTGGAGTCAGAATGACAGATCTTCTTCCTCTTCTAGTCAAGTCAAGGTCTTCCAGATTTCCAATCAAAAAGGCCATTCATTTTTCACTGTCTGCAATATTTTGTAGTTCAATGGTTCATCATTTTTTAATTTTTGCTAATTTTGCATAATGCGCTGAAATTTCAAAATGCAATTTTTGTCCCCACGAACTATCTTGGACTATACAAAATATTCTTTATTAACAACTTATTTACATTAGTTATACCAACCCGATCCTAATCCTTAGTAGTTTTATATTGTAAGTGAATGAAATAGACCGCACTTAAAAATCTCGTTTTGATATTCTGGCCCTTGCGATCAAGATTCGACTTACCTTCAAGCTATACCATCCTTTCGCTTCTCAGAGTGCATCTCGCTTACTTTTTTTGTTGTAAACATACGTTCATCCCGCTATGTTTCTAGCTAATTCGTCTTATTTTTACTTTTCAAAAGGAACAAAACAAACGAAACAAATTATATGCATATAGACCTTCATCCCTTGATTCTGACCTTCTAGACTAATTCATCACCAATCCGCGTTTAGCACCTGAGAACATAGTTTAAATTTTATCATTTCTCATTTATATATCCGTGGCCGTCGTGAAGAACCAGGTAAGTCGAGATACCTGAAGTGAATTATTGTTGATAACATTTTACGAAATTTTATTTAGTTTTACCCTTATGTATGTAATATTTTCCTAATGCATCTGAAAATACATTATGAACACTTTTTTCCACATTAGCATGGTTTTGTGTATGATATTCAACATAAACCCCGACCTTATAAACTTTTTAAGAGTTTTGAGTTACCTGGTTCTTCACGACCGCCACGGATATTTAGTACCCACGGTTGCCGCCTGCAAAAAAAAAATCCTACCAAGTTTCCCAAAAAATCCTACCAAACGAATAAAAAACCTACCAAATAAAAGGCTCTATTTCCGTTCTGCAAATTTTCTTTGGTAGAAACCTCAAACACATTGGAGGTACGAGGTTTATTCACAATCGTGAAATTCATTTTCTAGAAAATTTGAAGAAAAAAAACCGAAATTGTTGTATGTATGTATGTTCACCCCACCCCAAAGATGTGAGGTAAATTAAAAGTGAATCAAGGTGTTAAGGAGGTTCTTTTGGGCACATAGATGCTAGTTATATTCCGAATTATTTATTTAGGTTGTTTCATGCTAGCATTTAATGATTTCTCCTTCCTTGGAATTTTCTATGCATATAATTTTGACATATGGCGTTTTCCTATTTTAGCTCAGAGCAGATCAGATCAGATTCAAAACACAAAAATAATTGAATCAGAGGGCTCAGATAATAAAATTTTCAATTTCTGAATCTGATCTGATCTGCTCTGAGCTAAAAAAGAAAAACTCCAATAATCTTCAAATGTTTTCCCTTGAGGTGTGACATAATATATTTTTGAACATAATTTTGTATGAATTTGGTTTTAGTCTAAAGGACGGTCCACACTATGCCGATCAACATTGTTGGTTAACATTGTCGATCAACATGCTAGTGCGTACGTGAAAAACTTTCGTAGCAAACATTTGTGTGTTTTGTAATTTTCTGATCGATGCGTCAGTACGCAACCGAAGGGTTCAGGGTTCGAATCCTGGACCCTGGTGGTTCCCAACTTTTTTTATTTTTTCTTGTGAACAATTAAGTTTTTTTTTTCTCATTAATATTAAATACTTATTCACAAAAAATATTGCATTTTTCATCTAGTAAAAATGTAATTAATAACGCACAAAATCAATAAATTATGTTCATGAAATTAAAACCCTACAAATGTTTTTAATAAAATGAAATTTGTTGAACAACTTTGTCGATTGCTATCCATTTGATTTGGGTTACGTTCGGATCAACAAATGTTGAATGCCCTTATCGATCAACACGTCTCCACTTTCCATTCGACATAATGTGGACGCGCCTTAAGAGCCGACAGCAAATTTTGGGAGTGGAGGTATAACCGAAATTGGAGTATGAGGGATTATAGGTACATGTATCGTGATATCAAATACCAAAGTCTGGCAGGTTCTGTTTTCAGGTGGGGGGTTAAAAAGTACTAGATCCCCTGATTTATTTTCAGGGTTATAACCTTATTAATTCATTTTTAGAAAATCGGATATGACTCCCTGTCATTTTTGCTAAACATAAACACCACGATGTTGACGGTCCGATTAATAGAACTCAAGATATTACCATTTTACTTGAACCTTATCATCCCTTTTTTGAAGATTTTCAGCAAAACAAAAAATCACCAAGATAAAAGTCTTGAGACTGCGGGAAAATGACAGAGCATCATATCCTATTTTTTAAAAGTGAATTGAAGTGTTAATGACCCTACCGTATAAATAGGAAACCAAGTGGGTTTTAAACCTCCACCCTTACCAAAGGCTGAGATAAAAACCTGCCAGACTTTTATATTCCATATCACGATACATGTACCTTTAATTTTGGTTATACCTCCACTCCCAAGATTTGCTGTCGGCTCTTGGTCTATTAAAATCATTTCATTTTGAAAAATGAATTTCAAAAATTTTATCATTTGGAAATGAAACAAAGATTTTTCAACGAAATTAGATCACATTTGTTCATAAAAACATATATGCAGATGAACGCCAATTGATTTAAGTCTATGTTTAATTGAGTGTATTTGGCATTTTTGAGTTGATCGGAAATCATCTCAATTTTTATTTTTGTACAATGTCTTATATTATGCTCAAGAGTTAGAATTGAAAAAATCTACCAAATCGGATCTTAGCCTACCAACCTACCAAAGCTGAAAAATCCTACCAAGTTTGGTAGGATTCTACCAAAACGGCAACCGTGTTAGTACCTCTTAGCTACCAAAAGTCATATCATGTTCATGGTCTTCAACTATGAATGTAGTTCAATGGACTAAACCATTTTTGACTTTTTTTAGAAATTTTGCAAAATGCACTAAAACTACAACACTCAAAATGTAAGTCTTTGATCCCCCTAAAAACATCTTGGATACTAAAACCACCCCGTATCAACAATTTATTTGCATTTTACCAAACCGATCCCAAGGCATTTTCTTATGGGTTAAGTATAACTTTGGCCACACTTTAAATTCTCGTTTTTAAAATCCGGTCCTCGATTAACGGAATTCCGGATAAGGAGACTCGACTGTAGTATTAATTTTTTAATTTTATTTTGTCAAACAAAAATTTCATAATAATTGATTGATTGATGTTTTCAAACTCAAATTGATTTATTTATTTTTTTTACGTAAAACAGGCACTCAAATTGCATTTTTGCATGCTACTGGCAAACCGCAAGACCGATTTAGACCAAACTTCATTTAAACACCCACCGGTTCATACCAAACACTTTTTGAAAAGAATCATCCAAATCGGTTCAGCCGTTTTTGAGCTTTTGCAGGACTAACGCACAACGATTGATTTTTATATATAAGATTTGTATCACAAATGTGCGTAAAGTAGCTTAGTCGATAATTTTAAAAACAGTCTTATAAAATGTTACATCAATGTTGTTGTGCATATACGCATAGAGATTATATCCTTCTGTTTATATTCATTAGAGATGGTTCCAGTAGAATTAAGTAATGAAATTTGTGGCAATGATGTTAAGACAGGGTTATTTCGCCTCCTCCTCTTAAGTGCAGCTAAACTTGCAAGCTTGTAGTTCTAAAAATCTTCTTAGAGACACTGTAAAATCTTTAAATGAACGTTCTCGTAGTCCATGGACACTAATTTTCCAATAAAGACAGTGGGCTATAATACACTAGTCAACGAAATTAAAGGAACAAATTTTTTTTCAATTTTTGTTAGCGTTTTTTGAAGAGCTGTATCTTTGTGACGAGTGGTCGTATTGAGTTGAAATAAAAAGCATTTTACAGCTTTATGTCTTTTGTTTCGAGATTTGTTTGCAAACAAATTTTTTTGAAGTACCGTTATTGCGTTATTGCAAAAAATGAGACGAGACAACAAAATTATTTTTTTTTAATTTTGTTTTAAGGTCCTCATTTCTATGGATAAATTTTTTTGAGTCAATTAAATGCCATGATCAGATACCTTGTTTATTCAGCTTCAATTCAGTTTTTTTGTTGTTGTCGTACGATTTTTTTGACATGGTTTATCTGACTTTGAATGAAAAAAGATACTTTTAGACTTGATTACCAATATCTCAGCAAGTAATGATGTTATAAGAAATTCAAAGACAGTTTTGGAAATTTGAGAAAGCGTTTTACAATTTTTTTTAAGATTTTGCAGAAATTATTTTTTTTTTACCGTTCACCGTTAGATTAAAAAAAGTATTAAAAACCGACGTTTAGTGGTCTTTTCGTTAATCTTTTTTTTTTCTTTGCAAATATTGATTGCATGGCTTGCGTTGGTATGCAAATTTGTAGACTTTTAAAGCATCAATATTCCTGTAAACTTTCAAATTGATTCATCAAACGGTTTTTCCTCATCAAAACTTCAAAGTCTTACAAACCAGGTAAAGGAACAAATTGTGTTGTTCCTAAACAGTGTGTAGTCGTCATCAAAATGACAAGAAAACTGTAATTCCAGTGGATTTTTTTTCACAGTTTTGCATTAGTTAGATATTTTTTTGAATTGAAATGAAATAAAAAGTACATTTTTCCAAAAACAATAAAAAAAAAATTTCAAAAATTTTTCAAACAAAAAAACTTGATTTTTTTAAAAAAAATTTTTTGGAAAAATGTACTTTTTATTTCATTTCCATTCAAAAAAGTATCTAACAAGGTATCTGATCATGGCATTTAATTGACTCAAAAAAATTTACCCATAGAAATGAGGACCTTCAAAAAAAATTCAAAAAAATAATTTTGTTGTCTCGTCTCATTTTTTGCAATAACGCAATAACGGTACTTCAAAAAATTTGTTTGCAAACAAATCTCGAAACAAAAGACATAAAGCTGTAAAATGCTTTTTATTTCAACTCAATACGACCACTCGTCACAAAGATACAGCTCTTCAAAAAACGCTAACAAAAATTGAAAAAAAATTTGTTCCTTTAATTTTGTTGACTAGTGTATTTTACATTTCGCAAATGCTTTTCTATTGTGCTGTGGACAGCGTCCACTTTCTGTATCCTTGAGTGTGCTGTGGACAGCGTCCACTTCATGTATCCTTGAGTGACCAAGTTCTGAATATTTCTGTACTATAGATTGTAATCGGCTGTTTTCCTCCAAAAAAATTATTAGCGCAAGCGATGTGATGCGATTTCTGTTTTGCGGAACACAGGGCCTTATTGCCAGAGTCTATTCGAAGAAAGTCTATCCGACTTTTTTCTATCCTTTAAAACTTTAAACTGGTATCAGTAGAATTTTAAAATAGAATCGACTTACTAAAACAAAAAAATAAAAAGCTCTCGGCTGGAACTTTCAATTGAAATGTCAAATCAGCGTTAATTTCTTTCAAATTTTTGAAAATAAGTTCGGTTTAACGAATCTTTGGCAATTTTGTTTGCGTTAAGCAGGTTGTACATACATATGTATAGTCTGGGAGGCGACCAGAAGATAACATACCTATCTTATCGCACCCACACAAAAAGAGGATGTCAACCGATGTCCTTAGTCCAAACATTTACAAAACTTCTGGTCGGAAAAGTTTTATTTGGTGGCATTGGTTAGAAAATGGACTTTTCAGGTTGCATTTTCGGCTAAATCAGGCACGTAGCCAGAGGGGGGCTTGAGGGGCTGAAGCCCCACCCGAAAATCTAAACAAAACTTTAAACCTTTCTAATATATTAAATTCAAATCTATAAAAATAAGGAGACTATCCAGGTAGGAATAGTTTATTTGAATTTAGCTAAAGTTCTCAACTACTAGAAAATACTTCGTTAAAAAGCAAGAGACTATTTAGATATGTTTACAATTTTGTATTGAATTTTGAAGACTCTTTAGGTATTTTATTTAACTCTAAAAGCTATTAAAATGAGGAGAATATTCTACATATGTATACCTACATTTTATTTTATTTGGAATTGGGATCAGTAAACGACTTCAGTTATTGCCAAAAAATTGCAAATTAAAACTAACCACAAATTCTATAAGATTTCAGAGTAAAACAAACCAAAATAAATAAAAACAGTGATATGCGCGTTACGAAAACATATGATTTAAAATAAGTTTCAGCTTGCGGAAATTTTAAATTTATATGTTATGATTAAGAGCAAACAAATATTGGAAGTTCCGTTTAAGAGATATTTAACAATAAAATTTGGATATGAAGAGTTTTGCTGCAAATGATTGGATATGGTCAATTTCCCCACCATTCCACCCTCTCACAATTGCACCCTTTAATATAAAAGCACTCCAATACTTTCCAATCCTTAGTGATCCATTTAAAGTTGGTTACAATAAAAACCCGTGAATGTGGTAAGTTGTTATTTTTGAATAGATGGTAAACCACAGATCCCTACGCAATACATACGGAAGAATCCCACAAAAAAGTATAAGCTCTTATAGTAAAATGTATTTTATGAACCCGGGGATAGTTCGGGTGAATTTTCACGAACTTTGAATTTTACCTGATATTTTTGTTACGGTATAAGTTCAAGTTGTATCAGTATCCTTGCTGACGAAACAATGGATGTTACTGGGTATGAACAACTTTCGATATGCCTTTGATATATTGACTGTGAACAACTTTTGATATGCCTTTGATATATCGACTGTTTAACAGATCCCAAAAGTTGTTTGCTTCGGTAAGATTTTGTAGGTTTTGTTCCTGTTGATGACTAAACTTCTGAAAACTTGAAAAATACCATACTGCAGCGATGTGAAGAGCTGTATCTTGATATGAAGAATTGTGTTTGGCCAAGGCTATGATGGAGCCGCAAATATGGCAGGTCACTTAAGTGGAGTACAGTGCAGGATAAGGCATGCAATAGTATCCAAACGCTTGGTATGTACACTGTGCAAGCCATCGCTTGAACCTGGCTCTGTCTAATGCCATGTCAAGTCCTGCAATTTAAATTGCCTTGGTGTAGTAAGTGAAATAGCTAATTTCTTCCACAACCATTCAAATGCATGCAAATATAACTTTCTTAACTGTCATTAAAAAACACGCACCAGAGAGCCGAAAAACTCGACTTCTACGCCTTTGTGAAACAAGAGTCATTGAAATGCATGACAGTTTTATTTCCTTAACTGAGCTTTTCAAATGCATCTCAATAAGTTTTGAAGAAATAACGAGTAGAACGTGGGCGATATGTCTTCGAAAGCATCAACACTTGGCAGCGATCCAAAGAAGTGATTTCCTAGTAAGCCTCATTGTGTGCGAAAAACTATTCTGTTTAACGCTGCCCTTATCAGTTTTCCTACAGAGCTATTTCTGCAATCGACCGCACAAAAGAAGTTTGGAGTTCTCTTAAGAACATAAGAAAAAATGCCGAAAATTTTTTCAGAGAGGCTTTTCAATCCGCATATCCCAAGTTGCCGAAGACTTATTTGAAGTTCAATTAAGAGCTCCAAGAACTTTATTGAAACAAACACTGCGATCCAATCCAGAAACCTCTTCTACTGAAGCCTATTTTAGAGTGTCTAAACTGATTCATTGCAAAAATTCGTTAATACAAAATCTTACGGACAGATTCATGGACAACGAAGACGTTCTACCATCGCATCGTTTCAAGCTCTTCTCCCAGGTTTTGCCGCAGTTGAGCGAGTGAACGAAATGGAAAAACTAACATATGATTTTGATAATACAATTTCTTTGTCAGCTGTGAAAGCTGAGTACATTCTTTGGTGCGGAAAAATATTGGCGAGGGATCTTTCTACCGAAGTTTTGAAATTGCTTGATATAGGTATAGCCTTACTATAGAGTTATAAACTTCTTGCTTACGGTTTTGGCCACGCTTCCAGTGACCACAGCTGGTGTTGAAAGAACCTTTTCAACTATGAAAAGGATTAAAATAGTATCCCGAAGCGTTATGGGGAATGAAAAATTAAGCTCTCTTGCTGATATCTGTTCATTCGCATATTAATGTGGATCCAGATAACGTGATTGAAGTCATGTGAAAAAAATCAAGACGTCTTCTGCTTTAAGAAAATGTGTACAGAAAAAATATTTAAGTATGTTCTATTTAAAAACTAATAAAAATCAATAAATTGGTATAATTTTAGTTTTTTGTTTAAAGAATTTCTCGTAAAATTTGGAAGCAAGCCCCCTCCAAAACAAAATCCTGGCTACGGCACTGGGCTAAATGTACCTAAAGCAACTTCTATAAATATGGTATCATATGAAAGCTAATGCGTGAAACAGAATGAACCAGCACCAGCAACAGCGGCGGCCATTGTTTTAGAGCCAATATATTTAAATCGTTCAGCACAGATTAGAACAGTACCAGCAACGTCAACAGCGTCGTTAGACCAAAGTCTTAAATTTTCTGTTGCTGGTGCATTGCTGACAACTTTTCCGCGTCAATATTCAGGGGAGCCACAGTGCAAAAAATAAAATACGTTGGACATGAAACTTGTTGTTTTTGTTTTTACTTTCGTTTCTATGTGAAAAGTCAAGCACATGAAATTACATTACATTAACTATCAAGATAATCCCTAATTTTACAAAGGTGGGCGGACTCGTGTCGAAACCAATAAACGTCTGTCCAGATATTGGTATCGTGTAGAGGACAGTTTTAGCTCTCATTTGATACCACTTTTATAGAAGTTGCTTATATTATAGATACCACTTAGCAAAAAATGCAATCTGAAAAGTGCAGTTTCTAACAAATGCGACTTGATAAAGCTTTTCCAACCGGTAGTTTGGTAAATGTTTGGACTAAAGCTATCGGTTCGTATCCTCTTTTTTCGTGGCCGAATTTCATTTGGTTTGAGCTATTGGATTGTGCCGCCAACCGCTATGCTCTTCAAAAAGTTAAAGTCTAGAGTTTACTGCATTTTGAGACTTTATTCCACTATTACTTACTTTCTTTATCCATTTTTTTCTGAAACTATTCTATTATCAGAGGAAAGTCGATCAGGAATTATTGATAGAAATACAAATTCTATCAAATAGAAAAAAAATCTATTCTAATAGAGATTCGCAATACCGACTGTAAATTTTAAGTCTATTCGACTTTAATTCTATCACAACAAAAACATAAATGTTAAAAAAAAGAGCCAAGTTCTTATATATACAAGAAACCTGTGCATAAAAAGTCAGCCAAAAAAAGTAATGAGACCTAAAATATATGCCAAATTTTATGTTCAAGAAGTTTAATATCAAATATCTTAAGCAGAGTAATATCGAAACAATTCCAAATCATGACAGAAATTTGGTATAATGATAGCTGATTAAAATTTGGTGGGTTCATTGGTCAAGTTTTCATACATTTTAAATTTGTGTTTAAGTAAGTATATAAGAGAAAACTTGCCAAGTAAATCCACCCAATTTTAATCAGTAATCATTATACCTATATTACTCTGCTTAAGATATTTGATATTAAACTTCTTGAACCTAAAACTTGGCATATATTTTAGATCTCATTACTTTTTTTGGCTGACTTTTTACGCACAGGTTTCTTGTACATATAAGAACTTGGCTCTTTTTTTAACATTTATGTTTTTGTTGTGATTTCACTCCTTTTTGCAAAGATTTATTTTGTCAGGTGAAAATCAAGCCCTACCGCTCTACAAAGTTTCATTATTCTACGACAGCCGAAAGTGCTCCATATAAATAATAGCAACTCTGATAAAGTGGGTGGATAGCACTCCCCCTGAATGGAAAACTCCAAATTTTCGATTTTTTCTTTCTAAGTACTTCAAGCCCTACCGACTTACCAATTTTCATAGTTCTACAACAATCGGAAGTGCTCCATATAATTTATAAGAATATTAAAGAAAGTGGGTGGATGCCACTCCCCCTGAATAGAAAATTGCAAATTTTCGATGTTTTCCTTTGTATGCACCACAAGACCTACCGTTTTGCGAAAATTCAAGCTTCTATGATGTCGGGAAGTGCTCCATAATTTTGATGATCTGTCAGTGAGTCAGTCAGTTACGGTTTTTGTGATTTCTGAAGTCCTATATCTCGGGAACTACTAATGCTAAGGAGTTGAAATTTGGTGAGCCACCTTTGTTTGATCAGCTCAGCAAACACTGCGAATTTGAAGTTTCTGACTTCATTGGTACTGAAGTTAGAGGGGGGTTGAAAATCGCCTGAGTTTGTTCCTGTAAAAAGGTTGTCGTGCCACGAACTTGGCTGGGCATTACCGTGCCCTTTGATTCTGAATAGACTCTCGCAATAAGCCCCACAGGAATCAGACCAAAGGATAATTTTAGTTATTTGCGGGTTGTTCTGAATCATTGATTTTAATATTTTTATTAATGTGCTTGCTAAATCGTTGCCTGTTCTACCATTCTGGGTTTCATACCAAATGGCATAATAGGGAATATTATTCAAATTGCAGTGGCCAGTCAAATTATTGTACGTACGTACTGAATTTTCTCTTGTAAATTAAATTGGAGTTGTTTGCGTTAGGCAAGGAAAAAACGTTTTCTAAGTCGTATGATATGACTGCAACACTGTTATTGTCCAAATACCTATCTGCTTCTCGATGAATTATGACAGTTTTTGTCAAAGGTCAAACACTCTATTGTAGTATTGTTTGTTCTTTAAAAGATAGAAAGTGGCAAAATATGCTAAAAACACTCAAGTTAACACAAGTTTACAAGTGATGTTTGGAAACTTCGTGGCTCTTTATCTTCTTAGGGATTCACTACAGAGAGATGGACCTATAACAACAATTGTTCAAAATTGCAAGCTAAATATTTCATCTATGCTCACTTTTTCCCTCCGACCAATAGGAATCGAAATAAATCGATGTACAAAATTTACGTCAAGTTTAACACCTGTTCGTCACGTGTTTTGGTAGACAGACAAACGGCTAATGGTTCATCTCGTTAAAGGCTATTACTGATATGACTTACAAGTTTACGCAAAGGGTTTGACTTTTTATGTCGTTGGCTCTTAGACTATTAGACCACTTGTGCTTTTCAATAATCTGTTTTTGTATTTCCGTTAAGTTTTTTTGGTTCTCATATTTTGAACACGTGTCGCATTCGTTTTTTTTGGATGGAAAAATGATAAATTATATTCGAAATTGAAATTTGCAATATAATCGAGAATCTATTCAAGGAAAAATTTCAATGTGACTTCTGAGACATTGTTTTTAAGCTCAGGGGTAAGAATTGTCTTGATGTGTTTGCCCTTAGTCGCAGGATTTGATAAGCTAGTATAATTGGATTGAAATTATTTTTGAAAAAATAGTAAATCACTCTATGCGAAATACAAAGTGTGTTCAGGAAAAAAGATTGACATGTTTTGGCACTAAGTGAAACTCAGATAGTGGAAAATTCCGATTTTTCAGAGTTTAATCTCTATGGGAATAGCTTAGTGCCATTATTCTTTTCCCATCATGGTCTCGCCGTCTACATAAGAAATGATGTTGCGTACCAACTCCAACCACAATATGGTTTGTGCTCAAACACAAATTTCAACTTCGTATGGTTAAAATTCTCGGTGAATAAGCGCATCATTCATACCTGCTTCATTTATCGGAGCCCAAATTTGGACAGAAATTCAACTTTTAACGAATTTGATTCTCTGTCCGACTCCATTGTCGCCCATTATCCTCACACTGAAATCGTCATTGCGGGCGATTTCAATGTACACAATTCTTCGTGGCTTCGCTTTTCTGGCCAGACAAGACCCGAAGGAAGGTATGTTGAGGTCTTTGCAGAGTTAAACCAACTAACTCAGCTTGTTGACGAGCCAACTCGTATTCCTGACGTTTCAGGTCAATCCGCCAACACTTTAGACTTGTTTCTTACCTCTGACCCTGATAAATACACTATTAGTGTACTATCGCCTCTATAGGCACATCGGGCCATTGTTTCATATCTGCTAATTTCTCGTGCCAAATTAATCCAGTTAGAGAGATAACGCCTATGAGAACTGTTTGGCAATACGAGAAAGCCAATTGGGACGGTCTCAATAATTTCTTCAGGAACTTTAACTGGTCACTATGCTTCCTCGGTAGTGACGTTGACTCCAGCGCAGATATGATTATAAATTTAATTC
The DNA here is from genome assembly GCA_963921185.1 of Dasysyrphus tricinctus. Classification (NCBI taxonomy): domain Eukaryota; kingdom Metazoa; phylum Arthropoda; class Insecta; order Diptera; family Syrphidae; genus Dasysyrphus; species Dasysyrphus tricinctus. The sequence goes on along the minus strand of OY992531.1, from coordinate 42,576,434 downwards.
TTCACGGTATGAGAAATTTTATTCCGAACAGGATAAAATCCATCAAACCCAAATAGAATTCATGGTTCGATTCGAGCTGTAACGAGGTTATCAGGGTTAGAGAAGTAAGTTTCCGAAGATACAAAGCCAACCCCACTGAGGAAAACCGGAATAAGTTCCAACAAGCTCGAAAGACCTGTAACGTTCATATTCAAAGAACCAAATTTTTGCATGATCAGAAATTAAGGCAAAAAATACTACAATGTCCCAAAGGTAGTAAAAATTTCTGGTCATTTGTAAAAAACGTACGTAATTCTACCTCGTCTTCGGTTCCAACACTCGTCTTCAATGATACTCCTGCTTTCAGCTCACTAGAAAAAGCCAATTTGCTTGCAGCACAGTTTGCTGTTAATTCGACGCTGCCAGAGAGTGTCATGACTCCACCTGTACTTGAGAGCGGTAATGATTTTATTGGACAAATCTTCTTTCGCACTCGTACAGTAGCTAGAGTTCTAAAAGATCTTGATGTACACAAATCCGCTGGCCCGGATAGTATCCCTCCAATTGTTCTGAAGAGGTGTTCTTCAACGCTGGCAAAGCCACTGCATAAGCTTTTCCATCTGTCCTACTCTACTGGTCTCTTTCCGAGTGGATGGAAAACAGCATTTGTCCAGCCTGTCCCTAAAAAAGGTGAATCTTCGTCTCCCTCCAACTATCGACCAACTGCACTTACGTCCCTTCTTTCTAAGGTCATGGAAACGCTGATTAATTATCAGCTTAAGAAATATCTTGAAGAACGGAAGCTTCTTAATGACCGGCAGTGGCAGTACGGCTTTCGTAGCAATAGGTCCACTGGTGATCTGATGGTATATCTCACCGAGCAGTGGAACAAATCTTTACATCGTTTTGGAGAAAGTAAGATTGTTGCACTTGATATTTCAAAAGCGTTTGATAGAGTTTGGCACCAAGATCTCGAAAATGCGTGCATTTGGTTTTGATGAATCTCTTCTTCGTTGGATTAGAAATTACCTTTCGGACCGTTAAATACAAGTTGTGCTGGATGGTTTCAAGTCTGATATTTATAAAATAAATGCTGGTGTCCCCCAGGGCTCCGTTTTGTCTCCGACTCTCTTTCTCATTTTCATAAATGATCTCTTGTCTGAAACTTCTAATCAATTAAACTGTTTCGCTGACGACAGCACCCTCAGCTTTTCATATTCGTTTCTTGATTCACATCCTTGTCCTTCGGATGTGGAACTTGAACGGCAGCGTATGATAAGCTCATTAAATTCTGATCTTGACAGCATTGTTCAGTGGGGAATAAAAAACCGTGTAAAATTTAATGCTTCAAAAACACAATGCTGTTTGATATCTCTAAAGCAGAAGCCACCCCCAATGCCACTATCCATGAGTGGTACTTGCATCGATGAAACTGAACAACTTTCAGTTCTGGGTATGTGCATCTCAGGTCACCTTCTGTGGAATGAACACATATTCAATGTCGCCAAAAACGCTGCGAAGTGTTTAGGTTTTCTTCGAAGATGCAAGAAATCTTTCTTCCCTTCTGATCTGGCTGTAATCTACAAAGCCTTCATTCGTCCAAAGCTTGAATATAATTCTCATATTTGGGCTGGTGCTCCAATAACTCATTTAAGCCATTTAGATAGAATCCAAAAAAGAGCTCTTAAAATGATAGGTGACTGTAATATAACGGAAACATTCACATCTCTTGAACACCGTCGTAATGTTTCATGTCTCTCCTTATTCTATCGCTATTTTTATAAACAGTGTTCTAGTGAAATAGCCAGTTGCACTCCTCCCCTAAAACAATTCCACCGTAATACTCGCACTTCCAGGAATGCGCATCAGTTTACTCTTGAGCCCAATTTCGCACGTACTGTAAAGTACAGAGATTCTTTTTTCAGCCGAACAACACGAATGTGGAATGCTTTACCCGGCTCTATTTTTCCCTTCCATTTTGATATTCAGAACTTCAAAACTAATGTGCATCGGTATCTCCTTTCAAATCCTTCCCTATTTTCCTAACGCTCGCACTGTGTTCAATCATTTTAAGGGTAGTTGCAACCCCTTTAGTGCGCGTATATTATTAAAAAAAAAAAAAAACATACTCGATATTGAACATTTTGACTATCCTTTGGCTTGTAGTATTTGAAAGTATTTTGATGGTGAGATTTTTCTATTTTTGTACGCTTTCTTTTTGTGAAATGACCTCAGCGTTCTTAGCGCTGTCAGACTCCAAAAACGCCCATGAATTAATTTTCTGTTCTCTTATCATCAACATATATTGTACACTGATAGCTGCATGACGAATCGCATTTGGGAGGTCTTGATTGTTTTGCTGGAATGAGTTTACTTTGTTCATTTTTATGTTCTTTCCCCTGCTCACGTAATTTCCTTAAAATTTCCTTTTTCCAGATATTTTTGAAGCATCTCCTCTTCCTTACTAGAATTGAGGGCTTCTTTCACTGATCGAGGCCTTAGCAGATTTAGAGCAGCATAAGGGTCATTAGCACCAGTTGAACCATCCCACATGCCACATATGGAGTATATTATAAATCTTCCTGTATGATTGGAGTCCCTTCTTGAGGATTTGGGGCAAAGTCCGAGTCAACATGGGAATCATCGCTAGGTTAGGTTAGGTTAAAGTGGCTGTCAGTCATGAAAACTGACACACTTAGACCATAAGTTGGCCCATTGTGATACCACAAGAATCTGGTAATCCTTTCTCCCTACTCGATGAACCATTTGGAGCTTCTTATGAAGCGTAACAGACTACCTATATGTCAACAGTTACTAAATCACTAGGATCATTGAAGTAGAAATCTCCAAGATGGAGTCTTCGCCTATGAGATAGAGCAGGACAAGTGCATAGAAGATGAGGAATCGATTCTACCTCTTCCTCGTCCATACAGCTTCTGCAAAAATCGTTAGAGAATACGCCAAGACGCGTTTGGTGCTTGCCTATAAGACAAGTGTCCGGTTATGACACCGATCATGGAGCTAATGTGCAATCTGCTTAGAGATATCAAACATTTAGATCGCTTAAAATCCATTACTGGCCAGATTTGTTTTGTTGCCAAGCAAGTGGTGATATTGTTCCACCTGAGGTTTGTTCTCTCTAAAGCATCTTGCTTCAGCATAAGTTTACATGTAGCGATGGGAATACCAATATCTGCCTTACTAGGTAGAAGAGGTAGAGTTGTTCCATATTTGGCGAGTTCGTCGGCCTTACAATTACCAGGAATGTCTCTATGCCCCGGCACCCAACACAGGTGAATGTTAAACTGCTGCGCCATCTCCAGCAGAGATGAACGACAATTTAGGGCTGTTAAAGAGTTAGTAGAGACCGATTCCAGAGATTTGATAGCTGCTTGACTATACGAGAAGATGCAGATATCTGTAGTTGATAACACGTTTTCTTTCAGCCAAGATAAGGCTTCTTTGATCGCCATAAGTTCCGCCTGGAACACGCTACAATGATTAGGGAGACGGAAGGAGAGACTTAATTTTAGTCTTTCTGAGTACACACCACCACCCACCCCATCATCAGTTTTCGATCCGTCGGTGTAAATATGGATTGATTCATCTTCCAAGAGAGCCGTATCCTCCCAGAGAACTCTAGAAGGAATGCTGACTTGAAAGTTTTTGCCAAACTGAAGTTTTGGGATGGTGTAATCAGTGCGACTTGGGATTGATCCGAATGAATTCAGAATGATGGAATGGCCAAAGTTGTTGTTGGTCCATTGTGAGGAAGCTTTAAGGCGAATGGCTGTATTTGCAGCCACTTGTTTGCTGAAAATATTGAGGGGTGTCAGATGGAGCAGAACGTCTAGAGCAGCGGAAGGTGCCGTACGAAGTGCTACACTTATGCACAAACAAGCAGAGCGTTGGACTTTGCTCAATTTGTCGCAATTTACCGGCTTATCCAGAGCAGTCCACCGTACTGTCACTCCGTAAGTGAGGATCGGTCTAATCACCGAAATATATAGCCAGTGAGTGATTCGAGGTTGAACGCCCCATTTGTTCCCAACGGCTTTTTTGCATGAGAAAAGTGCCAATGTGGCTTTTTTGACTCTTTCTTGTATATTAGGTTTCCAGCTTAACTTTTTGTCCAAAATAAGACCCAAATATTTTGCTTGATCAGTGAATGTTAGTGGAGTATCTTTGATAGAAGGAGGATCAATATGAGGGATTTTATATTTCCTTGAGAATAGAACAAGTTCTGTTTTATGAGGGTTGACACCCAGACCACACCGGTCAGCCCAGTTGGTAAGCTTATTTAAAGCATTTTGTAAGAGTTCTTTTAAGACAGTAGGATGCTTTCCTGATACGGCAATAGCAACATCGTCCGCATATGCAATCACTCTGTAACTCTCCGCTTCCAGGCATGTCAGCAGCTCATTTACTACCAAGTTCCAGAGAAGGGGAGATAGGACACCACCTTGCGGCGTACCTCTACTGACAGACCTTCTAGCGGAAAAGCTGCCCAGTTTTGAATTGATAACCCTGCTAGTCAGCATTTGATTAATCAATTCACCAAGCGTACCATCTACCTTCAGGGATGTCAGAGCAGATGCGATCAATTATTTTGGACCCACGAGTAGCGAATAAAGGTTGGTCACTCTACACAGAGATTCGCATATGTAGAGAAGGCAAGCTGATCCGAAAAGTGCCAAAAGTCGGATACTCCGTTAACGACTGAGCTAGTATTTTTAATTGGGCACCCAGCCAGGCTGATCATCGGCACGGGTCGTGTAACACCTTAGATCCAGCCCAATAGGAAAATTGGAGTGGGTGAGGAAGGGGATATGATTTGATAAGAGTGGCAGACAGCTATTCGCCGTACTGTCAAGGAAAGGAATTATGTGTATAGGAAAACATGTCGAACAGCGATACGCCGTACCAACATGGGGGAGAACTCGTTGAACAGCTTTTCGCCGTACCACCGAGGGGGATAACGTGGACAGCTATTCGCCGTACCGACGATGGACAGGAATGGGTTTGGATAGGGAAGGTTTAAGGATAAGTTATTTCAGGACTCAAGGGAAGGGGATATGATAAGATAAGAGTGACAGACAGCTATTCGCCGTACTGTCCAGGAAAAGGAGTAATGTGTTTGGGAAAACACGTCGAACAGCGATACGCCGTACCGATATGTGGGAGATCTCGTTGAACAGCTTTTCGCCGTGCCACCGAGGGGGATAACGTGGACAGCTATTCGCCGTGCCGACGAGGGACAGGGATCGGGTGTGGATGGGATAGGTGAAGCGCCCTTTGGTTTCAGGACTCATCTGGAGTTAGACTCGAGAATCTTTGACCTTACTCAGCTTCTACAACTCGTCAAGTTCGACGCTCAGGTAGAAGAAAAAAAGAATCATCACTAAAGCATCATTTGACAAATTTTAAGAAGATTTACTTGAATCAAGAATGTCCGACTTTTTCCCGTAAATATATTTTTTTTTATTTTTAACAAGGAAAGGAATTGAAGCGCATTATAACTCACCTTTCAAGTTCTGCCTCTAAATACGGAGGTGGAGAGGATGACATAAAATATTTGTGTAAATTTGCCTGTTCCTTACTATGTACATTTAACTTTAAGCAAACATTTTTATTACTAACAAAAAATTGGTTTTCTCTTGTCCAGACAAAGTACGATGCGCAATAACTCATTTTTGGTCATAAAGGTCTGTATATGACAAATAAAAATTCACGTGACGAAATAGCTAATTATTAAACATAGTATAGATACACTATAATTCACCTATATGGATCTCACATAAAAACTTTGAATCCCCTTCGTATTCATATTTTCAAAGCTCATAGACAATATTTACTTGCCAGACAAACAAAGTGCATTTTAAATAAATTAGTTACAGATATTTTGATAAACAAACTTTCTGTTGGTCCTTCTGCTTAAAAATTTCGGAAAATCCTATGTGACTTTCTTGTTTAGATTTTTTGATTATTATGTTTATTTTAAATTCAAATGATAAATGATCCCAGAGATCAAATGAAGTGAGTATAAAAGGAGTAGGTGGATGTTAAAGTGCAAATTATTCTACCTGAAGAGCAATATCATTCATAAAATCTACATATCATAAGGATTCACCTTTACTCTTGTTTACTTTATAAAACTATACAACTAACCGAAACTGTCTGTGTATATTCATTGATGTATGTATGTGGGTATGTATGTAGCTATTTGTATGCACTCACGCTTGAAGTGAATGACACTTTATAATAAAAGTCCTCTTGGGTGGTAACACTCCATGTCACTTGATAGATATCAGGACAGAAAGGGCAAACTTTCGTCTATTAAAATGAGAATGATAGACAAACCACCCCTAAATGAATTTGATGAAAGGCGTGGCATCTGGAAAAGAATCTATGACTCTAGTCTAGAGACATAAAACTTGGTTTAAGCTCACTCAAAAAGTTGAAAAAATTATTCTAGATGAGTGTCCTGCGTACTCTCATTATTACGTGTGTGAAATTCTTTAAAAAGAAGCAAGTAAAAATGCCCAACTGAGCAAACATAGGCAAAGCCAATGTTATGCAGCTTCTGCAGGTTCGACATTTTCTTCAAAGTCACACCAAAAACTTATCTTCATCGACTTATAAAAATAATTTCCGAATTGATACATTTCTATGAATTTCTTAGCCGATTTTATATAATCGTGGCTACATAAGATTTTAAGCCTTTTAGTTTTAAAATATGGGTTTCTGTGCTGGAACATGAGATTTTGTTTGTAAATTCAGCTCTTTAGAAATATAATAGAAAATTCAACTAGTTTAAATCAAGTTACGTGGAGTGTCCTTATAAACTGCCACAAAGTGCTACCTACCTTTCCCCCTAAACGAGACTATGTATATAGGGTTCACTATATTGTATACATTTTAAAGTTCATTTTCCTTATAGAATGAATGCATGGTCATGGACTAGGAATGAAGAACAGTCAAGGTTTATACATACATATATTAAACTTCAATGTGGTGGCACTATATGGGGAGGGAAATGGACTATGTATATCCTTTTTGAGTGTTGTATTTATATCTTAGGTTATTTTACTATGTACGTTCTGTTGATGACTATAACATAAATGTATACCTACAAACATATACGAAAAGTGTTTAATAGGAATTTGAAAATGTACCCGGAATTAATTTTCATTTTTGGAATCCCTTGAAATGATACCTATCCAAGATCCTTGTGAAAATATCATTCTCTTAAAATAGGTTCGTTCGGTACATAGCTTCTCCAATTTAAAAGCAAAGGTTTAGGTAGGCATATAGATACCTACTTGACTTAATTTTACCCCAGGCTGGACTATTAACACAACAATGACGAAAAGCTGTTTTTGTGTTGTCATTGATATCATAAGGTCCTCTTCAAACATTATTTGTTTTATGCGTATAGGGTCCTTAAATTTGTATCTTTCACTAGAAAATCAACCGTGTGTCGGAGAAAAAGAGAGTAAATTCTTTACAATGCTATTAGAAGGAAAATATCTTTTAACCAACCATTCTAGATGCTTTTGTTGGAGTAGGTTCCTCTATGTATACCTACTATTTGAGTCGATAAAGATAGCAATCATCAAATGGTACCTACTACGTGCTTAGAGTCAAATTATTTTGATGACTAAGTATAAAGAGAAGCGGTTTCAACATGATAATTGAATTAATAACTCACATTAAATTATTTAATGGTAATGTAAACGTGCAACATCATGGCTGCGTTCAAGAATAAATTAAGAAAAGAAGAAAGTTGTAATTAAATTGTTGCTGATGTGAAGAACAATAAGCTAATTTATTTATTTAACCTTTTTGAAGTGAAACTTATTGTAAAGATAGCAGACTTAATTGGAATAAACATTTAAGAAAATATTTCATACGCAAATGGTCTTAAAATGAGTAAGTGTTGGAGGAGGGGGGGGGGAGGGGGTAGGAGCTGATACTCCAAGGGTGTAATTTATGTCTTACACCTTTATGAACCGTAAAATTAAAAATCCATGTCTCAAAATTTATTTTTACAAAATTATGGAGGTTTGAAAATAGTAGTTCTTATAACTTATAAGTTCTCAAGAACTATAAATTTAACGCTACGCTGGGTTTGTGTTTGTTTACAGTATTTCTCCTGGAAATTAATAAAGATATTAAATATTAAAAGACAAGTTCGTAGTTAAAATTTGTAAAGAATTTTGAGAAAAATCCGTATGGGAACCTATGGCATTTTTTTTGGACTATCCAAGAGTTCTTCGAATAAAAGTATAAGTCTTAAAACCTTCTTTGTAACAAAAATGTATGTACATTAGGGTGGCCGTTCAATTAAAAGGTCAAACTATTGTCATAGCAAACAAATTGAATTTCTCACAGCTAATGAATGAATTTGCGCTTCTTGAAAGACTTCTTCTATTTGTCAACGATTTTTATTATTATGGCGTCTTGATTGACGCTCGTACATGAAAGGTGCCGCACCCCCAAATCCGATGTGCGGCTTACTGCAACCGTACAGAAGGATTTTCCATAAAAAGATTACCTCTTGGGGACTCATTTCCATTTGTTGTCATTATTCATGTATTTGCATGTATCCTTCCACCATGGTGTTTTCCAAGATATGATTAATAACATACATAAGCTCAGATTTGTATGTTATTAATTTATTTGTATGGTCAAACACATAACTACTCGAGGCCGCCCACTATGGGAAAACAGACGCCTTTTGTAGCCGCCCAATATGGGTTACAGACGCTACCTGCTGCTGCCGTTGGTCTTTTAACAAAAAAAAAGCTCCTCCGCCACCAGGCTATCATGCCGTTGACCGCCACCTGCAGTTCATCCACCTTAAGGGGGCTTTTAACCATCCCAAGGACAAGTTTGTGCCCTGACCAGCATCGCTGGGTTGTCTGCTTATCCCGGCATCCATACGTTCCCCCTTTTGACGCCCTATGCCCCAGAATGAATAATTAACGGAAAATTACTAAACAATAAAATTTTAAGTTTTAGAAGTTTTAACCTCTTTACAAAAAAACATAGAAAACATAGAACGAAAAACTCGAAATTGTCAAAATGAATTATTTAGCCATAAAGAATTTGGTTTAACCAGCTTTTACCCCATTTTTTAGGTGGTGCTTCGTTAACTTTATATCAAACCTGTACAGGACCCAAGAAAACGAACGACAAATTCTAAATTGTCACAACCAATTAAGGACAACTTAATGGCAAATTATCCACCTACGAATTTTTCGATTCCTCAAAGTTGTTTTGCTAACTTGATAATTATAGAAAACAAATAACCCAAAAACACAAAGAAAAAATAGCACGACAAAGAAAACATCGCACCAAAAAAAAACATAGAAAACATTGAACTACAAGTTCGAAATTGTCACAACTTATTAACGACTTTTGTGTGTGTTTTCTTTAAATCGTCTATCTAGGCATTACCAAGAAGATTAACAAGTACGATGTCAGCGATGGTACCATTGCTAAATACGTAGACAATAATATAAAAACGGGATACCTACGGATATAATATTGAAAACACTCAAGCGCTAGTTGAAAATTGACGTATCTTTACTGTTATCGCCACTGGCAACGCCTGCATCACACCTATTACTTTTTATTTATTCAAACCCTTCTTGTACATTTTCTGAATGAACTAAAATTATAATAACCTAATCTACTACTCTAACATACTCTAACTCTCTATAATTATCACATATGTATAAAATATCATTCTTTCCTGAAGATATCCGCAAACTATATGCGTTGCCTAATCGTTCCTTCAGAACTTAATCTTAAATTTTATTTGTAATCTCTTGGTTTCTATACCATAAAGTAAGTTTTTCTCACGCATATGAATTAAGAATTTTGAAATATAATAACATTGTTTTAGGAATTTTAACCTACTTTATCATTTGAACTTATCCAATAAAGAACATCTTTAAAAATACATTGGTTGGTTGTTCTTTGTTAAAGAGGTTCAAGATCTTCAAGAGACCAAGCGGGCTTCCACTGCAAGTGGATCAACTCAACTACTGTTTCCGAAGATCCACTCGAAAACACTAATTTACTACTTTGTGTGACAAAATCTTAATTTTTGTCTTTTAAACCAAGATTTATTTTTCGGATGGTCTTTGATGCTCTGAGTTTGAATCTGACCTTGGAATTGATCTAGTACGTCATGTTTTTGAGATATTCGAATCTATGCAGTTAGCAAAGCACCCTGTCAAAAATAAGTAAGAACTTCTTATACCTGATAGCTTATGGCTTAATAATTTGCCGTTAATTAGTCGGTAAATAGTTGTGACAAATTCAATCTGATCATTCTGTGTTTTCTATTTTTTTTTGGTGCTTTGCTAACTTGATATCAAGCGACTCTCATGAATCGAAAATGATTTGGTGGATAATTTGTCGTTAATTAATTGTGATAATTTAGAATTTGTCGTTTTATGTTTTCTATGTTTTGTTTCTAAAAGTGATAATAACTTATGAAACTCAATATTTTACTGCTTAATAATTTGCTGTTAAGTTGTGAAAAATTCAATTTTGTCATGTGATGTTTTCGGATGATTTTTTTTCTTTGAGCTTCAAGTTCCCAAATCAACTTTCACAAATCGAAAAATGGGTTTTGAGATGGTGCTTTGCTAACTTGATATGAAGCTAATGAAGAATTAAAAAAAAACATAGAAAATATAGAAATCAACCAAAAATACATAGAAAACATCGCATGCCAAAATTGAATTTGTCACAACTAATTAATGAAACACTATTAAGCAGTAAAATATTGAGTTTCATAAGTTTTTACCACTTTTCGAAAAAAAACATAGAAAACATAAAACGACAAACTCGAAATTGTCACAACTAACTAACGACAAATCACCCACCAAATAATTTTTCGATTCATGAGGGTTGCTTTGCTTACTTGATATCAAGTTAGCAAAGCCCCCAAAAAACAGAAAACACTGAACGATCAAATTGAATTCGTCACAACTGATTAACGGAAAATTATTATTAAGCCATAATCCATCAGGTATAAGAAGTTCTTACTGATTTTCCACAGGGTGCTTTGCTTACTTGATATAGAAAACATTGAACGAAAAATTCGAAATTTTCACAACTAATTAACGATTTATAAGCGGTAAATTATCCACTAGCTCATTTTTCAATTCGTCAAAGTTGCTTTGCCTAAGTTTTTTTTTCGAAAGTTATTGACAGGAATAACTTATTTTGAAAAAAATATTAAAGAACCCTGTTCAAGTTAAAGAAAAAAGTTTTTCATCGTAAGTATTGCCATTTGTTTTGAGATATTTTTTTAATTTAGTATTATTGTCAGAAAATTACTCCTCCCGCTTGAATGGGAGGAAATATAACCGCTCCTCAGTGTTAAAAAATGTTTTTCTTAAAAATACTCGATTATTATTTCATGTCGCTTCGTTACTTATGAGTTAAAAACAAAATTCTGGAATTTTGGGGGTTTGACGAAATTTTTGAAATAGTTGTAATTTTAAAATTATCACTTTTAGAAAAAATTAATATTTTTTTTATAGAGAGTAAAATGCATAAACTTTGCATACAAATATTCTCGATAAGACTCACCAAATCTGAGTTATATGCAAGAAAGGGATATTTTCGTCAACTTGTATTTTGTGTAACGCTAATATCTTCTTAACCATTTGTCGGAGGAAAAAAAGTGTAAACATTTTCGGTAGAAATTCTTTTTATCTACAAGTTTTGTACACATTACTTTTCAATACCTTGTAAAAAAAATAAATAAATAAATTGGGTGGTGCAACAGCTCGTGGAGAACCAGGGCCTAGTGACTTACAACTCACAACCATTCCTGTGTGCGTGTTTGTTGGAAGGAATGGAGGGGACCTACAGTTTTTGCCGAGTCCGAACGGCTAAATGAGAAGCACTTTTTCATGACAAGTATACTCTTGGAGAATTTGTCAGTTCCTAGCAAGAGGCAGTACCTCGAATAAAACATTTCTGTTTTTAGGTGGCACGGCTGGGAATCGAACCCACACCTTGGGCATGACAGTCCTACGCACTAACCATCAAGCCACGAGGTACTACTTTCAATACCATGTACCGTTTCAAATTTATACGTGAAAAATGAGTATTTTTGACAGTTACCCTTGAATGACTTTAAACGCAAGCTTAATTCATTTGTAGACTTTTACATGCCTATTCCTTAAACGCAAACATTGATAATTGCATTTAAAAATCTTCAGTTGGATTTTTTTCGAAGTGAAAGCTAATTCTTTCCTGGGCTAGTGTTAAGTGACCAAGTTTTTAACGTTTTTATAAATGATGCACATCATCAAAGTACATAAAGGTTACCACGTGTTTTGGTTTTTTTTTTGTGTAATAATAAATTACTCAAATGAATGCTTAAACAATATTAAATATTTTATTTTCCATAAATAATTAATTCAATATTCATTAATTGTTGGCCTTTAATTCAATTTCATTGATTACGAGTAGATATGAATTAATTGCGTTGAATTAAAGCTTTAATAAAATACCATATTGTGGTCATTGAACCATGAACATGATAACACTTTGTATGCTATTTATTTAGTTTACAAGAAAAGCAACACAAAACGCGAAACTATACTAACTTAAACACGCATAAAACTTTTATCAAAAACGTAGGAGTTTTTTTTTTTTGAAAAATGCGATTTTTCATTTAAAAAATAAATAAATTGGGTGGCGCAACAGCTCGTGGTGAACCAGTCTAGTGACTTACAACTCTCTACCATTCATGTGTGCGTGTTGTTGTCAGGAATGGAGGGGACCTACAGTTTTTGCCGAGTCCGCTCGGCTAAATGAGCAGCACTTATTCATGTCAAGAATACTCTTGGAGGATTTGTTAGTTCCTCGCAAGAGGCAGTACCTCGGATAAAACATTTCTGTTTTTAGGTGGCACGGCTGGGAATCGAACCCAGACCTTCAGCACAGGGACTTAGCTACGGTAGGGCATTATGGGGCAATGCCCTACCCTTAAATACAATTGCCCTACCTTAAAAATACCATCAACAAAAATTGTGCCGATTTTCTTTAATTTTCAAAACACAGACAAAAATTGATTTGAAGGAAATGGCTCATAATATTGATTTAATGTCAAACAAAATCTGTATGTTTTATTCAAATCTAACTACGATGGTGGAAAAATAAACAAACATGAAGTGGTTTTGTCAAGACGTCCGTGGGTATTTGCGTCTGTTAGTCCTTGAGTATATGCGTCCACGGTACATCGAGCTAGATCCTAATCGATGGATCAAGGCATTTTTATGAGGTTTCCTTTAGAGGAGAAACTCAAATCATTGTTTTAGCTCATCTCCAACGATAAGCTGCCATATAGTTCAGTCAATTTGTGCTCAAAACGGCTTTTTGCAAGCAAACTGTGGGGTAGTTTTGATTGTTCCCCTCTTTCATGTTTTCGGGTAGCTGAATCCAAATCTATGGTTTGCCAACAAAATTTTGCGACGCAACATGGAAAAAAAAGCAAAAAATTATGCAAAAATTGATTTTTTGGCTCGAAAACTACCAATTATTCGAAAATTATTTCAAAGTCCCATTGAAAGTATACAAAATTTCCAATAAATCTCTATACAGTCGACTCCGCTTAACTGGAACACGATAATTGCAGAATATTTGCATCAGTTAAGCGGAATTTTCAATTAATCGCACTTCGGATAACTGAAACTTGTTTCAAATAAGCGGAATTCCGTCAAAATATATTCAACAAAAAATATATTTTGGTTTATTTTCAACAACATTGCACAATATTTTTTAAAGTTACGTACCCTCCAGGGACGGATTGACAAGAAATGAGTTTTTGACATTCGAAATCCGAGGTGTGTCTTGGATTCAAGATTTAGTAGCAGCGTTCAATGGTAGTTTCACTAATGCGAAGTTGAATAAGTGCAAAATTAGCATTTGAGACGAAAACATTTGTTTCAATTATGCGAACTTTTCATATAATCGGAGTTCAGCTATGCGAAGTAGTTTGTGTGAAAAATGCTCAAAAGGCTTCGTTATAAATTTCTTGTTTCAGATAAGCGAGGTTTTCAGTTAAGATTCAGTTTTTTTTGCGACAACCCATTTGGACTCAAGCGCTAGTCGAAAATTGACGTATCTTTACTGTTTTCGACTTCTACCTAAGCGTCGAACTTGTCGAGTTGTAGAAGCTGAGTAAGGTCAATGATTCTCGAGATAACCTCTCCAGATGAGTCCTGAAACCAAAGGGCGCTCCCCCAAAACTCCTTCCTCCCTCCCTCCCTCACCCCTCCCCCTCGGCGGTACGGCGAGATGCTGTCCAACGTGTTTCCCCCCCCCCACCTGAGGTACGGCGGTGATGCTGTACGACACTCCCTTCTCGGCGGTACGGCGATGATGCTGTCCAATGAGTTACCTCCCTCGTAGGTACGGCGATGAAGCTGTCCGACGATTCCTATCATATAATTCCTTTCTAGGCGGTACGGCGATGATGCTGTCTGTCGTCTCCTTTTCCCTCACCGGTACGGCGAAAAAGCTGTTCGGTGTTCCTTCCCTCATTCCTTCTCGGCAGAACGGCGATGAGGCTGTCTGTTGCTCCCCACATCATCATATCCTTCCTCTCCCCAAATCTCCTATATTGGGCTGGATCAAGGTGTTATACGACCCGTGCCGATGATCAGCCTGGCTGAGGGCCCAATTCAAATACTAGCTCAGTCGCTAACGGAGTATTCGGACAGATGGCAATCTTCGAATTAACTAGCCTTCTCTGCATATACGGATCTCTGTGCAGAGTGACCACCCCTTCTCCGATACTCGTGGGAATCAAATGAATTTTTCAAATGATGTTAGTGGTAAGTCCGGTTCTTCTTCAAGTTCGGCCGGCAGTGCGACTGTAAAGTCGTCTGCTGTACCTCCTGTCTTGCCTGTTGGTGGCGAAACCGTGAGAAATCATGGTCTAGTTGCTGGCAACAAGAACAGTGAGAGTAAGGTAGAAATACCCAATTTCAGTGGTGGAGGGATCGTGAAGCATGGCCCTTCCACCACTACGGAGAGTAAACCTCCCCAAACTTCGCACCCTCACTTTAGTGGTGGAAGGATCGTGAAGCATGGCCCTTCCACCTCTAACGTGAGTGTAGCTCACACGGGTCCCAGTGGGGGTAGGCGTAAGCTTACACCTGGTGGGTCCTTTTACAAGGATAAGCGGAATGCTGAGAGGATCCTGAAGATCTTTGGTGCGAGACCGAAGGTTGGAGGTGACTCAAAGCATGAAGCAAAAGTAAGGTGGGCTAAGAGCTTCTTAGCTAAACACCAGACCAGCGGCGACTCCACGTCAAAGCGACAACGGTCTATTGAAGGTACCATGCCTTACGCTAAAAGGACAAAAGTGCAAAACACCAGCACTCCCCTCAAACCCCCAATCAAATCTTTTAGAGATGTTCTAAAAGATAAAATCGTAGTTGCGGTTATTGATAGAAGCGATATAGATGGTACGATATCTTCTGATCATTGGCAGATGGTGAAATTGAAGCTCTCGGCTGGCTTCTTAAGTCTTATGAGGGACAACCCGGGACCTCCTCCAATCACTAGTGATGGCGGTTGGCACCAGGGCCATGTCAAGCTCATCGCCTGCGATGATCAGAGATCGTGCGATCTCTATAAGCTGGCTATCAGCAGGATAGGAGAAGTCTGGCCAGGTGCGAAGCTTGAGGTAATTGCTAAGGAGGACATCCCTTGCAGGCCAAGAGCACGTACCTGGATCCCGGCTGAACCCTCCTGTATGGATGAAATACTCCAGATAATCCAGCTTTCGAATCCATCCCTTCCCACTCACAACTGGAAAGTCGCGAAACTGGAGGAACAAAAAGGCCTTTACAGAGGCGCAATCATTGTGATTAATAAAGAATCCCTTGTTCCTCTGGCGCAGACTAAAGGTGTGATTAGGTTCGGGTTTGAGACAATGAACCTTAGGGTCTATAAAAAAGATGAGGTAGATGCAGCTTGCGCTCCTCCACACCCCCAAGAAGACGAAGCTGTGGTCGGGGACCCTGGTGTGTCCATCACCTTCCCGTGTTTGGAAGATGATGCATCCAGGGCATCTTCGGCTCCAGTGGAGTCCTCTCCTAACGTCGACAGCCTTTCCGACATGGAAACTGAAGACTATTTAAACAGTGTTCTTTTAAGTGAGGACGAGCTTTTAAGTTCGTCCTCTGACTTGGAAGAACCTGATAATACCGTGGTGGAGGCTGATCTGCCTAATTGTAGCCAAAATGCTGCAGTTAGTTCAGATTAACCTCCAACACTCCATCAAGGCGTCAGCCTCACTTCTTCTCCGAATATCCAGCAACGGAGAGGATATCGTCCTGATCCAAGAACCTTGGATTGTGAAATCCATCGTAAAGGGACTCAGGACTCCTGGATACTACCTACTGTATGCGTCCGGTAAAGGTGAACCTAGATCCTGCATACTAGTAAAAAGTAGCATTAATGTATATTTACTACCTAATTTCAGCGATCGAGATATTACGGCTGCAAGACTGGAGACGACCAAAGGCACACTTTGGATAGCATCGGCGTATCTCGGCCATGACCACCTTGGCCCTCTCCCAGGTAAAACCCTGGAGAATTTTATCGCTGAAGCAGAAAGGCGAAATATCAGCCTCATTATTGGGAGTGATGTCAATGCCCATCACACAGTATGGGGTAGTACTGATATTAACGATAGAGGTGAGTCTCTTTTCGATTTTATCCTAAATACTAACCTTATAGTAAGTAACGTAGGCAATGAACCAACTTTCGTTACCAGAAACAGACAAGAAGTTTTAGACTTAACTCTTGTCTCCGACAACATCTATCAGATGATTTTAAACTGGAAAGTTTCTAGTGATCACTCGTTCTCTGATCATAGATACATTCAATTCAGCTTGAACGATGAACCTCCTGGCCAGTTAACTTTTCGTAATCATAGGAAAACAGACTGGCCTAAGTACAGA